>OY992883.1:85624831-85944831 GCA_963921405.1 Cepaea hortensis
AGCGGACTGAAAGGAGGGTTTAGCTTCTAGGGACAGAACATGTAGATATTGGTTTAGAGTATAGAGATTGTTGTTAATAGACTAATGCTGTGATGTATAAATTAAATGATGCTTTGTCGATGTGTATGTAAGATATCATGAAAGAAAGTGCTAGATGACTGTTCATTAGATCTACCTGACATTAAAGTAGATTGATAATGTTTGCACTTAGAGTTATGTTAGATCTTTGATCGCCTGTCTGAACCCGAGTCTTCTATCCCAAGATCTGAGACGTTGACAGGATTACTTGGGGGCTAATTCCGTTTTGGCAAGCCCAAGACAATTAAAATTAATAGATTGACGGCTCTTGGCTTTGCCAAGTAAAAACGATAAATATACACGACAAAGTTTCGACATATTACAGCTATCATTCTTCTGAAAATCTATTCTATCTGTCCCTCGTTAAAAGTTTAATGTAACAATGCTTACTCTCCATTAACATGACAATGACGTGACGACAAATAACTGTGACAAAATACTAATGTTTTCCTCTCCAACAACAGATTGTGCCATGACAAGTTTTTCGATGTTAAATTGTTCTCCTGCAGAAGTGAAAACACCGGAGAACCAAACAGCGATAGTACAGCAAAGACTTCAGTAAATCAGATAAGTCCCATATATTTCTTACAGATTGTATCTCTAAACGATACTCATTTTTCACATGTAAATTTTGTTATGTATTAAGATATTGTATTCATATCTTAATTTTTTGTCTGAGTAAAACATACTTGGGTGAGTGCTAGAAGTAAATAATTAAGGGACATAACCAAATGTTGTACATCAAAAGTTTTTCTAAGGGAATTAATTTCTAAAAAATTAATAGAACTTAAACTTACAAAATGTCAACACTAGAACAGTGCATTGAACTAGGGCAAAAATTAGGATATACAGCAGATAAACTGACAGAATGGAGTAAGAAAACACACACAGAAAATATAGCGAGGGAGGAACGTGCAGCAGAACGAGAACAAAAGAAACTAGAAATTGAAGCGGCGAACAAAAAGGCAGAAATCGAAGTGGCGAACAAAAAGGCAGAAATCGAAGCGACGAACAAAAAGGCAGAGCTTGACGCCGCTAACAGAAAAGTAGAGATGGAAACAGAAGTGGCTAACAGAAAGGCAGAATTAGACACAGAAACAAAAAAAAAAAACTAGAAATAGAAGCAGCGATTAAACAGAAAGAAATTGAGTCACAGACACAATTAAAAGTTAAACAATTAGAGATTGACTCAAATATGGAAATTTCAGTTAACAAATTAAGAAGCAAAGAAAAAGAACAGAAGTATAACAAGTATAAAGGGATCATCAAACCCTTCTGTTCTGGCGATTCGGTTAGTGCATGGTTTCAGAACTTTGAGTATTTAATGGCCTACCATAAAATTCCGAAAGAGGACTAGCCTATGATATACATGAGAAATTTGGAGCCATTAAAAGTTATTGAAACTATCCCACAGGACATGAGAAAAGACTACGATTACATCAAACGTAGAATCATGCAGCATTTTTCTTTAGACACAGCAATACACCAACTGCAATTCTCAAAACTATGTCCCAAACCTAACCAAACGTTTATAGATTACGTTTCGACAGTTCAGGATATATTCAATAAATGGATCTCATCAGCTAAAGCCAACAATAGCTTCGAAAAATTGAGAGATCTTATGATAATAAATAAAATCATAACATCAGTACCAACAGCATTCTCTAAATGTTTACAGCAGAACGATTGTCAAACTATCGAAGAAGTCGAAAACAAAGGGGCTGCATTCTATACAGCAAACCGTGACATCTTTCTTCTAAACACTAGTCAAAACGAGGTAGCAGCTGTCACAAACACAAACAGGTTTAAACCACCCGAAAATAAATATAGATCAAAACCAAAGTTGACACCTTGCCAGTACTGCAAATTAAGACACGAACAGTATACTATTTGTGATAAATCGCCGAATTACAAACACCACCTAAAAATGATGGTCGAGAAGCAGAAAACCAAACGAGATAACTTTAGAAGAGCTGTTAAATGTTACTTCTGTAAAAGTTATGGCCACTATTCAGCTGTTTGTGAAGGACGTAAAATGATGAAGCAAGCGAATGCAGTACTAGTTGACACCTCCAGTGAGGATGAACTAGAAAGTGCAAATCAGTATGAAAGTGGAAATGAGAGTGAAAGTGAAATAGTAAATGCCCTAGAAGTCATTGACATCTTTGACTATGATGGTTGTAACACGTGTAAAAAGTTCCAACTAGACACAACCCTCGAATGTGGTATAACAGAGCATCATCTCTGTTAGGGGGTTTAATGGGTGGTGTGCAAAGGGGAAAAGACTAGTATACAAGGCACGGCTGAGCATCCCGTTGGGATGTAACTAGAGACACTCAAGCTGTGACGCGGGGGGGGGGGGGTAGGAATAGTTAGTTACCATCTGTACCTCGGGTCAGCAACACCTATTGTAATAAAATCTGTCCAGAAAGTCATTGTATGCTGTTTTATATTCTACGATGTATTCAATTGAATAAATATTCAACAATATAGTGCCGCAAATATTTGAGGACTTGTCTCTGCTCTCTAACCTCAGCACTGTTATAAGAGTAGAAATGTTGCCGTTTGACCAGGATGCGATTGTCTGGATTGACCCAAGTATTAACCACGGCACATTTTGAAACGCTCGTCAAACAACTTCATTGTTGCGGCGACTAACTGAAGTATTGACCACGGCACGTTTTGAAACACTTGTTGAACACGCTTGGAAAATGGCTGTTTTTGTTGATACAACCTTGTTAGTGAGACTTGCAACAGCCAAAAGCCCATCCAGGGGTGGCTGTTTGTGAGTTTGTGATCTTGCCCTGTTCGACTGTGTCAAGAGGCTGCTTAATTAGGTCGCCGTTCACATTCTCGTTTCATCGGCCTAATATAATCAAAGCTGAAGTCCACATTATCAAGTTGATCGTTGGCTCTGCGGTCGTCAAGTCCACATTATCAAGCTGAATGTGAGCACTCTACGAGGTTTCTATCAAGGGCCTACCAAGAGGCGGCAGTCAAGTAAATCCTTACTGTGTCGATTGGGTCATCTCCTGGACGCTTTAGTTCGTGAGCCTTAATGTCATTTTCTCCCAGTGTTGAGAATGAACTTAGGACAGGCACCTGGTCAGTTTGTTCAGCTGGGAAGTGCTCGAGCAGTCAACAATGCTAACTAAAGCAGCAAGTATAAGTCTAATAGTCTAACTTAGTAGAAGATTATAAAACTTGGTTAGTTTAGAATAACAATATCGACAACATTGGTAACTGAAGAAAATACAAGTCTAATAGTTTAATTTGGTGAAAAATTATAGAACTTGCTTAGTTTAGAATAATAATATTGTGTTGCTATATATTATTGTAATATATTGTGTTGTACTGGTATATTCCGTATTTCAGATTTATAATGGAACCCCAGGACCTTTGCTTAGGACAGGTGCTTGGTGGTGTAGGTCGAGCCATATCCAAGTTGGATACAGTTTTGAAACAGCAAAGCATAGCTGTTGACATTGATAAGTTTAGTGGGCAAGCAAAATATTTTAAAAAATGGATCGTGTCCATAGAAAAACATGCTTATTTAATGGGCGCCACAGACGAAGATAAGAAAAATTTAGCTAAGACAAGTGTATCGCCTGTCTCAGATCATATTAGAAGAAAATTGGAGGCAGGAACAGATGAGACGTGGGAGCAATTTAAAGATGATCTAGCTCATATATATGCTGAGATCACGGATCCCCAACATGCTTTTTCAGTATTAAGACAATCTAGGCAAGATAATGGAGAAAGTATTCAGCTGTATAGTGATAGGCTGATTAATCTAGCTGAAGAGAAGCATTCATAGGCCAGATCAGCACTGTTATAGTGGCCATACAATACCCATATCGAATGAAATGGCCAATGCCGCCTTGTCATCAAAAGGCAAACTTCAGTTTGTAAAAGGGTGTGTAAATAACCAACCATGTAAAGTAATGCGTGACAGCGGCTCGACCCTGGTTGGGGTAAGGAAGACACTAGTGAAAGACAGTGACTATACAAATGACTATGTAACATGTCGCACATTTGCAGGCACCATTGAGAGATACCCCTTAGCAATGACCGAAATTCGAACACCATTCGTGTCAGGACACGTGCTATGTGCCGTGTTGCACAATCCATGTGCTGATGTGATCGTTGGGCATCTCCACAACGTAAAAGCATGTTCAGAAAAAGAAATTCAAAAATGGGAACAAGAAAATTGCAAAAATGAAACAAGCAATAACCCCATAACACCTGAACAAAGTGTCACTTCTCCAACTGCCAAAAGCATAAGGGAGACCACCAATGACAAAATTCTTAAAGAATTTAATGAGGTGTACGACTCAGGAGCTGCCCAATCTATAAATGAGGCCACAGTAACAAAACCTCGAACTGAGTTTATGTTCAACCCTCAAAATCCTGCACCTGCAACTGTACAACATATAACAGAAGACGTTGACGCAGTTACCAGATTAACAACTGAGAAAACCAATAACGACCAACTGAACGAATCTATAAAAATTGTTTCCCCTGAACCGACCACCGGTAAATTCAGTCGAGAACAAAAATTAGATCCATCACTGACGAATTACTTTCGATTAATAGGGCTCAAACCAAAAATAACTAAAAATGCATCCTGGTGCTTCAAATTAAACAACAGTATTTTAACAAGATTGTATTCTAGAAATTATGTCACATTACAACAGGTAGTGTTACCAAAAGAACATCGCGAAAAAGTTTTACACATAGCCCACGATTCTTCATTCGGCCGGCACATGGGCTACGAGAAAACAAGGGCCAGAGTCCTAAGACAATTTTACTGGCCGAAATTTTGCTAGGATATTAAAAATTATTGCCGATCCTGTGAGATCTGCCAAAAATTAGTCAAAAAGGGGAAGCACCCAATAGCAGAGGTGCAGGCAACTAGAACAGCCACAAGACCATTTCAGATAGGTGCAGTCGACCTGGTAGGACCTCTTAATCACATGTCAAATAGAGGGAATCGTTATATTTTTACACTTGTTGATCTCTGTTCACGTTGGCCTGAAGCGGTGGCGCTAAAATCAATCTCCTCTAAAGATGTGACGGATGTACTTTTACAACTCTTTTCCCGTTTTGGCTTTCCCGAAATAATTATATCAGACAGAGGGACACAATTTATTTCTAATGCCACACAAGCAGTAACTAAGTTACTCGGCATCAAGCAGTGCTTTACAAGCCCCTATAGACCATCTGCGAATAGAATTTGCGAAAAGTAAATGGGGATCTTAAACACATGCTTGCGAAAGTGACAGCTGAAAATCCAGCTGATTGGGATACCCTACTCCCAACAGTGCTGTTCGCTTATAGAGAAGTGCCGCAAGCGAGCACTGGGTTCTCCCCCTTTGAACTGGTATATGGGGAGAACCACAGAGGGCCACTCTCTATCTATAGAGAAATGTTATCTAAACCTGTAGACACCCAAGTACCGGTCTCCACCTACGATATGGTAACCAACACTAGGGATACTATCATGCAATCCTGTATAATTGCCAGAACATCTTTACAGGAGAAAGGTTTGTAATACAGGCAATACGCCAATAAAGGTGCTAAAACTATTACCTTGCAACCCAACCAAGATGTTTTACTGTTATTACCAGATAAGAGAGATTTACTCTCCACATCTTGGCAAGGGCCATATAAAGTCATGAGAAAATTTTTAGAAGTTCACTACGAAATAAGCGTCAACGGAAAATTAAAAGTGTTTCATATTAACAGGTTAAAACCTTATTATTCCAGAACCAAAAAAAACGACGTGACTGAAGAAACAGTAGCGACAGTAGTCATCAACCAGACAGACACAGACGACATAGAAATACTGGTCCCGACAACAGACAGTAACAGTACGTTACAAATCATAAAGATCTGTGACTTGTTGACGGAACCACAACGACATGACGTTATGTCTCTCCTTAATGAATACAGGACATCCTTTTCTAACAAACCTATTAAAACAGACAGAATAGATCACTCTATCATCTTGACAGACTTGACACCTATTAAGTGCAGACCTTATTCTATCCCTCTGCACTATAGGGATAACCTCGACAAAGAGATACTGGACTTAGAACAAAATGACATAATTCAAAAGTCAATTTCAGAATACTCATCACCGATTGTATTGGTCAAGAAAAAGGACCTAACTATACTGTTATGCATCGATTACCGCAAGATTAATACAATCACAAAAGCGGATGCTGAACCAATACCCAGTTGTGAAGACTTAATCTTAAACATGTCAGAATCAGCCATATTTTCTAAATTAGATTTAACAAAAGGCTATTGGCAGATCCCGATGAATCCTGATTCAATGCACATTACTGCTTTTCCACACCACTCGGGCTATACGAGTGGAAATATTTACCTTTTGGTCTTAAGAATGGACCTTTCACCTTTGTTAGGCTGACCAGACTTCTATTACATGGGATTACTAATGTCCAATCCTATATAGATGACAATTGCATCCATACTAAAGACATGACAACACACTTACAAATTCTTAGACAAGTCCTCGACAGAATTAAACTTTTTGGATTAACTGTAAAACCTTCAAAGGTTGAAATAGCTTACAGAGAAATAGAATTTTTTGGGTCACAAGATTTCACAAGAGAAGTTACTAACTGATGACAAAATTGTGTCAAAGAAAACCTCAATGTACCAAAAAAAAAAAAAAAAAAAAAAAAAAAAAAAACAGGCCAGGAGTCTGTTAGGCCTGGTAAATTATTATGCCAAATTTATTCCGAACCTGGCAGAATTTACTTCAATTTTTTCAAACTTGTTGACAAAGGGTCAACCAAACAAGATCTGTAAGAGTATCAGTTTAGAATATGCAATTTGTAAATTGAAATCCATTTTTTCTAATTCACCCATCCTGCGGTTACCAAATTTAAAATCTCAGTTTATATTAAAAACAGATGCCAGTACTATCGCCATTGGAGGCTGCCTAATGCAGACGTATGAAGGAGTAGATCATCCTATCCTGTAAGTGAGTCGTAAGTTGAAACCAGCTGAGACAAAATACTCGACAGCGGAACTCGAAAAATTAAGTCTGGTTTATTGTGTTCTAAAACTACATAAATTCCTACGAGGCGGCCACTTCCTAGTCCAGACAGATAATTCGCCATTGCTGGTCATCAAAGATGGTAGACCGAAGAATAACAGAATCGCCCCTGGTCTCTTATTTTGCAAGATTTCAGTTTTGAGATCCACCATATTAAGGGCTCTAATAATGTGATACCTGATATTCTATCAAGATTACCGAATACACCAGCTGAGTAACGTCAACTACTCAACCAGTATGCCATATTATAAGCTGTGATAGTATTTTTAGTAGGACGCATAACAGTCAGTGTATCGGTACACTCACCAGAATTCTGCAGCTTAAGTACCTACAGCAGAGCCGACATTATTATACTGTTTCAAACGATACGACTTCGAAACTAAGTTTATTCACTACTGAAGGAACCACCAATCAGTTACACCCAACAGACATAGAGAACATTGCTATTACTTAATATGAACTCATCACCAACTATATAATGAAACAGGACAGTGGACATGATTCGATCTACACGTCACTATTAATGCAACATAGTTGAAAGAACCACACTAACTGTGATAGATTTATTTCTATTTATTAACTGAGACAGGACCATCTAAACACGTCGGTAAGGAACGACAACACGTGGATCATCGATGGAATTAGTTAGTTAATTAGTTAAATGTTAAATTAATGTATATATTATTGCTTGTTTAAAATTTATTAACATGTCAATTTTTCGGTCAATTTTTTCAATTATATACATTTCACATAAAATACGTTGAACAGGAGATCAACGGAAAACTTATATATAAAGATGTCGTTTAAACCATTAACTTTTTCTAAATCATGTTAAACCATGTTATAAACCAATGCATTATTGTCAGTACAATCAATACCTATTTGTCACACTATATTTTCAAACTTCGCCAAATTTTTCGAAGGGCGACAATCTGTACCTTAACTTAGCTTGTCAATTTTAACGAATAAGATGTTTGAATGAAAGACGAATGAAACAGAGCGTGAATGAAATAAATGAAGGAATGATGTACATAGCGTACAAATTGTACGCACAACTAGTTAATTGTCATTTGTTTGTGTCTGATGTAAAATGTAACACTTGTCTAAAGATTTGTATACATGTTTAGGGAAACTACAAGAGTTGTAATAGGGTTAGTCTAAGAATCACTGCTCGGATATCCAAGTCATGAATTACACATATTGGGTAACTCAGGACAACGGAAATTCAAGCTCGTGACGCTTAGAGAAATATTAAACACCACAAACAACACACACACGTACCACACACATTAAACACATCATTTTAGAAACACATTCACTATACTTTACAAAAACAGTTAACTTACATACACATTTATAGACTAACAAAAGGGATAATAGTACACACTAACAGGACAACAGGGACACTAGCAATTAGTCGATGAAAACAAAGTATTCATATATTAGGCACTACATGCAACATACGGAAGTAAAAGTGTATACAAGTACACATGAAGGGGAAAGAGTTTGCATTTATTCTTAAAGAGGCCAAGGCAATTTGACTTGATGTAACTCTGTAAAAGGAGTTCATTATCCTTGGTATCATATTGGATACTTGAGAAGGGCGTAGTGTGGAAACACATGAATCGTCAGGATACTTCGGTCTGGGTAGCTAGAATTTAAGAATAGGAAGAGAAGTGAGGCTCTGTAGCAACCACCCTAAATCGCAGTACTCAAGATGCATGAGTTGCCAGTGTTATAATACAGATAACTGAGTTCCCATCCACTATATTACTATCTCAAAGAAGAGATTTATTCCTGTGATCCCTTGACAGAATTAGTTCAGACTAATTAAAACATTGAAACCCATAAGAGAGGGGGGAAGGGAGACCCTGTCAGAGTCTCACAGTCATAGTACAAGGGAAACAATACACGGAAAGAACCAGCGTCCAAAGAAGGGAGATAAGAACGACCCGAACGGTCGAAGTCTCGAACGTTCGATAACATAGGGGTCGAATTGCTTACTACGCAATAGACCCAGGCGGAGTTCGCCTAAAGCGTGAAAAGCAACTCCCACGAGGTGTGCGAGACACGCCGTGTCCACCGGACACAAGTCGAGGGCAGGCGGCAACTGGGCAGCGGACTGAAAGGAGGGTTTAGCTTCTAGGGACAGAACATATAGATATTGGTTTAGAGTCTAGAGATTGTTGTTAATAGACTAATGCTGTGATGTATAAATTATATGATGCTTTGTCGATGTGTATGTAAGATATCATGAAAGAAAGTGCTAGATGACTGTTCATTAGATCTACCTGACATAAAAGTACACTGATAATGTTTGCACTTGGAGTTATGTTAGATCTTTGATCGCCTGTCTGAACCCGAGTCTTCTATCCCTAGATCTGAGACGTTGACACCCTCTGACATTTATTACATAGTCTACGTCACTGATTTTTCTAATAACTTTGAATGGGCCCTGCCATGAAACGACGAGACAATCTCTAGGGTCAGGTAGTAAGAGTGGGACTTCCTCTTCTTCTTTCAACAGTATTGTTTTGGCCTTTCTGTTGTCATATTGCCTGAATTTTTCCCCTGTCTTTTCCAGCGCGGATTTGGCGATTTGACATGCTGTCATAATTTTATCTCTTAATTGAGTAACCATTTCATTCGCATCTTTTCCCCGTTGGTCATGTGTTTTCTTTGTAAGCATGTCATTGTATAATGTTAGCAAGCCGCGTGGATTTGCTCCATAAACGAGTTCGAATGGGGAAAAAACCCGTACTCGCTTGCGGTACCTCTTCGGTACGCGAATAGTACTGCTGGCAATTGGATGTCCCAAACTTTGGGTCGTTCAGTTGCAACTTTCGCTAGGGTTCGTTTGAGACCCCCATTAAAATTCTCATTGACTCCGTTCGTCATTGGGTGCCACGGAGAACTGAACTGCTGCGGTATGCCCAGCATCTTCATTGCTGCTTGGGTAGCTGAAGAAATGTATTGACTACCTCTGTCCGACAGTATATATAAAGGAAAACCTATCCTACTGAAGATAAGTAAAAATGAATCAAGAATTGATCTAGTTGTGATTGTTTTCAGTGGAATAGCTTCTGGCCATCTTGTGCATAGATCGATTACTGTTAAAATAAATCTATTGCCTCTATCTGTTGTTGTGTTCAGAGGACCTACTATGTCGACCGCTATTTTCTGGAACGGTCGAGATGCCAGACGTAATCTGACATAACATCAAAATATAAGCTCGAACAAAACATCGTCTAGAGTTGCAGACAACGATCCAGCAAAGAAGCATCAACGGAACACCAATAAAAGGGACTCACTCGAAGACTGGCAATCTAATTGATGCGCCTAAGTTTATTAGCCCACATTCTTAAGTAGTGATCAAACAGACAATTTATGAATCTCAATAAGTTTCGATCGGGTCTGTAAATGCCAGACAGGACGATCGTAAGAAAAACATCAATTATAAATATTCAACTGTTGACCAGACTAGCTGTTGATAATTATCACATTAGTATTGCGGTCCTTCTGTCTATCCAAGGTTACCTAAGTGTCTTTCTGGTGTGGCGTTCTCAATCTCATTCATTCCTAGATTCCGTATCTGTCCCAAAATCTTTATCCCGATATGTACGATGCCCTGCTATTTAGGTTCTCCATTCTAATATATATTAGCCATGAATAAAGTCGTCCTGCCAGTAAATATCTTTATAAATTAGAGACGACGTGAATGTGCTGCATCTCTAGTCCAGCTCTATGATCCTAATGTTCGTTGTTATTGCCAAATATTCTGACGTGATCTCCGTTCTAGTTTTATGTACATTTTGGTTCGGGAGTTTTGCTCTCTCTTACTTTTGCGCCATGTGCTCTGCTACGACTTGGCAATCACTTATGCTGCCAGTCCACGTCTGATGCCAGTAATGTGTCCACTTCTGATGTGTAAACTTTTATTGCCAATAATGTGTCTATTTATAATGTGTCAACTTCTAATGGCAGTAATGTGTCCACTTCTGACTCTATTAACGCGTCCACTTCTAGTTTAGTTTAGTTTAGTTTATTCGATGGATCAACATCATGGCACACGGGTACAACCCATAAGTGCTCCGTTTTCCTCCTAACTCAAATCTGAGTCTGGAGAAACTCAGCTCAGTGCACGAACTCCGTAGCACCGGCAAGGATTCTGAAAATACTTTGGGTAGATTTTTAACTGTAAATTTTGCCCAGGCAGTGCCGTTAGGCTACTCTTTTTCGATTTCCAACTGCCAAGGGATTTTTTACGTGCCCAACAATACATATGGGCGTCCGATCTCACTACCCAGAGACCAGGGGAAATTTATTACTACAAGTCCACGTGTAAAAATCCCGGCATCACCGGGGCTTGTACGAGGGACCTCCAGCACTCGAGGCGGACACCATATCTCGAGACCATATCGAGTCCACTTATTATGATAGTGAAAAGTTCACTTCTAATGGCAGTAATGTGTCCACTTCTTATGTCAGTATTATATCCAATTCGAATGCCAGTAATGTGTCCACTTGAAATGCTAGAAATGTGACCTTTTCTAATGCCAGTAATGTGTTCACTTACGATGCCAGTCCACTTCTGATGCCAGTAATGTGTCCACTTCTGATGTGCCCACTTTTATTGCCAATAATACGTCTATTTCTAATGTGTCAATTTCTAATGGCAGTAATGTGTCCACGGGTTTTAGACAAAACAGATCAACAATAGATCAGATATTTATCTTACGACAAATAGCCGAGAAACATTGGGAATATAAAAGAGATCTCCATAACATTTTTGTGGATTTTAAAAAGGCTTATGATAGTGTCCATAGGAATAGTCGATGGAATGCTATGCAGGAATTTGGAATACCAAGGAAGTTAATCAACATGACCAGACTATGCATGGAAGATACTTATAATATAGTAACATATAAAGGCAGGAAATCAGACCCATTCCAAATAACATCTGGCTTGAAACAGGGTGATGCACTATCGCCGCTACTCTTCAATCTGGCTCTAGAGAAAGTTGTAAGGAAGGTAAAGGAGGAATGTGATATTGGAGGAACATCCAAGCTGCTTGGTTATGCAGATGATATAGATATTTTAGGGCAAAGTGAACAAAAGACATTGGAAATATTGACTCACTTAAAGGGAAAAGCCCAACAGATGGGGCTGGTTATCAACCAAGATAAGACAGAATATATGGTAATTTCAAGAGACGGAGTGGCTAGAAACTCTGGCCACATACAAATAGATAATATGACCATTAAAAGAACGGAAACATGCAAATACCTGGGTACAATCTTCAACTGCTCCAACATCATAAGGGAAGAAATACAAACTAGAATCAACTCTGGAAATAAGATATACTATGCACTACAACATCTACTAAAATCAAAGGCGCTATCTCGTAACACCAAAATCACAATATACAAAACACTGATCAGACCAGTTGTGCTGTATGGCTCTGAAACCTGGAGTACAACGAAAGGAGACGAAGCCTTGTTACAAACCTTTGAGAACAAAATTTTAAGACGCATCTTTGGACCCATTAGGGATACACAAAGTGGAGAGTGGAAAAGAAGAAGTAACAAAGACATTTATGATCTGTTTAAGTCCCCGCTAATCACTGGTATCATGAAGGCTAATAGACTACAATGGCTGGGGCATATAGAAAGAATGGAAGATAATAGGGAAACAAAACTCGCTTACACTCAGGAAATAAATGACCGTAGACCCCGAGGTAGACCAAGAAGGCGGTGGAGAGATAATACATGTACAGACCTACAAGCACTTGGAATCAACGACTGGCAAGAGAAGGTCCACCAGAGAGACGAATGGAGACGGATTGTATTTGCAGCAAAGAACCTCAATGGTTCGGAACGCTGAAGAAGAAGAAGAAGTAATGTGTCCACTTCTGATGCCATTAATGTGTCCACCTCTGACTCTATTAATGTGTCAAATTCTTATGCTAGTGATAAGTTTACTTCTAATGTCATTCATGTGTCCACTTCTATTGCCAGTAATATGTCCGCTTCTGATGTCAGACCACTTCTGATACCAGCAATGTATCCACTTCTAATGTTTTTACTTCTAACACCAGTAATGGTCCACTTCTGAAGTGTCAACTTTTAATGGCAGTAATGTGTCCACTTCTGATGTCAGTAATGTGTCCACTTCTAATGCCAATAATATGTAAACATCTGATGTGTGCACATCTAATGGCAGTAGTGTGTCCACTTCTGATGCCAGTAATGTGTCCACATCTGATGCGCCCACTTCTAATGCCAGTAATGTGTCAACTTTTGATGTGTCCACTTCTAATGGCAGTAATATGTCCATTTCTGACGTTAGTAATGTATCCACTTCTGATGCCAGTCCACCTCTAATGCCAGTATATATGTTCACTTCTGATGTGCACACTTCTAATGACAGTAATATGTACACTTCTGATGCTTATAATGTGTCCATTTCTATGCCAGTAATGTGTCCACTTCTGATCTGTCCACTACTAATGAAAGTAATGTGTCTATTTCTGATGAGTCCACTTCTAATGGAAGTAATGTGTCCACTTCTTATTCCAGTAATATGTCCACTTGTGAAGCCAGACCACTTTTGATGCCAATTCACTTCTGATGCCAGTTCACTTCTGATGTGTTTACTAATAATGACAGTAATGTGTCTTCTTCTGATGTCAGTAATATATCCACTTCTGATGCTAGTAATGTGTCCACATCTGATTCCAGTCCACTTCTAATGCCAGTAGTGTGTCCACTTCTGATTCAAGTAAAGTGTCCACTTCTGATGCCAGTAATGTGTCCACTTCTGATGTGTCCACTTCTAATGTCAGTAATGTGTCAACTTCTGATGTGTCCACTTATAATGGCAGTAATGTGTCCACTTCTGTTGCAAGTAATGTGTCCATTTATGAGGTTAGTAATGTATAAACTTTTGATGTCAGTCCACATCTAATGCCAGTAATTTTTCCACTTCTCATGTGCACACTTCTAATGGCAGTAAAATGTCCACTTCTGATGCTTGTAAGTGTCCACTTCCTATGTCAGTAATGTGTCTACTTCTGATGTGTCCACTACTAATGAAAGTAATGAGTCTATTTCTGATGTGTCCACTTCTAATGGAAGTAACGTGTCCACTTCTTATTCCAGTAATATGTCCACTTCTGATACCAGTCCACTTCTGATGCCAGTTCACTTCTGATGCCAGTTCACTTCTGGTGCCAGTTCACTTCTGATGTATTTTTCCTCTAATGGCAGTAATGTGTCTACTTCTGAAGTCAGTTATATATCCACTTCTGATGACAGTAATGTGTCAAATTCTGATGCTAGTAGTGTGTGCACTTCTGATGCTAGTCCATTTCTAATGCCAGTAATGTGTCAACTTCTGATGTGTACACTTCTGATGCCAGTAATGTGTCCACTTCTGAATCAAGTGAACATCTAATTAAAGTAATGTGCCCACTTCTGAAGCTAGTAATATGTCCACTTCTGATGCCAGTAATGTGTTCACATCTGATGCCAGACAAATTAAGATGCCAGTAATGTGTCCACTTCTGATGTGTCCACTTCTAATACCAGTAATGTGTCCACTTCTGATGTCTCTACTTCTAATGGCAGTAGTGTGTCCAATTCTGATCCCAGTAATGTGTCCACTTCTGATCTCGTAATGTGTCCACTTCCGTTGCCAGTAATGTATCAACTTCTTGTGCCAATAATGTGTCCACTTCTCATGTGTCCACTTTTAATGCCAGTAATATATCCACTTCCGCGGCCAGTAAAGTTTCCTCTTCTGATGCCAGTAATGTGCCCACTTCTGTTGTGTCCACTTCTAATGGAAGTAATATGTCCACTTTTGATGTGTTCACTTCTAATGGAAGTAATGTGTCCACTTCTGATGCCAGTAATATGTCCACTTCTGATGCCAGTCCACTTCTGTTGCCAGTTCACTTCTGATGTCAGTTCACTTCTGATGCCAGTTCACTTCTGATGTATTCACTTCTAATGGCAGTAATGTGTCTATTTCTGATGTCAGTAATATATTCACTTCTGATGCCAGTAATGTGTCCAGTCTGACGCCAGTAATATGTCCATTTCTGATGCCAGTAATGTGCCCATTTCTGATGCCAACAATGTGGCCACTTCTGATGGTAATCCACTTATGATGTCAGTAATGTGTCCACTTCTGATGGTAGTAATGTGTTCACATCTGTTGCCAGCAATATGTCCACTTCTGACATGTCTATTTCTAATGCCACTATTGTGTCCACTTCTGATGAGTACTATTCTAATTGCAGTAAGGTGTCCACTTCTGAATCCAGTAATATGTACACTTCTGATGCCAGTCCAATTCTGATATTTCCCTCTCTAATGGCATTAATGTGTCCACTTCTGACGCTAGTCTTGTATCAAATTTTGATGTCAGTAATGTGTACACTTCTGATGAAATAACATGTACACTTCTAATGTGCCCACTTTTATAGCCAATAGTGTGTCTATTTCTAATGTGTCAACTTCTAATGGCAGTAATGTTTCCACTTCTGATGCCGGTTATGTGTCCACTTCTGACAGTGTTAATGTGTCCACTTCTTATGCTAGTGATAAGTTCACTTCTAATGGCAGTAATGTGTCCACTTCTATTGCTAGTAATGTATACACTCCTGATGCCAGTAATGTGTCCGCTTCTGATGTAAGTCCACTTCTGATACCAGTAATGTATCCACTTCTAATATATCTACTTCTTACACCAGTAATGTGTCCACTTCTGAAGTGTCAACTTCTAATGGCAGTAGTGTGTCCACCCCTGATGCTAGTAATGTGTCCACTTCTGATGCCAGTCCAATTTTAAAGCCAGTAATGTGTCCAATTCTGATGCCAGTAATGTTTCCACTTCTGATGTGCCCACTTCTAATGGAAGTAATGTGTCCACTTCTGATGCCAGTAATATGTCCACTTCTGATGCCAGTCCACTTCTAATGCCAGTAATGTGTCAACTTCTGTTGTGCGCACTTCTAATGGAAGTAATGTGTCCACTTCTGATGCCAGTAATATGTCAATTTCTGATGCCCTTCCACTTCTGATGCCAGTTCACTTCTGATGTGTTCATGTCTAATGGCAGTAATGTGTCTATTTCTGATGTCAGTAATATATCCACTTCTGATGAAAGTAATGTGTCCACGTCTGATGCCAGTAATATGTCCATTTTGATTCCAGTAATGCCAACTGTCCACTTTGATGCCATTAAATTATCCACTTCTGATGCCAGTAATGTGCTTGCTTCTGATGTTTCCACTTCTAACAGCATTAATGTGTCCACTTCTGACGCTAGTCTTGTGTCCAATTCTGATGCCAGAAATGTGTATACGCCTGAGGCCAGTAACATGTCCACTTCTGATGTGTCCACTTCTAATACCAGTAATGTATCCACGCCTGATGTGTTCACTTCTAATGGAAGTATTGTGTCCACTTCTGATGCCAGTAATGTGTCCACTTCTGATGAGTCCACTTTTATTGCCTATAATGTGTCTATGTCTAATGTGTCAACTTCTAATGGCAGTAATATGTCCATTTCGGATGTCAGTAATGTGTCCACTTCTTATGCCAGTAATGTGTCCACTTCTGATGCAAGTAATGTGTCCACTTCTGATGCCAGTCCACTTTTAAAGATAGTAATGTGTCCACTTCTGATGTCAGTAATGTGTCCAATTATGATGCCAGTAATGTGTCCACTTCTGACGTTAGTATGATGCCATTAATGTACCCACTTCTGACATTAGTAATACATCCACTTCTGATGCCAGTCCACTTCTAATGCCAGTAATGCAGAGCTTCTCAAACCACGGCCCGCGGGCAGCTTGTGGCCCGCCATATGTAGAAAGTGGCTCGCGACCCCTCGTTTTTAATGTAATATATATTAATAATTTCAAAAATACACCCAGAGCGCTCCGTCAGCGTTTCGCAACGAAACGTTTTAAAGTTCCCATAACCCAGCCTTGTCGACTAAACAGAGTGCGTAAGGCGCCATGCTGGTGTCTGTTGCAACTGTTTAGCAGAGTTAGTAGTATTGTGTTGAGATTAGATGTTTTTTTTTCAAATACAAATTTACAGGTAAAGTCTATAAACATGAGTGTGGAAAATCTAAAATCAAACAATGGTAAAAAGCGAAAATGTGAAGACGTTGTTTGTCGTGAATTGAACGAAGATTAGACGAAGGAATTTATGTTTATGCATAGCCATAGTGGTGAGCCAGTTTGATTAATCTGCGGATTCTCTCTCTCTCTCTCTCTCTCTCTCTCTCTCTCTCTCTCTCTCTCTCTCTCTCTCTCTCTCTCTCTCTCTCTCTCTCTCTCACACACACACACACACACACACACAATCTGGAACGACAGATCACGACCACACATTCAGATATAAATACTCAATATCCGATCAATTAGGAGGTAACAAAATACCGTTCAAAGTTAAAAAAGAAAGTTCTCTGACCAGGCAGCAGTCATTTTTCACCAAGGCTAACGATCAGAGCAAGAGTGCTGTTGTTGCATCCTACGAAGTCGCTCTTCTGTTGGCTTGGTGACGAAAGTTAAGAAATTTAAAATGATATTATACGACTTTTAATATTTTAAAACGCAGTGGCCCGCTTAACTACCGAAAATAGTAGATATGACCCTCTGCTTGAAAAGCTTGGGAACTGCTGCAGTAATGTGTCCACTTCTGATGTGTACACTTCTAATGGCAGTAATGTGTCCACTTCTGATGCTTGTAATGTGTCCACTTCTGATGCCAGTAATGTGTGCACTTCTGATGCCAGTAATGTGTGCACTTCTGATGCCAGTAATGCGTCAATATCTGATGCCAGTAATGTATCCACTACTGATGCCAGTAATGTATCAACCTCTTGTGCCAGTAATGTGTCCACTTGTGTTGTGTCCACTTTTAATGCCAGTAATGTTTCTATTTCTGATGTGTCCGCTTCTATTGGCAGTAATGTGCCCACTTCTGATGCTAGTAATATGCCCACTTCTGATCCCTGTCATGTGTCTTCTTCTGATGTCAATAATGTGTCAACATCTGATGCCAGTCCACTTCTAATGCAAGTAATGTGTCCACTTCTGATGTTTCCACTTCCAATGTAAGTATGTGTCCACTTCTGATGCCAGTAATATGTCCACTTATGATGCCAGTTCAATTCTGATGCTAGTCTACTTCTGATGCCAGTTCACTTCTGATGCCAGTTCACTTCTGATATATTTACTTCTAACGGCAGTAATGTGTCTACTTCTCATGTCAGTAATAAATCCAATTCTTATGCCAGTAATGTGACCACTTCTGATGCCAGTTATTTATCAAATTCTGATACTAGTAATGTGTCCACGTCTGATGCCAGTAATGTGTCCACGTCTGATGTGTCCACTTCTAATACCAGGAATATGTTCACTTCTGATATGTCCACTTCTAATGGCAGTAATGTTTCCACGGGTGATGCCAGTAATGTGTCCACTTCTTATGCCAGTAATGTGTCTACTTCTGATGCAAGTAATGCGTCCAGTTCTGACGTTAGTAATGTATCCACTTCTGATGCCAGTCCACTTCTAATGCCAGTAATGTGTTCACTTCTGATGTGTGCACATCTTGTGGCAGTAATGTGGCCTATTCTGATGCTTGTAATGTGTCCACTTCTGATGCCAGTAATATGTCCACTTCTGATGCCAGTAATGTGCCCACTTCTGATGCTGGTAATATGCCCACTTCTGATGCCAGTAATATCTTCTTCTGTTGTCAGTAATGTGTCAACTTCTGATGCCAGTCCACTTCTAATGCCAGTAATGTTTCCACTTCTGATGTGCCCACTTCTAATGGAAGTAATGTGTCCACTTCTGATGCCAGTAATATGTCCACTTCTGATGCCCTTCTTCTCCGGATGCAGTTCACTTCTGATGTGTTCACTTCTAATGGCAGTAATGTGTCTATTTCTGATGTCAGTAATATATCCACTTCTCTCCCCCGATGTGTTTCCACCTTGCCGTGGTGGGGGAGCTTGCGTGTCCCATTGACCCCATCTGCTTGCCGATGGATGAAAACTACATATCGGACAGCTTATGGGATAGGGGCCAGACTAAGAGAGACACAACCTGCTGCTCTGCAGGTAGACTGAGGATAGCAGTCAAAATATTAAATCAGGTACACGAAGGCAGAAGAACTTGGTCTGGACAATACTCTAAGGCTCTCTGTCGAGGTCTGTGGCTGAACGCCTCTAAGCCACAAACCCTCGGATCTGAGAGCCGGGCCGATACACACCTACCGAAAAAGAGAGGTAAGATACTGAGCAAGCTACATGCTCAGAGGTTTGATACATGATCGAAGGCTCTCAGCTGGCTGGGGGATATGAGGGATTCCCGGATGAGAGGGCCTGGCCGTTTCTTGTTCACTGCTGCACGAAGGTAAGGTGCTGAACCGGCAGCACATGTAGCCTACCTCGTGAGCGAGTTCAAAAAGTCAGAAAAGTGCCCCAGTCGAAAGAAATGGTTACGAAAACTGTCTGTTCTAACTCATAGAGAGTTTAGACGAAAGTGGAAAAACGTTCCAATAACACGAAATGGAACGCACGCTAGCGAACCTATTGCGTGGTCCGAAGTCAAAAGCAAAAGCTTACCGAGTGGATGTCGCCCGCAGTCTGACCGTTCCTGGCGTGTGCTTGAGCGATCAGTGGCAAGCGAGATTCCCAACACATGGAAGTGAGGAATTGAAGCAGACATGAGCAGGACGTGGCAACTCCTCGGGTGAGCCCAGTCTCAGAGCAATATGTGCCGGCTCTGCAATTATGGAAGCCTCCTTGGATAGCCTTGGATAGACTCATGGTCTGCCCCTGCCTTCCCTTGAGGGTTAACCGTGATGTCGATGATCGTTCTATCTTGATGAGCTGAGATGTGGGCGACATCACAACAATAAGTCTAACGTGCCTCGAAACCCGAGGAAGGCTAACCTCATTAAAAAATGCCTGCTGAATTCGGAAGTGCCGTCCTACGGGTGGCAAACTAAAAATTGGCACTACGCATTTACGTCCGAGTGAACTGTCTCGTCCGAATGTCTCACGTGCTAGGAACAGCTCTGACTACCTAGTTTCCGAATGCCGCTCTTGTTCGGAACAGCTCTGACTAGGTAGTTTTCCGGATGTCTGTCGTGCCTGGAACAGCTCTGACGGGCGCAACGACAAGGACATGTCCGAAAACTCGCTGAGTGGATACCGTCTGCAGACCTGTCTGGTTTGTGCGGGAACGGCCCGGGGCGAACAAAATGCCCAATATATTGAAGTGAAGAATTAAAGCAGCCATGAGCAGGACGTGACGATTCCCTCGGTGAGCCCAGTACCAGGGCGCCATGTGTCGGCCCTGCAACTATGGAAGCAACCTTGGATGGCGGAAAATGCTATGGACTGTCCCTTCCTTCTCTTGAGGGATGACCGAAGTCCTCGACTGTTCCAACTTGACCAGCTGGGATGTGGACGGTACCACAAATGTGAGAGTCTCCCAGGAATGCTAACCTGGTCAAAAATGCACGCAAAAGCCGGATGTGTTGACCTAAGGGTTTTCAACCCAAGGGTGCCTAACGCACACCACAATCACATCTGAAAAAAAAAAAAACACTCCGGATGAACGAAAAGAAGGAGTATCCACTTCTGATGAAAGTAATGTGTCCACGTCTGATGCCAGTACTATGTCCGTTCTGATGCCAATAAAGCCAGTAATGCCAAATGTCCACTTTGATACCAGTAATTTACCAACTTCTGATGCCAGTAATGTGCTTACTTCTGATACCAGTAATATGTCCACTTCTGATGTGTCCACATCTAATGGCAGTAATGTTTCCACTTCTGATGCCAGTAATGTGTCCACATCTGATGCCAGTAATGTGTTCACTTCTGATGCCAGCCCACTTCTGATGCCAGCAATTTATCCACTTTCGATGCCAGTAATATGCCCACTTATGATGCAAGTAATTTTTCGTCTTCTGATGTCAGTAATGTATCAACATCTGATGACAGTCGACTTCTAATGCCAATGATGTGTCCACTTCTGATGCCAGTAATATGTCCACTTCTGATGCCAGTCCACTTTTGATGCCAGTTTACTTCTGATGCCATTTCACTTCTGATGTGTTTACTTCAAATGGCAGTAATGTGTCTACTGCTGATGTCAGCAATATATCCAGTTCTGATGCCAGTCCACTTCTAATGCCAGTAGTGTGTCCACTTATGATGCCAGTAATGTGTCCAAGTCTGATGTGTCCACTTCTAATGCCAGTAATGTGTCAACGTTTGATGTGTCTACTTTTAATGGCAGTAATGTGTCCATTTCTACGTTAGTAACTATCCACTTCTGATGCCAGTCCACCTCTAATGCCAGTAATGTGTCCATTTCTGAGGTGCACACTTCAAATGGCAATATTATGTATACTTCTGATGCCCTTAATGTGTCCACTTCCTATGCCAGTAATGTGTCCATTTCTGATCTGTCCACTACTAATGGAAGTAATGTGTCTATTTCTGATGTGTCCACTTCTAATGGAAATAATGTGTCTACTTCTGATGTCAGTAATATATCAGTTCTGATGCTAGTAATGTGTCCACCTCTGATGCCAGTCCACTTCTGATGCCAGTAATGCTTCCACGTCTGATGTGTGCCATGTGTCGCAGGACAAAGAATGCGATAATCGGGAAATAGGAAAATGTAGCACACATTGAACGCACTATAAATGACTTGGTGAGGAGTACGTCAGTGAGCGAGAGATAGGAACGGGAGAGATCAACAAAGGAGATAAGAAGTTAGACCATCCATGTAGAAGACATTGAAGGATAACCGTTGGGATGTGTCCCAGTAAACTACAGATAGGAAAACAGGTATCAGGGTGATCATGTGTAATGGAAAACGATAGTTAAATCTCACCCTAGGCCAGAAGTAGAAATCTCTACAGGGACCAGTAGTTAGTGGCTATACTATCCAAATACTGTGAGTATTTTGTGCGAGAGTTATTGACAGTTGTTGCCTATAATGATACATGCTTGTGTATGATGACAGTAGGAAAACTGAGAAATGTTTGAACGATACCAGACATCAGCAACGTACATGGGAAGGCGGACACGGCAGATAGTCGGCCTAGTGTAGAGCTAATGTGTAGGGCGATTCAGTAATAAACATTAGGTTTGACTGGAACACACATGAGTTCATGTTATCTATTGTGCACAGCGTCAATGAACAGCTACGTACTTATTGTTCAACAAAGTGTTGTTGGTATTATTTAAGATGCCATGATAGTCGACTCAGAACCGAGCCAAATGAAGAGAGGACCCAATACTTATGTGAGAAGGGTAGTGCTAATAAATAGAGTACTTAGAGGAGGGTCAGCGGAGTTACTACGTGGCAACTATGGGAGCTCTTTCCGGCAGATACGTGAACCAGAGAAAAAAAGGAATGCCATTCCACTGGGACTAGGCCCAGAACATAAAAAATAGGAAGCCTGTGACGGTGTATGAAAATATTTTAGAAGAAAGCTTGCTCAGATCGGCAGGAAATATACTTTGTACATTACGCTGAATAAAATATTTCACATCTTTGGAAAAATTGTATGGACCTCATGGCCACATTTTTGGATAAACAACTTTACAACATTTTAATCCGTACATCATGTTCGTAACAGACACACACAGATACGTGGATGTAGCCTACAGTCGCCAATACACAACGTCAATTTACGGCAACCATTAACGCTTTCACGAACACTAATTGCATAGGGTGTCAGACATTTTCCATTCCAGCAGGCAGATTGCAGCGGTGATCAGCATTTTTCGGGTTTTACCAGCTGACGTCTACAGACGAGTGATCCTGACAGCAGCCAATACCTTGACGTATCTTGACGTATCCAACGTTACAAGGAGCAGATACACTACGAGCATGACCAGGACAGTAGCAGATACATAAGGTGCTAATCCTTTTGGATTGTTTTCATAACTTGATCTGTGTCACGCATATTTATATTATCTTATATATGTTCATAATAATATTGTTGTAATTTGTAGCACGGCCGATACATTTTAGTGTACATTAAATATGTCTACATTAGGCGAGTTTATTGCCTTAGGGGAAAGGTGCGGCTTAAATGGACCCGAACTAATAGCTTGGGCTGAGGCAAAGTTGTCCGATTTTCAAATACAGAAGAGGGATGAGAGAGCAGCAGCTAGGGAGGCCAGAGAAGCACAAGAGGCAGCGGCTAAAGAAGCCAGAATTGCACAAGAAACAGCAGCCAAGGAAGCTAGAGAAGCCAGAGAATTGGAAAAACAGAAAATGGAGAGAGAAATAGAACTGGAAAAACAAAAATTAGCTCTCCAGGAGAAAACACTTGAATTTGAGCGGGACAAGTTAGCGGCCGAACAAATATTAAAAGACAAAGAGGTTGAAGGAAATATTAAGGTAAAGATGTTGGAGATGGAGAAAGAGGCAGAAATATCCAAGAATAAGTTGGCATGCAAAGCGCTGGATCCCGCCAAAAGATATCAAGGGATTATTAGAAATTTTTCACAAGGAGATTCGATTTCTGCATGGCTGACTAATTGTGAAGTCCTCTTGTCTCATTACGAGGTACCGTCTGACCAGTGGGGAGTATTACTTCATAGGCACTTGTCAGGGGAGCCTTTAAAGGTAATCGAGCTCATACCTGAACAACGACGCACAGATTACCAATGTATGAAACAAAGACTGTTGGCACATTTCTCATTGGACACTGCGGGTCTGCGTACAGCATACAAGACAATTGGACCTAAATCAAATCAAACGTTTCTAGATTTCGTTTCTGAAACGACATTACTGTTTGACAGGTGGCTGAAATCGGCTGAGGTAGGTAGGGATTTTGACAAAATTAGAGACCTGATGCTCAGGGATAAACTTATCTCCGCAGTACCACAAACAATGTCAACATTCCTTATAGAACAGAAGTGTGATTCAGTAGCAGAACTGGAGGCCAGGGGGGAGTCATTTTTCAACGCCCATAAGGACATTTTCGCAGAGACTACTCAGCCAGAACTGATCATCCGCCAGAGTGTCTAGTCACAGATATGACAATTGCATAACAAATTTCAACGCCAGGACAAATACAGACGGAACAAACAATGGTCTAACACAAAAAAGGGTTTGACAGTCCAGTGTAGGTTTTGTCGACGCATGCACGAAACATCAGAAATGTGTGATTCCAACCCGGATTATGAATCATATATAAAAGAGCTAGCTACAAAACGTAACCATAAATATACAGACTACAAAAACAACTTAAAATGTTTCGCGTGCAATAGTTTTGGTCACGGGGTCAAGTCATGTAGATTGCGACAGATGACCAAAAATGCATGTTTAGCCTATATGATTTCAAGTAGCGACGACGAGGAACAGCAATACGAGAGCGCGTCTGGCAAGTATGCACGACCGGAGAACAATCCAAACAGAGCATATGTACAAGAAGCAAACTCCGCTTATATAAACGGTGGAAAACTCAACGTTGAACGTGCAATTGTCAATGGATTAGCAGTCAGAATGGTGAGGGACACGGGGACCTCGATTATTGGACTGGACAGAAAACTAGTCAAAGAGGAGGATTACACCAATGAGAAAGTCATATGTAGAACATTTGGTGGATCGCTAGAACAATTTGACGTGGCATGGACAGACATCAATTGCCCATACTATCAAGGACGTGTAACAGCGGCAGTACTACCACAACCAACGACGGAATTAATTGTGGGAAACATTCCTGGAGTAAAAGAGTGTGCGGCCCAAGAGGTTGAACAATGGGAAAAGGATAATATGAAAATACATGAAGGAAATTACACAGAACTAATTTTTCCGACGGAAGACATAAAGATACCTATCGCAAGCGATGATTCAGAACCCAACATGTATGAAATAAAAGAAAACTACACGGGAAACCAAAAGCAAACCAGTCAAGCAATGGACACTGAATTGACATATAGTTGTAAAGACAGTACACAAAAGACATCCCATAACAATTTACAAGAGTTAACACAATCAGAAATTACTTGGGATTCATTACCAATAAGATCGAATTTAACTCAAGCAGAACTTAAGAAAGTTGAATTTGGTATTGAAAATTTTAGACGTATTAGTCCTTCATTTAGTGACAGCACAGCAATGATTAAACAATTCTTTGCACCATACTTAGATAAGAGTGACGTAGATCACATACACGGATGTACAGCTAAAAGATATGAGTCAAGCTCGGATGACGAGATGTCATACAGAAAAAACAACATGCAACAACGTCGGTTGAAAAAGACAGCCAAACCACGACAAACAGATATGGCAGATTATACAAAATCAAACTGGCATGAAGAAACTCCACCAACGATATCACAAACCCATTATACCAACACAAACACTTTACTAACAGAATGGAAACAACAAAGTGTTCCCGAAACTCAAATTGACAAAAGAATACGGGATGTGAAAATAAGGAATTGGAATCGGTATTGGAAATATTTAGGTTTGTCCGATGAAGAACGGAAGGAAAGAACACGTCAAATAGATGATTATAAATCAGTAACAACATATGTCACACAGGAAGATGAGAATCACTGCCCAGTTCTACACATTAAAGAAACATAAATTAAATAGATTAAAACAAGTCAAGACAGATATATCCATTAGATACACATGCAGTACACACAGCGACAGATTAGCATTGTATTTCTGAACACTGAATTCTATCTTTATAAATCTGTCGAAATTCTTCTGTCTATAAATTTCACTTATATTCTAATTAAACGACACAATACATGTACGATTTAGGAAGTACAATTCGTTACAATCTCGTAATACGTCAAACACATATAACATATCAGTCAACCACATACACCACAGTACGTCAATAATATATACATACAATACAACAATTTACATGGTCGAACAGCTTGTACACATCATACACAATATAGCAACTCATAAAGAGTGTTTGAACAAATTGATACTCTGAACAAACGGTTAGGACATTTCAGACTATCGGAAAACAGCGGATAGTAATTGATGTTAGCAATTGGTAATAACTATGTTATAACTATGTCATAACTGATTTGTCCAGATACATACATATTTAAGTTATTATTGTTACAGATAATTAGAATACAGCAGTATCTGTATGGAGAGAACGGTTGTAACTACGTATATTGTCATCAAAATAAGATCTGAAGCATGTCGAGCAGACGAAATGTAATCCAACGTTGCAAGTTATCTGCGAGCGAAATCTTCGTATTCCAGATAAGTTAGATTAATTATTAAGATATAGTAATGATATTTTATTGCTGTTGAAAATGAAATCATGAAAACAAACAGAAAAAAATGAAATTTAAAAAAAAACAAAAAAAAAAACAAACAAACAAATAAATAAATAAATTCAGAAAAATTAAAAAAGATGAACTCCTGAAAAATAAATAAATACAGGACAATGAAAAAAAAATAAAGTCATGAATGAAAAGAATAAAAAAATGATAAGTGAAAAAAGAAAAGACATGACAAAACAATTGAAAAGACAAACAATAGAAAAAAACAAGATTTGTCATTATTTCGGTTAATGCATTTTTTAGTATTACATGATGTATTATGATTATTTTGTCATGACAATACACATATATTATGCACACTTTCACACAAATTCCACAGGTTTAGTAAACAAAATAGGTAGGGCACATGATGCAAAGGTTACTACTGATTTATTTTATGAAGAAATTAGATTAATTTTGATTATTCGGTAATGTTATTTCAATTGTATTATTGCATGGGTTATTATGCATAACTGTAAGATGCATTTATTTTCATGAACAGGATGAATGGGAATGAAAGGAATATTAGCTATCTAGGTGATTAATTTAATATTGCTATTATTATGTGATAGAGTAGGATTAAATATTGCAGGTAAATATTAGGCAGCCATACTCATGAGCCACAAAGATCAACGAAGAATATACAGTAACAACGTTGGAAAGTACCGACAAAAATATGCACATATGAAAACCAAACCCCACATGAAGCGTTACACGAAACAGTCGAAGTCGAAGCACAGAAGTTACGTCAAATGTAGTCAGGTCATACACACAGTAGAGTATGAGAAGGTCGTCTATGATTATGCACATGGAAAGCAAGAGCGATTCACTTAACAATGATGTCAGTGGAGGCTGGATGTAATGAACACACACATTTAAGGAGCCACTAAGGATGTCCGGGGAGACATTGGGACTTAGTGATGCTGGACTTCAATTCTCTGAGATAAAAAGGAGTTTGGGAGCCACACATTGTCTACGGGGATAGATGTGAGATGTGTCCGATTTATAAAAAAAAATTTTTTTGGGTGATGATGTTCATAACAATTCAACTATTCACAATAGAATAGGTTATAAGGATAAGGGATACGCTGTATTGCAGAGTCACGGACAGTTATGTGCGACCTTTAGTGAACAATGTAGACGGATATGTGCGACCTTTAGTAGACAATGTAGACGGAGATGTGCGACCATAGACCAATATGACAGTTATGTTCGACTACTGCGACTCATGTCACAGACTGGAAGACTGAGTTTATAGGTAAAATGTCTACAACATTTTAAATTGACGAGGGGGCATATGTGCCATGTGTCGCAGGACAAAGAATGCGATAATCGGGAAATAGGAAAATGTAGCACACATTGAACGCACTATAACTGACTTGGTGAGGAGTACGTCAGTGAGCGAGAGATAGGAACGGGAGAGATCAACAAAGGAGACAAGAAGTTAGACCATCCATGTAGAAGACATTGAAGGATAACCGTTGGGATGTGTCCCAGTAAACTACAGATAGGAAAACAGGTATCAGGGTGATCATGTGTAATGGAAAACGATAGTTAAATCTCACCCTAGGCCAGAAGTAGAAATCTCTACAGGGACCAGTAGTTAGTGGCTATACTATCCAAATACTGTGAGTATTTTGTGCGAGAGTTATTGACAGTTGTTGCCTATAATGATACATGCTTGTGTATGATGACAGTAGGAAAACTGAGAAATGTTTGAACGATACCAGACATCAGCAACGTACATGGGAAGGCGGACACGGCAGATAGTCGGCCT
This sequence comes from Cepaea hortensis, assembly GCA_963921405.1. Lineage (NCBI taxonomy): Eukaryota > Metazoa > Mollusca > Gastropoda > Stylommatophora > Helicidae > Cepaea > Cepaea hortensis. Next base: position 85,653,154 of record OY992883.1, read on the forward strand.
AGTGTAGAGCTAATGTGTAGGGCGATTCAGTAATAAACATTAGGTTTGACTGGAACACACATGAGTTCATGTTATCTATTGTGCACAGCGTCAATGAACAGCTACGTACTTATTGTTCAACAAAGTGTTGTTGGTATTATTTAAGATGCCATGATAGTCGACTCAGAACCGAGCCAAATGAAGAGAGGACCCAATACTTGTGTGAGAAGGGTAGTGCTAATAAATAGAGTACTTAGAGGAGGGTCAGCGGAGTTACTACGTGTCAATGTGTCCACTTCTAATGGCAGTAATGTGTCCACTTCTGATGCCAGTAGTGTGTCCACTTCCAATTCCAGTAACGTGTCCACTTCTGTTGCAAGTAATATGTCCATTTCTGATGATAGTAATGTATCCACTTCTGATGTCAGTACTCCTCTATTGCCAGTAATTTTTCCACTTCTGATGTACACACTTCTAGTGGCAGTAATGTGTCCACTTCTGATGCATGTAAAGTGTCCACTTCCTATGCCAGTAATGTGTCCACTTCTGATGTGTCCACTACTAATGGAAGTAATGTGTCTATTTCTGATGTGTCCACTTCTAATGGAAGTAATATGTCTACTTCTTATTCCAGTAATATGTCCACTTCTGATGCCATTCCACCTTTTATGCCAGTTTACTTCTGATGTGTTTACTTCTAATGGCAGTAATGTGTCCACTTCTGATGTCAGTTATATATCCACTTCTGATGACTGTAATGTGTCAAATTCTGATGCTAGTAGTGTGTCCACGTCTGATGTCATTCTACTTCTAATGCCAGTAATGTGTCCACTTCTGATGTGTTCACTTCTAATGCCAGTAATGTGTCCATTTCTGATTCAAGTGAACTACTAATTAAAGTAATGTGCCCATTTCTGATGCTAGTAATAAGTCCACTTCTGATGCCAGTAATGTGTTCACATCTGATGCCAGTCAAATTATGATGCCAGTAATGTGTCCACTTCTGATGTGTCCACTTCTAATGGCAGTAGTGTGTACAATATTGACCCTAGTAATGTGTCCACTTCAGATGCTCGTAATGTGTCCACTACTGATGCCAGTAATGTATCAATCTCTTGTGAGAGTAATGTGTCCACTTCTGATGTGTCCACTTTTAATGCCAGTAATGTTTCTATTTCTGATGTGTCCGCTTCTACTGGAAGTAATGTGCCCATTTCTGATGCTAGTAATATGCCCACTTCTGATGCCTGTCATGTGTCTTCTTCTGATGTCAATGATGTGTCAACATCTGATGCCAGTCCACTTCTAATGCAAGAAATGTGTCCACTTCTGATGTCACTAACGTGTCCACTTCTGATGTCAGTAATGTGTCCAATTATGATGCCAGTAATGTGTCCACTTCTGATGCCAGTCCACTTCTGATGCCAGTAACGTGTCCACTTCTGATGCCAGTAATATGCCCACTTCTGATGTCAGTCCACTATGACAGAGTATCTCTAGTAGGGGATTTATCTTGGTGAGCAATGGGAAGATTATAGGCACGGATGGGCACTTCGATAGGGGGTAGCCAGGGGTGGTCATCCTATGACGAGCATCTAGGGAACGAAGTCAGTTGTGACCGCACTACCATCAAGGAAGGTCGCATGAAGTTGTGGACACCACCCGGGGAGAGAGATAAACCCGACTATAATAGTATTTTGATTGTGTGTACGCCAGTAATTTTGAACGTGAAATGATACAACTGCCTCCAATAAACTACGATTTAATCTGACAAGAGAGACAGCGGGTAACACAGGTATGGTCTGTTGGAATTGTGGACAGAATGGACACAGTGATAGGTGTTGTGGCAACAGACGCGCTCAGTTAAACACACGGAACCCTCCTGTTAATGGGAGGCCAAACATAAATTTTGGAGAAATGCAAGGGAATTTTGGAAGGCCAGGAAACCAGGGAAATATTGAGCAAAGATTAGAAGTACCAATGGACATTAGTCACGCTAGAAATAACTGGAGATGGAATAGAATGAATAATATAGAAACTAGGATAGGAATTCCTCCACGGACACATAATAGAGGTCAACATAGTCGGGGCTTCCATTCGAATGGCCACTATACTTCCACTACGCTACGGCCACGTCTTGGTTCAACCTGTTTTAACTGTGGGCAAGAAGTACACTTTTATAGACCGTGTCCGAACAATGACAGAGGGTACCGCAGGCGAGATATTAACTGTATAAGTATACGATCTGACCGGACAAGGGCAAGGAGGCGTTTAGAGAGACAACATAAAAAGTCAGAAATTAATAATTATCAGAAAAAGAGTTTTAATAAGAACCGACGGAACTGGCCAGCTAATAATAAAGATGCGAGAACATTAGGCGGCTACGATATTCACTTGCTAAGAGGGGCAACGGAGAAGATAAGGTCAATAGGACCTCAGGTAGTCATAAGGTGTTTTCAGTTTTTAGTGTCAGGTAGGAAAGAGAGACACAGACACAGACAGTCAGTAATGCGGACAAGGGTACCCAGACTCAAATGGATACTGTGGAGAAGACAACCCAGGTACAGCTATTGTAAAGTAACCGATTTTATATTATAAGGGCGGTTATTACTGTCTGTACTGGATGGGACTTAAACACCGTCATCATACCAATGGCGCTGTGGTAGTGACACAAGACCCGTCCATGGGTTGTGTGATGTTCCACAGCCAGTCACGTGGTCACGTGTCTAAGGAATACAGCCGGACACGTGGAGAATGACTACAGTCGGACAACGTGGGAGCGTTAAATACACCGGATCACATGCATAACGATACAGCCGAGACACGATCGTAATGGCTACGAGCGGTCAAAGATGGCGGTGCATCCAATCACACATGGTTAATGGAAAAACCAGGCTACGTGCTCACTGCCTCAAGCCGGTCAAAAATGGCGCTGCATCCGATCAGACGTGGGTAATAATCACATCTAATAAAATATTGCGCTGCTTCTGGGCGCATGTGTAATGACTACAACCAGGCCGCGTGATCACTGGCTACGAGTGGTCAAAGATGGCGTCGCATCCGGTCACATTTGGTAATGGCTATAACCAGACCGCGTGCTAACTGGCTAAATCTGCTCACATTTGGCGCTGCATCTGATCACATGTGGGTAATGCTCACATCCGATCAAATATGGCTAAGTTTCCGGTAGCCTGTGTAATGACTACAACCAGACCACATGCTCACTGGCTAAAGCCAGTCAAAGATGGTGCTGCATCCATTCACACGTGGGTAATAATCACATCCTATCAAATATGGCGCTTCTTCCGGCCGCATGTGTAATGACTACAACAAGACGACAAGCTCAATGGCTAAAGCCGATCAAAGATGGCACTGCATCTGATCACATGTGGGTAATGGAAACATCCGATCAAATATGGCTCTGCTTCCGGTCGCCTGCGTAATGGCTACAACTAGATCACATGCTCACTGTCTAAAGTCGGTCAAAGATGGCACTGCATCCGTTCACTTGTGGGTAATGGTCACATCCGATGGTGCTGATTTCGGTCGCACGTGTAATGACTACAACCAGACCACGTGCTCACTCGCTACGAGTGGTCAAAGATGGCGTCGCATCCGATCACACGTGGTTAATGGCAAAACCAGACCACGTGCTCGCTGGCTAAACCGGTCAAAGATGGCACTGCATCCGATCACACGTGGGTAATCACATCCCATCAGACATGGCGCTGAATCCGAACACACGCGGTAATGGCTACAACCAGATCACGTGCTCACTGCCTAAACCCTGTCAAAGATGGCGTCGCATCCGGTCACATGTGTAATGATATATTCGAGACACGATGGTAATGGCTTCGACCGGACCACGTGGGGCAATGCTTCCGGTAATATGTGTGAGGGTACATCTGAGAGACGTGGTTAAGAGGGATACTACATAGAAATATTGCCCTGTCGGTTGTCGAGCCAGGAGACTAACTCAAGATGATCACCAAATATGGGAGTGATTCCACTAAATCGTCAACATTGCACCCGAAGGGTAAAACGGTCGCCCTTCTTTCTGTTGTCTATATCCGTTTGGGTGGTCCACCGAGTAACACCAAAGAACATCCCGACATCAATAAACATAGGACACTTTAGATTGTTGTATGCACAAATATATCCAAGCATCACAGTGTCCGACTAAGCCTTTCTCATACTCATGATGCAGAGATGTGATCATCGATGCTAGTCGGAGAAGATGTATCTGTACATAATAGCTATCGGGTCATACAGCGACGAGTGACTAGTGCATGATAACAGATGTATAATATTACACACGAACACAACAAACTGACCCGACTCAACCTTAGGCGATGCTTGTAACATTAAATGTAAGTGTCCGCTGTCATAACCAGTGACGTTACCACGTAGCAAATTAGACATCTACACTTTCATTACCTCTCTATGTGTCCATACGGGTCTTTACATCTTTCTCCAGAAACCTTTGCGGCCTTGTGGGAGCACGTGTACACCTCGGAGGAGCAAATGGATCATCATGGTCTGGAAAGAATGATTCAGCGATGGGTGACGAGGGGATCTGACCGACGCTTGACGCTCAGAGGAAAAGTGAGACGGACATATAATCAGATTGCTACTGGTACTATTAGTGTTGGAACTCTTCGCTGACTGCTGAGGATTGGGACGTAGCGCCTATAGGAATTCCCCGAGTGCTGTGATGTCGGTGCCTAGATAGATCAATCAATCAATCAATCAATTAATCTCCAGAAACCCATTTCCAAGACCAATATATGTTTTTAAGTGTGCCAGCTCAGCACCACACTTTACAGCCAGACGAAAGTACAGCTTCTATGTACCACTTTAACAGTCAAATAAGAAAATATATTAGACAAAGTTTTAAAAATATTGGTCAAACACAGAAATAGCTCGTCCAAAAAAAAGTACGAAAATTTGATAACGTGTTGGGAAAAATATCAACCAAGAATGAAAAATTTGTTAGTCAAATAGTTAAAATACTGACCACATAACGAAATATCTTGTCCAAATTTATAAAAAGTAGGAAAATTTGTTAGCCAAATGGGAAAAAGATTGACCAAGTAACGAAATATCTCTGCCAAACTTATGAAAAGTTGGAAACTTTGTTAAACAAGTGTGAAATAGTATCAGCCAAAGAGAGAAATATCTCACCCAAACTTATAAAAAGTATGAAAATCTGTTAGCCAAATGGGAAAAATGTCGGTCAAATACAGAAATTTCTCAACCACTCTCTCTGTCATAATTCTGGCTCGCATTTCAGGACAGAGGTGAAGCAATTGCATGAATTCAATAACTGCACTCGCACGTACGGCAATGATAATTCCAAACCGTTTATTCAACAGGACTATTCACATGTGCAAACTCACACGAGTTGCGCTCTTGGCAACACGCAACTCGTACCAAAACATCATACAATATTATAATCGTTCATTAAAGATTATACAATATAATGGCATAACATAGATCGCATACTGTCTCTCAACTCACACATCCCAATTCAAGCAAAGATCGCCTCATAACTCAGTCGCGCCATAAATTCTACTATATCACAAGGCTCACTAAACACAACCACTGCCCTATGTCTGTCCGTCTCGATGTCCTGAACCTGTCTGACCAACACAGGTACGTTTGGTCAGTTCACGGCTGCTCACATTCCGTGAGTCCCGTGTGGAGTGATGCGGTGACCACGGACCTTAGCCTGCTTATAGGTCTACTCGCACTCTGTGACCGTGATGCAGGACGCCAGGCTATCTGTCCTTCTATCACCTGCTATTCAGGGTATTGGGTCCCTAACACTCTTGCCCTCTCTCCTATGAAAGGGACACCCTTTCATTACGGGTAGTTACACGTTGTATGTGTTTAAGTTTTAATTTATTGTCAGGACCCAATGGAGTTGGTTTTTCACATTGTTGAATCATATTATTGCATAATTGCAAGGTGCTTTCTGTTGGGAAATTATGCATGATCTACAATTATTTCGTTGTCGCCATCTGGCTTACTTGTATCAAGTATAGTCCCCTATAAGGAGGGGCACTTAGTTTGAATAATCGACCCAGCACAGGCCGGAAGTTAACGACGACTGACGCTATCTTTCAAGCTACCTCCTCCCTCTCAACAAAAATTATGTTAGGCGTCAAGCCATCACTATATGTGATAACTTCAGGAATAGTATACTAGCCCCTGGAGTGAGTGAGTTCCCTTGAAGCAAGATGGCGGGACATTTCTTCGTCCCGTAAAATGGAACGTGTTTTTTCCGAAATGTGTATGGATTAAGTGTTTTTTCGTGGTGAAATGGAGTTCTGACCGTGCAACGGAGTTCGTGCACGCGCGCCCGGACTTCCTTCGGCGTATCATCGGCGCCCGGTGGCGATAGTTAAGCCTAACATGACGACCAGACGACCAGCAAGGACACAACGTTGTAAGAGGGCGGGCGCGCGCAGAAGGCGTTTAAAGTGTGACAGATTGGGTATCGGAAACGTTCGAGTACTGTACTGGAACTGTGCATCATTTAGTCAACGCCGACCCATTCGTGAAAAACTACTCTACGGAAACGATATTGTAGTCTTACAAGAAACACAGCTCGGCGACGGAACAGTCAATGTCGCGGGATTTCAGGGATTCTTTAACAGGCGGCACCTCGGACAGGCCATTCTGGTCCGCGACAACATACTAGTGTCTGAGATCGATATGTCTTCCTGGAACAGTGATGCCCTGCAAGTGCAGGCATTAAGAATAATGACACCAGTGCAGCTTGAAATCGTGAACGTTTATGCGCGAAATGGGAAGGTCGACGTGCGACAATGGCAGAGTTTGTTCGATATGGATGAAAGGCATATCATCTACTGTGGGGACTTCAATGCCAGAGGCAGTCAATGGGGGAATTGCATCACCAATAGACAGGGAGAAGATCTGGAGGACGCCCTGGCATCTGCTGCCCTAATCTGTCTGAATGATGGGAAGGTCACTAGAACAGCCACTCGACCAGGTGACTCTGACAGCGTCATTGACTTGGCTCTGGTGTCGCCCACCATCGCACTAAGGTGCCGGTGGGGCACTCTGGGATACCACGATAGTGACCACTACCCCTGTGTCATCCTGATCAAGAAAGACGGGGCCATGAGTCCAAGGAACAAGACAAATGCCTTTCCGTACAACACTGGTCAAGACGCCATAAGCAAGATCAGAAGAAGAAAACTAACTTCCTCCCGCAGGAGACAAGAAAGATGGTTGCAGCCACCATGGTGGAATGGAGAGGTCGAGAAGGCATGGCTGGGAAAGAGGCAGGCTGTCCAAGACTGGCAAAAGGCCAGAAAGGCTAACATGCCACAGGTTGAGTTGGCGAACCTGAAGACTGAGGTCGATAGGACGACGACTTTATTCAAATCCTGCGCCAAACAGGCCAAGGCCGAGAAATGGGACGAGTTCTGCAGGAAGGTGTGCTCCGAGCGATCTGTTACGACATTCTGGCGCCTCCACAAGAGCATGAACGGTGCTGCACAACGTAGGGGTATTCCAGACTTTCAAGGCACAGACCTCGCATGGAAAAAGTCGGATGCGGATAAAGGTAAGGCCCTTCTTGCACGCTACATAGAACAGACTGACCAGAAAGACGAGCCCGCCAGACAGAGGACCACAACGACACTCTCTCAATTGTGCAGAGGGGGTTGGGACAGACGAAGAATGGACAATCACAGCTGAGATATTGCGTGCGATGCTCAAGAAATCACCTAACACCGCCCCAGGCCCAGACGGCATCCGATATGGTGACCTACTGGTGATATCAGATGATGACATGGAAGAACTGGCCAGAGAATTCAACACCAGTATCCAGAGGGGTCAGGTCAAATAATGGCTACACAGCTACTTGCTGCCGCTGCCAAAACCGAACAAAGACCATTCCAAGATAAGCGGCTACAGAATCATTACGATGCAGAATACTGTTGGCAAGCTACTGGAGAAAATTGTAGCACACAAACTTGCTTGGGACTTGGAAAAGCTCGGCTGCTTCCCGCCCACACTTGAAGGATACAGACGCAACAAAGAGTCATGGCTGAATGCGGCGGTCTTTGCTCAAGATGTTTACTAAGGATTTCAGGTCAGAGAAGAGACATGTGCGGCCGCCATAGACTTAGAGGACGCATATAACAGAGTATCTTTCGAGCACTTGATGTAAACCCTCCTCAGACTGAAAGTGCACCCTCACCTTGTACGATGGATAGCTGCAGTTCTGCTCCAAAAGAAGGTGGTGCTAAGATGCGGGAGTTGGTCTTCTGAGCCGATAACGATATGTCCAGGATTGCCGCAGGGTTCACCACTGTCACCAGTACTATTCAACGTGTATACGGTTCCGATCACTGAACAACAGTTGGACGGGAGGGGTAGGACTCTGTCATTCGTTGACGACATCCTCGAGTATCGACAGGGTCGAGATAGACAAGCGGTTGCCAATGATATGCAGGGCGAACTAGATCGAATTTTCTCATGGTGTGCTGATGCCGATGCCCTTGTCAACCCTGCAAAGGCAACGGTTACATGGTTCTCACTAAACAACCATATTGTGAAAAAGATATGCCGGCAGTAAGAATGGATGGGAGCAGTTTGAGTAGAACCTAGTCAATGACATATCTTGGCGTGAGGCTTGATCGTAGCCTGTCCTTCAGAGATCATGTCGATTATGTCATAACGAAGGCTCGAAAAAGTCTTCTTGCATATCATCTTCTTTCTCTTCAGTAGGCGCATGTACATTAATCATCGTTATATTTTTTCATTTACCTTTTATTCGTAATTTACTAATCCTATCATTAACAGCTTTAAAGTTTAGAACGTTCCCCCATAACTCTTTTTTGATGACAAATCCTGTTCCTAATTCATGTTTATTTTGGGTGTTTCCTCCATATATTATAATAATTCCATTTTGCTCTAAAGTACTTCTCCTGGCTACCTTATTTCTTGAATTTCTGTTATATCCATTTTATACTCAACCAGCTCCCGGGTAATTCTTCGGCCGCTCCAACTCGATATAGTGTCCGTACATTCCATGTTCCAAATCTCAAAAGTTCTTTAACGTTCCAAGGTCGATGTCCAAATAAGTCAGTCCGAATTCGAGGCTCATGTATCTGTTTCGTAACAAAATTGTTTTTACAAAGGTGGGGATGTTAACCCCACGCTTCAACCCCCAACCTGGAGGACCAGGGTGTTACTCTTTGTCTGTTCTCTACCCTTTGACCTGTCCGGCTTGGGAGGCCCTGCTGGTAGCTACGCTACCGCCGGCATAGCTCTCAGGGTCATTGAGAAACTCAAGCTCCCCTACCACGACAAGGTGGAAACACCATCGGGGGAGATATTTCACATTACACATCAAAAATACTATTTTTGAAATTTACTTTTAATAATTAAAGTTTATCTTTTTACATATACAAAACCGGATGTAGTTATGTATCCTACCGCATGAGCTTGAAAATTCACGATTCCTTGTCTTAAGGCTTGTTGTGACGACACATGATATACGTAAGTATTTCAAGTTCTGAGCTGATCCTCAACAAGTATGCACCATATGTACCTACCTTACTACTACAAACTACTTACTATGACACATGCATTTTCCCCGCCAGATAATTAACTGTGACCAGGCCATGTAGTTATTCTTCGCTACTAATAGACATACACACAGTCATTAGGAGAATACATACTGTAATCCCATCACTGTCACCCGTGGTTAAATACAAAGTAAGGCGACCATTCACATATACAGATATACACAGACATCCGTGCATCCACACACACACACACACACACACACACACACACACACACACACACACACACACACACACACACAAATATATATATATCTTATATATAAAAAAGACTTGTGCGTATGTATCTCTGTATGTATGTATGTATCTCTGTCCGTATGTCCTTTATACGCTCGCGAACGGCCCATCCGATTGAGATGAAATTTTCTACACGCCTTCCTTTCATTCCAGAGATGCCAACTGTCGTAGTTTTTTTTTCTTCTTCCTCCTCCTCCCTCCTCCCTCCTCCCCCTCCCAAAATACGTACGTCCAGGAAATGGTCTTCTACATAGACACTTCTCTCTGAGGTCCGCGATAACATATTAACCTGGTGGGATGGCAATCAATCATCCTACTACCTCCTCCCTCCTCCTCCCTTCTCCCTCTTCCTCCTCCCTCTTCCTCCCTCCTCCCACTCTCTACTCCTCCTTCCTCCTCCCTCCTCCTTCTCCCTCTTCCTTCTCCCTCTTCCTCCTCCCTCTTCCTGCTCCCTCCGCCTCCTCCCTCCGCCTACTCTCTCCTCCTCCTCCCTCCTCCTCCCTCTCCCTCCTCCTACTCCCTTCTCCTCCTCCTCCTCCTCCTCCTCCTCTCTCCTCCTCCCTCCTTCTCCCTCTTCCTCCTTCCTCCTCCTCCACCCTACTCCTCCCTCCTCTTCCTAATCCCTCCTCCTCCCTCCTATTCCTCCTGTCTCCTCCTCCCTCCTTCTCCCTCCTCCTTCTACCTCTTCCTCCCTCCTCCTTCTCCCTCCACCTCCTCCCTCCTCCTCTCTCCTCCTCCTCCCTCCTCCTCCCTCTCCCTCCTCCCTTCTCATCCTCCCCCACCTACGTTCTCCTCCTCCCTCCTCCCTCCTCCTCCTTCTCCCTCCTCCTCCCCCTCCCTCCTCCCCCTCCTCCTTCACCCTCCTCCCTCCTCCTCCTCCTCCTTCACCATCCTCCCTCCTCCTCCCTCCTCCTCATCCTCCCTCCTCCCTCCTCCTCCCTCCTCATCCCTCTTCCTCCTCCTCCTCCCTCCTCCCTCCTCCTTCTCCCCTTTCCCCCCTCTTTCTCTTAATCCCTCCTCCTCCCTTCTCCTCCCTCCTATTCATCCCTACTCCTCCTCCTCCCTCCTCCTCCTCTCTCCGCCTATCTCTTCCTCCCTCCTCCTCCCTCTTCCTCCTCCTCCTCCCTCCTCTCTCTTCCTCCTCCCTCCTCCTCCCTCTTCCTCCTCCTCCTCCCTCCTCCTTCCTCCTGCTCCCTCCTCCTCCTAACTTCTCCTCCCTTCTCCTCCTCCCCCTCCTACCCCTCCCTCCTCCCCCTCATCCGTCTTCCTCCCTCCTCCTTCTTCCTCCCTCCTCCTTCTTCCTCCCTCCTCCCCCTCCTCCTCCCTCTCCTCCTTATCCCTCCTCCTCCATTCTCCTCCTCCCTCCTCCTCCTCTCTCTACCTCCTCCCTCCTCCTCCCTTCACATTCCTCCTCCTCCCTCTTCCTCCTCATCCCTCCTCCTCCTCTATCCTCCTCCCTCCTCCTCCTCCTCCCTCCTCCTCCCTTCACATTCCTCCTCCTCCCTCTTCCTCCTCCTCCCTCTCATCCTCTTCCCTCCTTCTCCTCCCTCCTCCTTCTCCCTCTTCCTCCTCCCTCTTCCTCCCTCCGCCTCCTCCCTCCTCCCACTCTCTACTCCTCCCTCCTCCTTCTCCTCCCTCCTCCTCCTCCCTCTTCCTCCCTCTTCCTGCTCCCTCCGCCTCCTCCCTCCGCCTACTCTCTCCTCCTCCTCCCTCCTCCTCCCTCTCCCTCCTCCTCCTCCCTCTCCTCCTCCTCCTCCTCCTGCGATCTCCTCCTCCCTCCTTCTCCCTCTTCCTCCTCCCTCCTCCTCCCCCTCCTCCTCCACCCTACTCCTCCCTCCTCTTCCTAATCCCTCCTCCTCCCTCCTATTCCTCCTGTCTCCTCCCTCCTCCTCCTCCCTCCTCTTCCCTCCTCCACCTCCCTCTTCCTCCTCCCTCCTCCATTTACCCAAGACAGACAGACATACAGATAGTCGGGAACGGGATCTTATATGACTACTTATATGATTTAAATGAGATGCTCTCCACCATGGGCTGGGCCGGGTCAGACAGACAGACAGACAGACAGACAGATAGATAGACAGACAGACAGACAGACAGTCGGGAACGGGAGCTTATATGACTACTTATATGAATTAAATGAGATGCTCCCCACCAGAGTCTGGGCGAAGCCGGGCCGTGTCAGCTAGTATATATATATATATATATATATATATATATATATATATATATATATGGTTAGGTAGCTAGACAGTTAGCCAGATAGATAGATAGATAGACAGAAGGATAGAACCGTGCCAACAATCACACACACACACACACACACACACACACACACACACACACACATAAACACACAGTTAATAGTCAGACAAGTACCGGTATCACACCAATGTCACACAAGAGCGAATAAGCACGCCGTACACTGACTCATACCCTCTGCCATGCCGACCATTGCAAGCACTTATCTAGCTTGCCACTACTCACCCACACCTTACCACCGATTTAAACTAAGCCGTACCCACACACACACACACACACACACATTGGCACCTTGCCGTCTTGACAGACGATAGTTTGTGCTTTAAAAAGGCATAGTAACTTTTATCTATGGCGGTAGCGAATGTGACTGATAAGGCCAATTTTCGCTGTAATTGTCCGTTCACAGTGGGTGCATGTGAACACGTGATCATTTCCACCATCATGCATCATCTTACGTCTCACACGCTCGGTGTGTGACTTATCTGCAATAATTTTCTCCTTTGTCTTTATTCCATTTCTGATGTTTGCCCTCCATGCAACACGTTCAGCGGCGACTTGCTCCCAGTGTGCATTATCAATGCCTGTATCAATCATGTCCCGCTTACACACATCTTTGTATCGTAGTAGAGGCCGACCATGAGATCTCTTACCCATCTGTAATTCACAAAAAAAGATGTCCTTTGGTATTCTACCATCGTCCATCCTCCTAAGATGTCCTATCCATCTAAGTCTACGAAGACTGAGCATGGAATAAACCGTCACACAACCTGATCTTTCCAATGCTTCAGTATTTGTGATTTTGTCTTGCCACTTAATACCAAGAATTATTGGCAGACACCGCATATGAAAGCTGTCTAAATATTTCTCTTGGTGTGAGTAAGTTGTCCAGATTTCACTGCCATAAAGAAGAGTACTAAGGACACAAGCTTGGTAGACAAGGACTTTTGTTTTGGCAAAGCTTCCTGTTCTCCCAGACTCTTTTTCTTAACCTGTTCATTGTTGTTGCTGCCATACCAATCCGGATGTTGATTTCCTGATCTAGGGATAATTTTCTATTTACCACTGATCCTAGATATGTAAAATTGTCTACCATCTCTAGTTCGGCGTCGTCAATAAAGATTGATGGTACCCCATGTGCACCTTGTGACATAATCTGTGTCTTCTTTTTGCTAATTGTTAAACCAAATTCAGAACAAGCATTGGAGAATGCAGATAGTAGACATTGCAATTCTTCCTCAGAGTGGGTCGTAACTGCAGCATCATCTGCAAAAAGCAACTCTGATCAGTACCCTCCTAATTTTGTTCTTGGCCTTCAAACTCTCAGCATTGTAGAGGCCGCCATCTGAGCGTGAGTGAATGTATATACCACCATCCTGATCACGAAAGGCATATTTAAGTAGAAGTGAAATGTATATTCCAAAGAGGGTGGGAGCTAGTACACAACCTTGCTTAACTCCACTCTTGATTTCAAACTCTTCAGAAGTTGCACCATCAAACTTCATTATACCATTCATGCCTGTGTGGAATGATTCCACAATGGACAGAAGAGTTGGTGGGCAGCCAATCTTCTTTAATGCCTTGAACATACCCTCACGACTGACCAAATCAAATGCCTTTGTGAGGTCGATGAAGGCAATAAACAGTGGTTGATTCTGTTCACGGCATTTTTCTTGCATTTGTCGCAATGAGAATATCATATCAATATTAGACCGGTTCTGTCGAAAGCCACACTGTGATTCGGGGTAGACCTGATCTCCTAGGACTTGAAGTCTGCGCAGAACAATTCTGGCAAATACTATTCCAACAATACACAGAAGTGAGATACCCCTATAGTTGTTGCAGTCGCTCCGATCGCCCTTGTTCTTGTACAGTGTTATGATGCTTGAATCTTTGAAATCCTGTGGGACTTGTCCTTCTCGCCAGCATAACTCTATTAGCTGGTGGATCTGTAGAGTGAGTGTTTCTTGCCCACTCCTGATTACCTCTATTGGAATCAGATCCTTACCTGGGGCCTTGCCAGATGCAAGTTCATTTATAGCACACCTAACTTCTGTTATGGTGGGAAGTGTGTCCAAGTGGTCAAGAGTTGGTAGAGCCTCTATGGCGTTGAGGGCATCATCCGCTAGTTTGGTCTCGCTTGAGTAAAGCTCCAAATAGTGCTCTACCCATCAATCCAACTGCTGTTTCTTATCAGTGATCATTTCTCCAGTCAAGGTTTTCAATGGTGCACTTCTTTTGATCACTGGACCACAGGCTTTCTTTATTCCTTCATACATGCTTATTATGTTTCCCTTATCACTTGCGATTTGAATGGACTCACATAACTTGATCCAATAATCATCTGCACATTGCCTGGCAGCCTTTTGTACATCCTTCCTAACTTGCCTTAGCTCACTCAGAGTGTTACGCGTTGGCCTTTCCTTGTTTCTTAATAGAGCTATCTTCTTCTTATCAATCAAGGGCTGTAGAGTCTCGCTGTTTGCCGGAGACCAGTCCTGCCTCTTCTGATCCACAGTGCCATAAACCCTTACAGCAGTTTTATAAAGAGTTTCCTTAAGTTTTTTTCATTTACTGTACAATTTTCTGGTGTTTCAGTGAAAGCGTCTTCAAGTTGCTGGTGAAACTGAAAGCACTTTTCAGAATCGTGAGTGTTAATAATATTAATTCTGGGGCTAGATTTGTGTTTAGCTGTGTAGATTCTCTTTGGTCTCAGTCTAACCCTTGCAACAACCACAGACTGATCCGTATCACAGTCGGCACTGTGGTAACTTCGAGTCAATGATATATGGTTCAGATGTTGTCTCCGTGTGATGATGAAGTCCAGCTGGTGCCAATGGCCGGATCTTGGATGTTTACATGTGACCTTATGCATCTCTTTTGTTTTAAAAAAGGAGTTTGTAATACATAGGTCATTACTGGTGCAATGCTCCAGTAGTCTTTGCCCATTTTCATTCATGCGATCGATGTTGTATTTTCCAAGGTACACTGGCCATGAACTCGAGTCCTTGCTCACACGAGCATTGAAATCACCGAGCATATAAATGTAGTAAGATTTTGGAGCTGCCTTGATCACGGAGTCTAACTCCTCATAGAACGAATCCTTCACATCATCAGAGGAATCGAATGTCGGTCCATATGCAGTAATAATGGTGGCAAAACCACAAGAGGTTGCCAAGCACAGGGATAATAGTTTTTCATTTCCTCCTGCTGGAATTTCAATCATTCCCAGTAGTGAATTCTTCACTGCAAAGCCCACACCATGTTGCCTTTTTGTTCCTGCCCTCTACCCTTCCAAAAAGGTGTAATTGTTTTCCCTGAGTGACCCTTCCTCGGTGAGGCGAGTCTCCTGCAGGCCAGCAATATCAATGTTAAGACGATTGAGTTCGGCATCAATCACAGCCGTTTTTCTCACATCGTCAATACTGGTCAAGTTAGTGGAAAATCCTGGACACATAGTTCTCACGTTCCAGGTTGCAAGCCGTAGCTTGAGGTTTCTATTTATATTTGTACCTGGTGCATTGGTTTTACAGCCTGCGATTCAGATTTTGTCCTAGCCCCAAGCACCCATTGAAGCAGGCAGGTTGTGGCGTATCAGCACCCAATTGGCCGGCGGCTGCCCAGCTTGAGGCGAGCGGTAGCTGATCAGTGACACCTGTAGGCGTCTCCCACCGTCAGAGCAACGCGTGGCGCCCCATGTCTACGCCAATTGACAGGGACTTATAACCCGTAACAGTTGCCTCTCGCTTTGATTCCGAGACCAGTTAAGACCAGGGATGGAGTTATTGCTTCTCCATAGCACAAAGTCTGGGCTCAAATACAGATATCATGTGTTGCCCATGCAGCCTGATCCCTATCTCAGCCTGCCTAGTTCACTCCAGAGGAAAGGTAACACCCCTACATCTGGAACAAGACAAGCTGCAGAAGCTGCCGAATCAGCAAAGCAATGCTCTAACTGTCCGCCTGTCGGAGCTTCGATCCTTGACCAGCTGCCAACCAAGGCTTAGGGCCTGGTCTGCCCTGCCATGACAGTTTGTCTTTAATTTGCATTTCCTCGCACCAGGGTAAGGCTTGTACCCTCCCAATTGCGCTCTTCCGCGCGAAGCCGTTGGCACAATGTGGGGTTTCGGGTTTGGTAAGCGCCGCCCAACGTTCGGCGCTAACAGAAAGCATGCAGTACCGTCTACTGTTATACGGTAGCTCAGTCATATCTGACTAAGACCTGACACACAAGCTGTACCCACTACAACCAATAATACCGACCATCTTTACTTTATTAAGGTTTTCATTTGAAGCTCTGAAAGCCATATGATGATAGTGTTCGGAAGCACTTATCTAGCTACTCCACCACTCACCCACCGCTTACCAAGGAAATTCACTACACCATACACGCTACTATCAATATTATCGGCCATTTTTACTTTTTTAATGATTTCATTTGAATCTCTGTAACCCGTTTAATGATAGTGTTCAGAAGCAATTATCTAGCTACTACTCCACTCACCCACCCCTCAACAACGAATTTCATTAAGCCATACCCATTACAACCGATAATCCATCCATCCATCATGTGCCATGCCGGTAAGCGTGGGCGGTCATGTTTTGCCATCTCACTCGATCACCAGAGTCGTGGATCAGCTCCGTGTTTCTGTGTCGACCATGCCACAAGGCAAAGCCATCCAGGTACTTGCTTCTAGGTCTTCCCCTTGGTCTGTTCCCCTCGATCTTACCAGTTGTCACCAAATTCTCCAATCCATTTCTTCTCATAACTTGCCCACAAAATTTTGACTGTCTGCGTCTAATTTCTCTAATCAATTTACGATCTTCATTTGTTTCTTGAAGGACTTGTTCGTTGGTCTTTCTGGCTGTCCATGGTATTCTTTGCGATAATACCGGTCATCTTTATTTTTTAAAGTTTTCATTTTAAGCTCTGATACCATATGATGATGGTATTCAGTAGCACTTATCTAGCTACTACTCTTTTCACCCATCCCTTACCATTGAATCTCACTGAGCCGTACTCGCTCCAATCAATAATTAAGGCCATTTTTACTTTTTTAAAGGTTTTCATTTGAAACTCTGTAACCCTATGATGATGATGATGATGTATAGGCCACTTTCCATCTGCAGATCATATAGCTGCGATATTTACATGCTTACATATTACTGTTTTTGTATAACACCCGCTGTGGCTCGAGGGTTCAAATCCCCCTGCCCCACCCCATGCGTCCGCACCACCACGCCACCACCCCTTCGCCCTCAGCCACTGCATCCTCACGTGCCGTCCACCCTGCCCCCGTACACACACACACACACACACACACATCCCGACCACTACACCCGCGACTAACCAATATCTTTACTTTGTTAAGGTTGTCATTTGAAGCTGTGCACCCTGTATGATGATAGTGTTCAAACCTCGGTCACTAATAACTACTAATAATCGTTATCTTTTATTTTCAATTACAAAATTAAATAAAAAGCAAGAAACAAAAAACATTTAAGAAAACAACGTTCTCTAAAGGGATAAACCGCAATAATCCAGTTGATTTGTTATTCATGAGTTGCATCCCTTGTTAGGTCAAAGATCAATGACGGTCCGTTTTGGCAAGTGTCCGCTGGGGGAGAGATAACAAGTATAGAAGGAAATACGACCACCGGACCATCTATCGTACCAGATGTAGGTATTAGTTACCACACCCTTTACTACTTATGTATCTCTTTCATATCCTCACTGTCATTCATATCATATATTCCACTGTAGTACTCCTGCCTGTCACAAAGCGAGGTATCACGGTGGTGCACCCAGGGCGGCTGTCGTGTCTTACTTTAAAGTGTCGTCCCTGGAGTGAGGGGAGTCAACACCCACATTATAATTCCCCCCCCCCCCCCCTATCAATATCCTGGAGAATCCACCAGCTTCCGTCCAACACACTCCTTCAGTTCATGGACACCTTTTCCTCTCTCTATCACTGTCGTACTATGCCCCCCCCCCCTCATTCTTCCCCACGTAACATATTCAACAACTCTTGCTTCTAAAAATTAATAAAGATTAATTTATTAAAAGAAAAGTGTAACGTATATGAGAAGTGTATGCGAAGAAAATGTGTGATGTGTTCTATAATGTGTGTAGGATCGGACCCTCAGATAATAGCATAGTCAGTTCATCCTTGCAAGGACACACCACAGCACGTTAAGTCGGAACAAGTCCATCTCACCCAGTGCTGTATCCCTCCTGCCGGACACCGACTGTCATCTGTAGCTACCTGGTAATCCATCTTCCTGATCATCTGAAATAGATACTGTTTGTAATTACAGCTGATCATGGACCGGTTGCACACTACACATTATAAGTTTCTATCGTTCCTAAAAACTGTACGAATCCTTTGTTGTGGGTACTTAGGTATCACTGTTATTGTTAATATACTTGATCCTAACTAGTGTCTATAAAGTCTCAAGTATGATGTCTTTTGTAATATTTCACTAGAATCTATCACACCATATGACTTATATTTTAATGTTCTCGTTCCTTTAACAATGTTTGTATGATGTATGACATATCAACAATCATCACCCATCCTAGGTGAACCTTAACACACAAGAATCGTTATATTGGTTGGCTCTTCTGAGCCATGTTATGGTGAACCCTCCTGATTATGAGTCCAGCGTAAACATATACCATCTTTCTTCTCGGACGTTATTTCTTTTCAGTAAGAACCATTTGAGTGTCCCACTGGTGTTCTTTCGAATTGGAGTTGAGATTGTTTCAAAACCAGTGTTGAGCCTCCTCGTAACTGGCAGGGAACCTGTTAAAGAAACAACACATCTGGTGATAGCACTAGTCACTGATCCTACCAGCTGAGTGTAAGCCTATTGCCTTGCTCTGTTATTTCTCAGCTAACTAAACTCTGTCATAGAGCCTATTAGCTCCTCACCTACGTCCGAATCAGGCTATGACAAGGCAAGACCCATAAACAGAGTGCAAAACTTCAGTGGGCAAACAACCGAAAGATCCCCCCCCCCCCCATTGGACACTTTCCCCATCTCCCAACCCATCTTAAATCTCTCCAAATATCACCCCGCTATCCTATTCATCCTAGCAGAGCCAATTATCACTTCACTACTCTAACTAGTTTCAACCATGCTACTGCCTAAATTAATCAGGAATAATTATACTATATAAACTACCTTAGGCAACACCGCAGTTCGATCAAATCACATTTACATTTGCCATGACAGGCACGTGTAAAATTAAATTAACTTAATTCGCACACGGTAGACATATTTCCACTCAGAACTGCAGTGCCAAAGCACGTCCGCCTAAATCACTGTTTGAGTTACACTGTCTCCCCCAATAATGGTTTTTCAAACAGCCATGAATTGTTCACGTGACGTTGTTGATGTCCTGCAGGTGTCCCAATGTTTCCAATAACAAACCCACAACTTTCTGTCATGTGGTGACAAGCAAAACCGTCATTCCGTTTGATGTCGGGAAATTCTAAATGACAGACGGACTGTTTTCTCCCGAGCCGGGCACTTCCGCTTGAATCCGACCTGTTTTTACTGTATTGTTAAAAAACAATTGGGGCCCTGCAAACATGCCGTTTAATCAGATTGCCTGTATTATCATCAACTGGTTAATCACGGTGTTTTTCGTGACATAGAGAGTAGTCCATCTCACTCTTCTCCACCGTGAGTTTAATCCAGATGATTCATTCCTTTTCTTCAGGAGCTGGGTGTCTTGACAAGAAGTCCGCTCCAACATTTTCCCTCCCAGGAATATACTCCACTGTGAAATTGTAAGGTTGAAGTAACAACGACCACCGCATCAAACGGGCGTTGAGCTTTTGAGAAGTAGCCAGGAACATCAGAGGCTGATGATCCGACTGGACTCGAAACTTAATTCCATACAAATAGGGCTGGAATTTTTTCACTGCCCATACGAGAGACAAGCACTCTCTCTCTCTCGACGGTTGAATAATTCCTCTCAGCCTGGAGAAGTTTCTTATTTGCGTATGCCACAGGTTTCAAAACCGAAGCATCGTATTTTCCTTCCTGTAACAAGGCTGCCCCAATCCCAATCGCACTCGCATCCGTTCTCAACACAAATGGTTTGGAAAGGTCAGGGAGCTGTAATACAGGTTTGCTGCCCAAGGCCTCCTTTAACTGGCTATAGGCAGTCTCACATTCTGGTGTCCAACTGATTTGGTCCGAGAATCCCTTTTTCAAGGTTTCCGTCAATGAAGCTCCCAGTTCAGTGAAATGTGGGATAAATTTGTGGTAGAACCCACACAACGAGAGAAAAGATCGCACATCCTTCTTCGTTTTTGGCCTTGGTGCATTTCTGATTTTCTCCAGGTTCTTCTCTTCCGGGACAATGTGTCCTGGAGTGATGGTGTGTCCTAGAAATTCCAGAGTCTGGTAACCAATCATGCACTTGGTTGGACGAGCGGCAAGCCCTGCTTCCTTGAGTCTATTAAACACTCTCTCCAAGGATTGCAAGTGGTCATCCAAGCTGTCACTGGAAATCAGAATATCATCCATGAATGAGATGATGGCCGGATCCTGTAACGGATCTAGTAAAGTCCCCATCATGAGTGTAAACACACTGGGTGCATTGCTGAGTCCAAAGGGCATGACCTTGAATTCGTAGTGTCCACTGGGTGTACTGAAAGCCAACAGTGGTCGAATCTCCGGTTTGACTGGTATCTGATAATACCCCCGACTCACATCTACCTTTGAAAAGTACCGAGCCTTATGAAGCCTAGCGAATAACTAAGTTGGATTCGGCAAAGGTTCCACCTGAAAATGTGTATGACTGTTCAGAAGTCGGTAATCTATACACAACCGGTGTTCTCCACTTGGTTTGCGTAACAAAACTACCCCCGCGTTGTATGGGGATGTGGATGGCGCAATCACGTCATCCTCCAACAGTTTCTGTATTTCCTCCTCCAGGGCCTTTTCTTTAGAGAATGGCACTGGGTAAACCTTTTGACGAACAGGTTCCTGCGTGGTCAAAGTCATCTCGAACTCCACCAACCTCGTTCGTCCTGGTTTATCAGTCAGTATCTCCTTATGAGACTTGAGAACCTGGGTTATCTTTTCCCTCTCCTGGGAGGTCAGATCAGGGTTCACTTGCACATCTCTATAGGTTTCCTGGTGTACCAAGGGATATTCCCTGCCCTCGTTGGTTCCCACTTCCGTCTCCACTGCAACTGCCATTGCCATGAGGTGCGCTGCCTTGTCTCCCGGTCTCTCTTCGTATTTCCGCAAGAGATTGATATGGAAATTCTTCGACTTTCCCCGGATCCGGATCTGATAGTTGATTCTGGATATCACCCTTTCCACGGGAAATGGTCCTTGCCAACCTATCTCCAGTTTGTTGTTTCCCGTTGAGAGTAGCACCATGACTTTGTCTCCCACCTCTAGAGGTCTGTCTTTAGACCTACGGTTGTAGTAAGCCGCATGTCTTTTTCTGGCCTTTTTCAAGTTTTGATTCGCCAGAGTCCATCCCTTGTGAAGTTTTCCTTTCAGTTCCTCCACATATTTGTAAGAAGAGATCACTTCTTCTGACGTCCCCTCTTCAGTCCAACTCCTCAACATGGCTTCCAACGGTCCCTTGATTGGACGACCAAACAGCAACGTAGCGGGTGGTAGTCCTGTTGAGCCATGAGGAACCTCCCGATAGGCAAAGAGTGCTGCTGGGATATATTCATCCCACCTATCAGGTTTTTCCTGTGCCAGTTTCCTGAGCATTGTCATCAACGTGCCGTTGAAACGCTCTACTTGTCCATTGGCTTGAGGGTGGTAAGGGCTGGTATGTATGTGGTTAGAATGGAACACCCTAAATACCTCCTCCATGAGTTTTCCACAAAACTGGGACCCATTGTCCGTCAGAATTTGATCAGGGAAGCCTAATCTGTTAAAGGCCTCCATCAGTGCGCCCGCCACTCTTTTCGAGTCAATCGTGGTCAACGGTATGGCCTCACCCCACATTGTACAGCAATCCACCATTGTGAGTATATACATGTTCCTCTTCCTAGTCCTGGGAATGGTACCCACGATATCGATGGCTACCCTCTCGAAAGGAGAGTTCATGATGGGCATCTCACCCAAGACCACCGGTGCTGTCCAGTGTTTCGGTGCCACCCTCTGGCACTCAGGGCATGACTTCACATACCGACGCACATCATCTGTCATTGCCGGCCAATAGTAGTGGCAGGAAATCCGCTGCATGGTGGCGGCAATACCCATGTGTCCACTAAAGGAGATGGTATGCCCCATATGAAGAATCTGGGACCGGTGAGCTTTCGGGACGGCCAACTGACCGTATAGGTTGTCTCCTCTTCCCGCTCTCCTGTAGAGTATCCTATTCTTCAGGTAGTACTGCCCCCGTCCTGGTGGATCAGCACTTCTCTGCAGCTTTTTATAGCAAGGACGTAAAGTATCATCCTCACTCTGGGCAGTTCGTAGCTCCCCCGGCAGTGGGTTAGTCACAATTGCTTCTGCCTCTTCCGTTCTCGTCTGAGAGCGAGTCTGCATTGCTCCCATATGGATTGGCTCCCTGGGCATTCCCAGAAAGACATACCGGCAACCGAGGATGATGGGAAAAATGGGATCGGTCAATACAGCAGCCTTGATTGTGCCGGTGACATATCTTGACCGAATCTCCACCGTAGCAATGGGCAACTTCATGGCCACAGCACTCTTCTGTGCAGGCTGTATCTCCATGGTCTCACCTGTGAATTGTTCTGGGTGTACCAGATCCGCGGAAATCACGGCATCCCCGTCCAGTCCTGTGTCGTACAAACACTCCACTTGACGACCGTTAACCTCTACCAATTCCACTACAGGTGGTTTTTCCTGGTCTGGAGTCTCTTCTTCGGCCTCGACCTGTTCAGTGGGCTCCACCTTAGGTTTCCCGGGGCACACGACGAATTTAGAGTCTCCTGACTTTCCCCTGCAGTCAATAGCATTGTGTGTGTTTGACTTGCATTGGTTGCACCATTTCCCTGTCCTAGATTTTCTAGTGCCGGACTTGAGTGAGCTCTCCTGGTGGCGAGCTTCCTTGTTGACCTTGGCATTTTCAGTGACAACCTCCTTGGAAGTCACTTGACATGCTGCGAAGTGAGGGCTCTTAGCCTTCGATTTGCAGTCCCTCGTATTGTGAGAGGGTGACTTACAAATTGAACACCACTTCTCCGACCACGGTCGTTTTGGTGTAGAGCTTGAAGTGCTCTTGCTTCCCTCCTTCTTCTTCTCTGAACTATCCTCTGATTTTTACACATAAGGTTCCCCCTTTTTGGTTCCTGAGTTTTTGGCTTTCTTCTTGTCATATTTCTCCTGACTTTTGGTGTTGGTGGAAAGGTTTTTCCGTGCCTTCCCATGTACCTCGACGAACCGTTCTGCTAATTTTGTCACGAGGTCAATACGTTCCGCTCCTTGTTCTCCCAGGAACGTCCTGAGAGGTTTCGACATTTGCTTCTTCAGCTGGTCGACCACCATGAGCTCTTCCAGACTCTCATAGTCATGTGCGAACCCAGCCAAATCCATCCACTTATGGAGATAGGATTTTAGACGCAAGCTGTAGGCGGCAAACAACTCCCCCGGTTCTCGTTTCGCTGCTCGAAATTTTTTCCGGTAGGTATGTGACGTAACCTCGAAACGTTTCAGCAGAGCCGTCTTCAACTCGTCATAATTGTTCTCATGTCCTGGTGGCAGGCGAGAATAAACCTCGTAGCCGGTCAGCGTAATCCCTGGGATAGCTTGAGATTCCATTTGTTACGCTCCAGACCCATAGCCACGGACATGGCCTCGAAGCGTTGAAGGTACTGGTCAATCTTCTCTTTGTCCTCCTCGTAGACCGCTAGAGGAAACTTCATAGCATGGTAACCATGTCCACCAACAGTGTTGAGCCTGGGATGGAGGAACCTCCAACTGCTCCCTCAGTTTCCCCATTAGATTGACTCTTCAACTCGAGTTCCCTCATCCGGTACTCGTGCTCCCTTTTCTGAGCTTCTTGTTCAGCTTCCAGTTTCTGAGCTGCTTGCTCAGCTTCAAATTTCTTAGCTGCTTGCTCAGCTTCAAATTTCCTCGCAGCTTGTTCTGCTTCCAATTTCCTAGCTTCTTGTTCCAACTCCATCCTTCTCAAATCCAACTCAGCCTTTCGATCTTCTCTTTCTGCTTGACGATACTCTCTCTCCACTTCCTGTATGTAATCTGTTAGTGCAGAACCAGACAATCCCATTTCTTCCCCCTTTTCCCTTAGTTCTGCAGTGGTTAGTTTAGGAGTGGCCATTTTACAGAGAGGTAAGCTAGCAGGTTGAGTACAATTTAACTGCAAACTAATATACAGATATATGAACAAGTACTATAAATCTAGATATTACCACACACAGCACATTCACTCAGTGACAAGAGTAGAATCAGGACGTCAGACCTATGCAGACGTGTGAAGTGTGAACAGGTAAGATATGTGTCTTATGATATTTTCGTCCTATAACTAAGGATCTCGTGTCAAAAGACTCCGTTGTCAGAAGACCTCACTGTCAAAAGATACTGCTTGCAGGAGATATCGATGTCCAAGGATCACGTGTACGAGAGATCCCACTGTCCAAGGATCACGTGTACGAGACATCCCGCTGTCCAAATATTACGTGTACGAGAGATCCCGCTGTCCAAAGATCACTTTTACGAGAGATCCCGCTGTCCAAAGATCCCGTTTACGAGAGATCCCGCTGTCCAAAGATCCCGGACGAGCCCCCAATAATGTCGTGTCTTCCTTTAAAGTGTCGTCCCTGGAGTGAGGGGAGTCAACACCCACATTATAATTTTTTTTCCCTATCAATATCCTGGAGAATCCACCAGCTTTCGTCCAACACACTCCTTCAGTTCATGGACACCTTTTCCTCTCTCTATCACTGTCGTACTATGCCCCCTCTCATTCTTCCCCACGTAACATATTCAACAACTCTTGCTTCTAAAAATTAATAAAGATTAATTTATTAAAAGAAAAGTGTAACGTATATGAAACGTGTATGCGAAGAAAATGTGTGATGTGTTCTATAATGTGTGTAGGATCGGACCCTCAGATAATAGCATAGTCAGTTCATCCTTGCAAGGACACACCACAGCACGTTAAGTCAGAACAAGTCCATCTCACCCAGTGCTGTATCCCTCCTGCCGGACACCGACTGTCATCTATAGCTACCTGGTAATCCATCTTCCTGATCATCCGAAATAGATACTGTTTGTAATTACAGCTGATCATGGACCGGTTGCACACTACACATTATAAGTTTCTATCGTTCCTAAAAACTGTACGAATCCTTTGTTGTGGGTACTTAGGTATCACTGTTATTGTTAATATACTTGATCCTAACTAGTGTCTATAAAGTCTCAAGTATGATGTCTTTTGTAATATTTCACTAGAATCTATCACACCATGTGACTTATATTTTAATGTTCTCGTTCCTTTAACAATGTTTGTATGATGTATGACATATCAACAATCATCACCCATCCTAGGTGAACCTTAACACACAAGAATCGTTATATTGGTTGGCTCTTCTGAGCCATGTTATGGTGAACCCTCCTGATTATGAGTCCAGCGTAAACATATACCATCTTTCTTCTCGGACGTTATTCCTTTTCAGTAAGAACCATTTGAGTGTCCCACTGGTGTTCTTTCGAATTGGAGTTGAGCTTGTTTCAAAACCAGTGTTGAGCCTCCTCGTAACTGGCAGGGAACCTGTTAGAGAAACAACACATCTTGTGATAGCACTAGTCACTGATCCTATCGGCTGAGTGTAAGCCTATTGCCTTGCTCTGTTATTTCTCAGCTAACTAAACTCTGTCATAGAGCCTATTAGCTCCTCACCTACGTCCGAATCAGGCTATGACAAGGCAAGACCCATAAACAGAGTGCAAAACTTCAGTGGGCAAACAACCGAAAGATCCCCCCCCCCATTGGACACTTTCCCCATCTCCCAACCCATCTTAAATCTCTCCAAATATCACCCCGCTATTCTATTCATCCTAGCAGAGCCAATTATCACTTCACTACTCTAACTAGTTTCAACCATGCTACTGCCTAAATTAATCAGGACTAATTATACTATATAAACTACCTTAGGCAACACCGCAATTCGATCAAATCACATCTACATTTGCCATGACAGGCACGTGTAAAATTAAATTAACTTAATTCGCACACGGTAGACATATTTCCACTCAGAACTGCAGTGCTAAAGCACGTCCGCCTAAATCACTGTTTGAGTTACACTGTCTCCCCCAATCATGGTTTTTCAAACAGCCTTGAATTGTTCACGTGACGTTGTTGATGTCCTGCAGGTGTCCCAATGTTTCCAATAACAAACCCACAACTTTCTGTCATGTGGTGACAAGCAAAACCGCCATTCCGTTTGATGTCGGGAAATTCTAAATGACAGACGGACTGTTTTCTCCCGAGCCGGGCACTTCCGCTTGAATCCGACCTGTTTTTACTGTATTGTTAAAAAACAATTGGGGCCCTGCAAACATGCCGTTTAATCAGATTGCCTGTATTATCATCAACTGGTAAATCACGATGTTTTTCGTGACAGCGGCGAAGATGCGATAAGCTTGAATGGTGATTGGGGCCCCGCTAAGTAATGACATATCCCCGATCAGCTTGCGCTCTGGGCAACGGCTCGCAGGTATGATCCAGGAGAATCAGCTGATTGATATCACGGCAAGCCCGGCAGGTCTGCTCCCCACACCCAACACATCCAAGGAAGGCAAAACAGACAACAACATCCTGAGGTGAGTTGAACAGCAACTTGTATTGGTCACTGGCGAGACATCAAGTGACAGTAATGAGCATTCTCCCATCTCCAGTCTTCAGACTCTCAATGTGGCCTCATGCTCCCGCACCGCGCTCACGAATCACTCATACCTGGTGTTGGTGTTGCATAAAGGTTACCCTTAATGCCTGCGATCGTGGTGTCAGAGCCGTCAATTCAGATCGATGTAACGGTAGGACGACCCGACATCAGCGCAGAGTTGTGCCCACAAGAACGACGAGCGAACAGCCTTACCAACAGTGCGGCAGTCAGCACTTGCGGCAGCTGGCCATGACTGAACGTGAGTTGAAAGTGTAGCTTCGTGAAGGAGTAACGGTTGAGTGTTGCAAGTGTAGAGCGATGGCTTGGACGTCTAACCTAGATGAACTGTTAACATATATAGGTAATTCTGTTAAGGTATTTCCCATCTTGTCACAGATAACTGAGGTTGAACATTTCTTGTCAATAACTTCATTTCTTTGAGCATTTCGTAATCTCTTCCAGTCTTATGATATTGCTCTATTTTGGTACAGCAATCTTGTTTATACTGGTTTTTGTCCTTTCTTATTTCTCGAATTAAAGGTGTTTATACTTCATCCTGCTGTTATCGAATTCACCTCCTTTCTGTTTCAGTTCCCTTCGTTGTTTTATTAATTCTAACGTGTCTGATGTAATCCATGGCTAATGTGGTTTGTTCTTGGTCGGAATTAAATCTTTGGCTAGTTATCAAAATATTTCTAGCCATTCATCAGGCGTAAATGCCTCCTGTATAGACATCAAGACCCCAAAACGATTCTTCACTTCTACGTTGTATGCATCTAGTATATTTGTCAGATCAAAACGAAGTAACCTTGGTCCTCGGGTAAGCTTTTTGAGGTTTACTTTCACATCTACTACTAATAACTGATGACCTATATCAGTCTGTACTTCGTAAGGTTTTTGCCGATGTTATGCTCGATCACCAACTTCTTTGTATTAAAATGTAATCTATCTGGTTATTGGTAGTACTGTCAGGGGACTTCCATGTGAAGAGTTCTTGGGTGTTGTTTAAAAAGTGTGTTGGCTAATGTTAACCCATTTTCCGTGCAAATTCAATTAATTTGTCACCTGCATCATTTCTTTTTCTCAATCCAAATTTTCCTAAAACGTGTCTCTCACGTTCAGCTCTTCCTGTACCAACTTTAGCATTAAAATCTCCCATTATTATTGTTATGTCATTATGACCAATCTTATGTAATGTGTCTTGCAGTGTGCTGTAAAAAATCTTCAATTTGGTCTTCCTCTGCTGTTGATGTAGGTGCATATATCTTTATGAGAGTTGCGTTTTTTGGATGGCCTTTAAGTCTGACAGTGAGGATTCGTTCACTAACAGGGTTATACCCAATTAAAGCTTTTGCAGTTATTGTATTTAAACAAAATGCCTCTCCGCTCTGGCCTCCGACATCTCTACCAGAATATATGAACAGACTTCCATTGTCAGTTGTAAAATGTCCCTTGCCTCTCCAGCGATGTTCACCAATTCCTAAAATGTTAATATTAACCTCTCAATCTCATCACATATTATCTTAAGCTTTTCCTCATACAGACTTCTCACATTCCACGTTCCTAGTCATCACTATTACTAGTGCTGGCCCCTGTACACTGTACTATCCGGTGGCCATAGTCATTGTCTCAACTGATGAGATCATCTGCCTATCGCCGCAGAGTGCAGACCATAACCAACAACAATCTGTCGGCTGCTGTCACTCCATCCACCACCTGCTTGCATGGCTTCACGCAACCCTGATGGGGGGGGGGGGGGAGTCTAAACGGGTACTCCACCTTGCCCAAGAGTGTCCCGTAGACTAACGGAGGAAAGGGGGCGTCTTACATCTCCTTTGATAGGGGATACCCCTACTCCGCTAACCTATTACGGGACTTACTTTTCTTAAATAGATTATAACGACCATATGCCATTGAAAAGTTACATTTTTAGAATTGATTTGTTTATATTATTATTTTATTTATTCTTCTTCTTAGACTGATGTGTTACTATCTCTAATACTGAAACAACCATACATTATCTGTAACAATCATAGATGATAACAATTGTAGCAACTACGGATAACCGTAACAACCCTGGATATTTACAAGAGTTGAGTTGAGCTGAGTTAAGAACCGACATCACTGCACTCAGGAATTCCCATACGTGCTCCTTCCCCTCGTTCAAGAGACAGCAAAGAGTCATACTACTAACAGCTCCCACCGCTATCTAATTGAAAGTTCTCCTGGTCTTCCCTCTCAGTTTCGAGATTCTTCTAAAACCCCTGCAATCTCATTTTTTTCCACATACAGGTTCTCAGTCTGTTCCCACCTGGTCCCACAAGCGCACGACCACCTCCTCCTTGTCCATAGGCAATCTACCACCAAGAGGTGGGTTCCCTGCCAGCCTATCAGCCTGTTAATCCCCCCCCCCCCCACCCGCATGACTAGGGCAAAATATCCATACAATTCTCACAATTTGTGACCTCTGAAGCGAGGATAGCCATTCCACAGGAAACATTCCTTTCTCCACCTTACTAAGCATACTCTTTGAAGCCGTAATGAATGCACTGTGTGTTGCAGTAGTCTCCTCTATCCAACGAAATGCCGCTGTTATTGCTTTCGCCTCCATTCTCATGCTGAAGGTCGTAGTCTCATATGCCAGACTCTCCCTTTTCAAGACTCGCCCATTAGACTTTACAATAAAACCCCAACCACTGGGTCTGTTTCTCACCACTGACCCATCGGTGAAGATGACTATGTCACCTTGATGTCTGTTACTCTGGAGCAGTTGTTGCACTTCAAACTCAGTGCACCCCGCTGCCCATTCTCTGCACTCACGACCCAGTGTTACTGTATGCGCTCCAACCTTTAAAATTGGCTCTTTGATACTGTCAGCAGCCCCAAACCATACTCAATGACAGAAATTATTAACTGCTGAAAGAGCCTGTAAAGCATCCTCTGATCTACCCCGGTTGCTGCCATCGCCCTCAATGCATTAAGTCCGCTACCAACCTTCACCACCTAACACTCCACGTGATCCTTAAAAGACAAACACCTGTCAAAGGTGATACCCAAGTACTTCAATTTACTCTCTCTACTAAGAGGACAACTTCAATTTACTCTCTCTTCTAAGAGGACAACTTCAATTTACTCTCTCTACTAAAAGAACATCCATTCAACATAATACCTGGGACATCTGCCTTGATAATCCGGTTATCCAGGGAGTACCTCACAACCGATGCCTTGTCTGGGTTTATAACGGCTTCCGCGTACCTGCACCACTCTGCCACCCTGTTTACTGCCACCTGTAAGTCTTCCGCCAAACTGGCCCTGTCTCTGCACCAGCACATCATCTACAAATGCCAAGATTCTACCCTCACCTGTGGTGTCTCAATAGCTGCGAAATTTCTGGTGTAGACATTAAAGAGCACAAGGGACATGGCAGATCCCTGTAGCAACTTGTTTATCAAACCAATCAACAGAATTCTTATCCCTGAATAACGTATATGTACCTATTGTATTTGTCTTCGACAGAATTCAAAACATTGTACGATCAGTAAATGAAGTAGCAGTGCTGTCTGGCAACTAGCCTGTTGCACAATGCCTCAACCACCACCAAGTTCTTAGCCTGCCACAAGTATGTCAGTGGCAAAAGCGTCCCGATGGCATGAAATGGAATATTGCTTGGCTAGCAAACCTATTACGTGGAAAGTCCGAATCAAAAGCTCATTGTGTGGATGTCATCTACAGGCTGCATTCTTCTGGAACAGCCTGTGGTGAACGGAAGGCCTAATATACGGACGTGAGGCTAAGCAGCCATGTGCAGGACGTGATGAGGTACTTTTGCTTTCTTTCACCCCAAACAAAAGGGAATCCCAGGGTATGACGTCACATCCAGGGGTTCCCTGTGTTGCGCCGAACATCCAGGGGTTTCCGTGTGTTGCGCCGTAGCTCGGTGCGCAATTCTATGCGGCGGTGGTGCGCTATTCTTGCGGTGGCCAGAATCCAACAATGTCCGCAAGAATGGTGTTGAACACATCTAGACCAGCGCATTTAGTCTGTCGGCGCCATATGAATTCGCACATGTAGGACTCTAGTAGATGCCTGCGTGTTCCATTCTGCCTCTTGTTTCTCTCCTTGACCGTTCTCCACATGCGCTCGATACATTGAGTATGTGCACCGGTGGTAGGGTCCACAAAGTTGTAGGAATGGTTGACTGTGAGATGCATCAATTCGGGAATACTTCCAATTCCGTTGTACGCACGCCAGAGTTCGGAGACTACAGTTGTTCCAGGCCGAATGTGTGTCCTGATCAGCGGCAGAAGCGTTGCTGCTGTTCTGTCTGGAAGGAACACAGAACATGAAGCAGTCGGCTGTTTCACGACAGATGCCACCAAATACCCACTGTTGTGGCAACACTCGTCCGACATTATGTTTGCGCCTTGTAAATAGGCTCTCATCTATCTCGACAGTGGTATTTGGTCCTCCGATTACTACCGGATTGACTAACAGTTTGTGGGCACAAACCTCTCGTAGGTAATTATTCCAGTCAACAGTTGCTCTCGGCGACATCCCCAACTGTAACTGGCCAAATGAAATGCTTGTCAACTCTTGAGACCAGCAGTATATGAAAAGAATGATCTGTCTGTACGGGAGACACGAGCCTTGCAGCCATGTGCCTTGTCTCAGCAGGATGTCCTGCCGACATGATGAATGTCGGCATCTCCATCTGTCCTGACGCTCAGTCAGCGATAGCACCACGACATGATTATGAGAACAGCGTCTTGCAGAATGTAAGATGCCATGATGCTGCAGAAAAGCCACGCTACTCTGCTTGTCGTGGACAGCTGCTGCCAGTTCCAGAAAACTCAAGATGAGACAGACACTCACACAGAAACGGTTGCCACAGCCCAAAGAAACACTGTGGTGTGGGGCAATTGAAACGCACTGACACGCACTCCAGCCGAACACAGAGGAGATCACCGTCGGCGCTAAATATAGCTGGTCACTCTAAATATAGCTCGCAAAGTTTGTTTGGGGTGAAAGAAAGCAAAAGTACCCGTGACGATTCCTTGGGTGAGCCCAGTACCAGAGCGCCATGTGCCGGTTCTGCAATTATGGAAGCCACGTTGGATGGCGGGGAATTCTAATAGTCTGCCCCTGCCTTCCCTTGAGGACTGACCGGAATGTCTTCAGCTGTTCTAAATGGGCCAGCTGGGATGGGATAACACCACAACAGTACACCCAAGAAGGAAACCCAGCTAAAAAATAACTGAAGAAGTAGGTGTCAAAGAGCTACGTAAGAGCTAAGAGCTAAGGAGATTATAAATAGAGCTAGAGAAGAGGAAAGTAACATAGCGATCTAGGAAACCAGACAGAAGGGACACAAACACTATAAACAGTTCTCTAACGGGACACACTCGTGTCAACAAGGAGGTCAATGAGTATACGTGAGCTGGGGTTACCCAAGAGACTGGGAAACCCGCATCACGAGAAGTGACCATGCATCACTGGTTACTCTAACCAAGTGACCAGCGTGCTGGAACTCCAAGCACGCAAACTAGTGGATGCACGGAGAGCCAATTGCTCGTGGCTGAACACGCCACAGAGAGATTCGGCAGACTTGGACTCGACGGCATAGGTGACGGACTGTATATCCGCTGTGAATACTTTGTTGCTAAGAAGGACAGTATCAATAGTTAGGACTTAAGCTTAGCTTCAGTAGTTATTATCATCAACATCATCTCCTCATTACATCTTTGTAACATACTATGATGTTTAATACCGATGTGGTATTCCGCTCGCGGAGCTCATGTACTATCAGCTCCAAATAAAATGTATCCTTTTGCACAACGTACGAGTTGTCATTTTCGTGTGGTGCAAAAGAAGGGAATCCTTGTACGCCTGTCGCAATTGAGTTGTTGACAGGAAGGATGTGTCGGCCGAAAGGTGTAAATATATCGCAGCTCTGCTGTAAACAGGCACAAAGCAGTTACGTCTAAAACAACATTCCGGAAGAACGCAGAAGAAGAAAAAATATCTCATACCCATGGAGGAGACATTGCCAACTTATGGCGTGTATTTGGCACAGAACCATGGCCTGGATCAACCTACCATGTATTTCCAAATGATGTGAAGTTTCAGTATCAGTCTTGAATACAATTAGTGGAACTGCAGGAAAGCTGTGGAAATGTAAACAATATAAAATAACACAAAGTAATGCAGTTTTACAGAGCGCAGTTATGGGAAACACAGGATGTTGCAGCGATTAGCCTTCTTCAGCAAACAAATACATACACAAATCACAACATATAATCACGGAGAAGACATAAAGGTGACAAGATTAAGGCAAAGAACGGGATGAGAAGAATGAAAGGCTGAATACATGAGGATAATGAAGAGAAAAGGAAATTTCAAAATTTGTGTGCTACTTATCCCAGAATCCCACTAACAGTTAGTATCACAGTCTGGGATTCTGAGATAAGTAGTTGTTTTTTTCAAATTTTCATCTTCTCTTGTGTTGTGTTGTCCGTAATTGTGTTCTATAAAGTTACATTACTTTTGTGTTACTCTATATTATTGACAATATCAGTCTGGCACGCCCAACTAGTTTCTGGGCTAAAGGAGATGGACAGTCCTACAACACAGTCTCCGTGGACATAGTTGTGGTCCTTGGTTGGGAGAAAGGACGGGACACAACTCTCGCTGGGTCAGGAGAAAGGATGGACACAACTCTCGCTGGGTCACAAGAAAAGATGGGACACAACTCTTGCTGGGTCGGGAGAAAGGACGGGACACAACGCTTGCTGGGTCGGGAGAAAGGAGGGGACACAACTCATTGGGTCAGGAGAAAGAACAGGACACAACTCTCACTGGGTCGGGAGAAAGGACAGGACACAACTCTCGCTGGGTGGGGACAGAGGACGGGATGCAACTCTCACTGGGTCAGGAGAAAGGATGGGACACAACTCTCACTGGGTTGGGAGAAAGGATGGGACACAACTCTTGCCGGGTCAGAAGAGAGGAAGGGACACAACTCTCGCTGGTTCGGGAGAGAGGACGGGACAAAACTCTCACTGGGTTGGGAGAAAGGACGGGACACAACTCTCACTGGGTTGGGAGAAAGGACGTACCAAAACACACTCCATCGTGTGGATGTAAATCATCAGCCCAACACGGGACGGTTTGTATGAAGGGGTGTTTGCATATAAACATGTTGCCGGCATCAGTTATGTATGGAACCATTGTAGTGCGGTGGTCACATTCGTTTTATTTTGCTTCCTGGGATCCAGAGAAAGACATGACATATCTTGGTTTGAAAATATATGCATAAAATCAGTCTGTGAAATATTTTCAAGCAATGCACAGCAAAAACTTGCTACATAGAACAAGCACAGTAATAATGTACAAATGCAGTTCTGTTTGGTATATAGCTCTAGCTCTCCCATATAACAAAATTAAAATAAGCCGTGTCATTCACATGAAATGTAACAATTCTGCTCTGTCACTCAAGTAAGATAGTTGCACGTCCTTTACAGGACGTAGCAGTCAACCCCAGCATTGTTTAGCTGTTCGTGATTCCTGGGAAAGTTTACATTTAGTAGTTTGCCATTGCTTTCTGAATTACCGGCACCCATACCATTTCATAAAAAACCAACACAGCTGTGTTTCGGACGTGGGTATGCGGGATAACGAACTGAGTCCGTAACTCCACTGCCACGGAGCAGGCCTGTCATTCAAACATAACCCAAATTGAATATTACTCACTATCATATACATAACATGAGTATCACGATGTTCTTTATGATAAGTTCGTGATATGGTCGTTGTCTAGGTAACGATACTCCTGGTGTGTCAATTGAGCTCTGTAACTGTCTTCCACTATAACTCACCAACGCAGTCCACATTCACCAGTCATTAAACAAGATTGAGTTGGCGCACATAATCCTTTAATACAGAAATAACACAGACCCACGGAACATATTTATATATCCAGAAACACTATAATCCATAGAATATCCATATCCTCCTCACAACTTAACACGCACACATCACTGTCTTCTCACGGCCTGCTTAATCTCAAATCCACAAGACAGGTAATCCAGCTCCTATCCACAGCTGGACCTCACACATCACAACCCACACACTGGGTCTAGTCTCCGCTAGCTATTCAACCCACTTTGGGTTCAGGCCTCCACTCACTATAAAATCCACTCTGGGTTCAGGCCTCCATTATCACTATGAAACCCACTCTGGGCTCTTCTTCTTCTTCTTTTCGTTCATCCGGAGTGTTTTTTCAGATGTGATTGCGGTGTGTCTGTTATGCGCCCTTGGGCCGAAACCCGTAGGCCAACACATCGACTTTAGCGTGCTTTTTTGACCAGGTAGCATTCCTGGGACACTCTCACTTTTGTGGTGCCATCTACGACCATGCTGGCCAAGTTAGAACGGTCGAAGACAACGGTCATCCCTCAAAGGAAGGCAGGGACAGTCCATAGCATTTTCCGCCATCCAAGGTTGCTTCCATAGTTGCAGGGCCGACACATAACGCCCTGGTTCTGGGCTAGCCGAGGGAATCGTCACGTCCTGCTCATGGCTGCTTTAAATCCTCACTTCAATATATTGGTCATTTCGTATGCCCCGGGCCATTCCCGCACAAACCAGACAGGTTTGCAGACGGTATCCACTCAGCGAGTTTTCGGACATGTGCTTGTCGTTGCGCCCGTCAGAGCTGTTCCAGGCACGACAGACATTCGGAAAACTACCTAGTCAGAGCTGTTCCGAACAAGAGCGGCATTCGGAAACTAGGTAGTCAGAGCTGTTCCTAGCACGAGAGACATTCGGACGAGACATTTCACTCGGACGTAAATGCGTAGTGTCAATTTTTAGTTTGCCACCCGTAGGATGACACTTCCGGCTTCCGGCGGGCATTTTTTAATGAGGTTAGCCTTCCTCGGATTTCGAGACTTTTGTTTCGGCTTCCACACAGCAAGCTTTCACTTCGGGCTGCCACGTAATGGATTCGCAAGACAGGCGTTCCACATCGTGTCAACGAGACAATTTTCCACCTTTGACTACACTCACTCCATGAGTGTGGTTACAGACTATCGGACGTCTGCGAGACGTGCGTCCGAGGTGTTTTTCCACCTTTTGTACTCACTCACGAGGTAGGCTACACGTGCTGCCGGCTCAGCACCTTACCTCCGTGCGTCTGTGGGCGAGTGACGGTCAGGCCCTTTCATCCGGGGATACCTTATATCCCCCAGCTAAGAGCCATCTAACGAATCTGCGCCGAGCATGTAGCGTTCTCAGCACATCATCACAATTTTGATGTAGGTTTGTGTCGGCTAGGCTCTCACTTCCGAGAGTTTATGGCTTAGAGACGTTCGGCCATACTCCTCGGATGGGAGCCTTAGAGGTTATGCCCGAACTGAGATTTAGGGATCGTTTGCCTGATTTTGACTGCTATCCTCAGTCTTACCTGCAGAGCAGCAAGTTGTGTCTCTCTTAGTCTGGTCCCTATCCCACGAGCCGTCCGATATGTAGTTTTCACCCATCGGCAAGCACATGGGGTCGATGGGACACGCAAGCTCCCCCACCACGTCAATGTGGAGACACATCGGGGGAGCTCTGGGTTCAGGCCTCCATTAACTATCCAACCCACTCTGGGTTTTAGGCCTGCATTCACAACTGGGAGAACAACACAACACAAGATCTGACCGCAATCAGTCTAAGCTCCCCCTTCTTCGACAACCGATCCGCTCTGCGCCAAAACATCAACTTTCCAAAGCGACCCAACTCTCAGTCGGTCCCAGCTTCAACTGTCCTGTCAAAGTTTTCCACTGTCTTTTAACCCTGCTGTGTAGCCCCTCCCTGGGCTCCCCACAACATTACACACCAGCTTAAATCTGTCTCTCTCCCCATCCATCCTGGGGGTCTCCGCTCACCCTCACCATTATTTTTCATGGCTGGTTGTTTTTCTCGTAGTCTCGCTACTGGGGTCACTCACCTCAATGTCAATGACCCAGGCATATGTCATTACCCCCCTCTTAAAAGAAAACTTCGTTTTCAAACGTTGGGAGAATAATACTTATGAAATATGTGACCCAGACATATTGCCTGGGTAGCCCTAAGTATGGCTAGCTACCACACTACATAATACATCAAATGCTCATAGTACACTCCCATATTCCCCACACATCAATACCAACACTTTACATCTTGTGTACCAATACACGACTAGTATCTCACATAATAATAATAATAAACATATCACAGGGAACATAATATCTGTGTGCCTGCAAGTCTACTAACATCCTCAAAAAGACACAACCTATTTGTGTCCTGACCCTGTATCAGGTGGTTCTTTTCTTGCATCAAACCTCCATCTATTTCTGTCGATGATGTATCTACCTTTCTTGTACCCATGCCTCATGTTTCCTATATCTTTAAAACATCTGTTTGTTAATCCTGGTTCAGTAATGTCGTTAACACTCTTTTCAACTGCCTTAACTTTGCAATCTACATATTGTACCGTTACACTGGAGTCTCTGTTTAGTCTGACCTCTTTATTCACTCTTGGCCCATATACTGGCACCCTGCTCTCTGCTGCATACGCCTTATGCCTATGTGCCCTGCACATGCACTATCCTGAGCTGATCTAGTATCTTGGTGACTACGTGCTCCGGGTACTACTCCTTGCCCACGTGCAGTTCCGCCATCTGAAAACCTGCGAGTGAGAACATTATTCTTCCTTCCAAAGCACCATCTACCCTTCTTTGATTGCCTAAGTCTCACTTTACCACACCTTTGGAAACATTTGTCTGTTGTATCATCTTGTCTGTGGGAGTCACTCCCACTATGTTTGAGATCAATTCTCACCTGCTCAGCTGTACTATCCTTGCCCTGAGTTCCTGTGTCTACTTCACGTGCCTCTTCTTGTTCAGCTATACTCTCTAATTTAGGTTTTCTTTTGGTATCTACCTCGCTACTACTTAAACTATGTTTCTGGTCCCAAATAAACTACTTCTTCTTCTGTACAATCTTTAACTCCTGGCATGTTTCCGATGATCAAATCTGCCACTGGTGAGTCTAGAACACACGCTACCACTCTTCCTGTGATATATGGTGTTTTTACTGCTATCACGGCTAATGGGTAGAATTCTACTGTCCCATTAAATGTTATGCATCTAATCTTTTCCCCTGTGTACTCCGAGGGGTTCACTAAACTTTTTCTAACTCTGA
This sequence comes from Cepaea hortensis, assembly GCA_963921405.1. Taxonomy (NCBI): domain Eukaryota; kingdom Metazoa; phylum Mollusca; class Gastropoda; order Stylommatophora; family Helicidae; genus Cepaea; species Cepaea hortensis. The sequence continues at coordinate 85,691,345 of OY992883.1, forward strand.
TAGACGTACACCCGGAATCTCTAATTATTAATGCTGACCTATCATTAACGAAACCATGGTGCATCTTCATGCTTCCACCTGCATGGACTGCTGATCCTGCTTTCACTGTATGACCACACACTAAGACTGGCTGACCGTCTTTTTCAAAAAGAGGTTTGCACCCACTACAATCTTCATTGTTGATAGTCTCAATCACGTGTGCTTCATTAGAATGCTCCGTTTCCCTCATCGTACAATGATAGCTGACATGCCCTTTCTTTCCACATTTGAAACAGGTGATTTCCTTCCTTGCGTTAGTTGTTGGCTCACTGGATGGTTGTGCATCACACTGTGCTGCCTTGTGTCTCCAGCTCCCACAATTCCAGCATCCGGCATAACTATTTGGACGTCTCTGGAAATTCCCCCTTTTGTATGGGTACCGTCCTGCTCTACCAACATTGTTTCCTCGAAAAGCATTGTCTTGAGGTTCTTGTTGTTCATATCTATGTGTTGAATCCACACTTTTCGCCCTTCGTCTAATAACTGGATTCTGGTCCTGTTTAATGTACGCTGCACAAACTATTTCCTCCATCATTTGTCTACCAATAGAACTGTTAGGATGTGCAGTCATGTAATTTTGCCCTAACTGTGACATTGTGTCTATGTCCTTTGGCTTACATTCTTCAAAGAAAGCCACTAAGTTTGTAGTACATGATGATAAAACCTTGTCTCTTAACACTAACTCCACTAATTTAATAAAATCTTTCCCTACTTCTGCAAGCTCCATCCATTTGTTAAATGTGTTCTTTACTGTGTTAATAAAATCTGTGAAATCTTGATTTGTCTCTGGCCCTGTATATATATATATATATATATATATATATATATATATATATATATATATATATATATATATATATATATATATATATCACCCTGTATAAATATCTAAACTTTGTTCTATATCCATGCTCAGTTAGTTGGAACTTTGTAAGCAGACTTTGAAGCAAAATAGTGTAGTTGTTTCTTTCTTCCACAGGTAAATTAAACATTGTATCTAGGGCCTTACCCATAAGAAACTCGCCAAGTCGCATCGCATACTCTCCCTCTGGAATACCTAACACTTTTGCTGATGCTTCGAATCTTCCCAGATAAGATTCAAGATGGTCCCGGTCTGTAAAATATGGCAATTTTAATCTCCGTGACGACTGCGAAGGTCTTCTGCTTTCCTCACTTTGACCCTTCGAAGATAATTCTAGTTTTCTGAGTGCAATTTCCGCTTCCATCTTAATCTTCTCTTTCTCGATTTCCACCACATTTGTTTGTTTTATCTTTTCAAGTTCCATTTGTCTCTCTCTCTCTCTCTCTTCCTGTAGACGCTTGTTTTCCATTTCAGCTAACTTTACTTCCTGTAGGCGTTGGGCTTCAGCTAGCTTTTCTTCCTGTAGGCGTTTTGCCTCGCGTTCATTATGTTTCTCCTCTCTTTCCCAGTGGTGAACTTCTTTCAATTTTGCTTCTGCAAACTCCTGTAACTCTTTACCTTTCAGGCCTAACCGTTCACCTGCTTCAATATATTCCATTAAAGTAGGCATATTGTACTTGTGGACACGTTGCTGTCTGTCAGCCAACTATAAATGTAAAGACTCTGCTGCTAGTCTTTGTGTACTTTCCCTAAGTACACCTCCACTAAGACTGTACATAAATACGTAGTACTAATAATATCACTTTGTACTCACCCAATCACTCTATAAGCACTAGGTAGTGATGGGGGAATATCACCTATACCCCCTCGCATATATCTATAACAAATAGTTGTATAAAATTTCTGGAAATATTGTTAACATACATATAACTACACATACAAACGAATGAATGATAACAGTAAGTGTTGTCTATAAACGTTAGACGCACAAGCCAAGTACACGGAGACGGTGATCACAAAGAAATAAACCACAGTAACATTCACAAGCTTGTGTAGGGACGACCACAGTGCGCGTAATATATGTAAACTGACACCGAAAACAGTCTATATAGCAGAATTAGTCGCAAGAGTTACAATAATAACACATATATACTCAAAGAAATAAAATATCAAACATAAAAATAATAAGAAGAAAAGAAGGAATCTCAAATCAATAATTCACAGATTTGACGCAATACACACCGGCTGTAGATATTAGTTAGGACCACAATGCCAATGCACACCCCGCTATCTTTTTTAGCGTTGTCCTTACAAAAATATCGTAAGCACAGGAACCACGTTTTACAATGCCTATGATAGATAGAAATTGCAAAAATGCCTATCCAACAACTACATGTAATAACATATCCATATATATAAGTACACAAACGATAAAGACAGTTAAAACGATGAGAGCAAACAAAATGTCCAAATGGCTGGCCGACACTAATGTGCTTATTAATCCGTCGCCAAACATTCTTATTTTGCTGTTAATAGGTTTTCACAATAGGCTGGAAGTGTCTGTTGGTTAACATTCCGAGATGTCTACGACGCTAGATTCCCAAAACGACTGAATGATTTGTTGAGTGGTTACTGAATTTCACGTGGTGATCATAAGTTCCAACTGTCGACAAAAGTTGAAGATGATAGTGATTATCCAAAATGTTCTGTCTCGACACAGTCCGTAACGTTATTGTACTTTCCTGGACATGGTGACAACAAAGTAATAATCCAAACGTCTTGTCTCAACCTAGTCCGTAACGCTATTATACCTTGGTTGTGGAGATGGTCCGTAGTTGTATCAATTATGTGATAGACTCACGTTTAAAGACAAAGTTCAACCCAAAAAATAGCAGCAAATGTCCAGCTCTTTAACTCTGTACCGTCAGTTCTTTTTGGCAACTGTATGCACCCTTGTTTGCAGTGATGACACTTCGTTGTAAAAATGTTTGCTCATAGCAGAGTAATGATCACAAAGGGATTCACAAAGACGAACATAAAGTCTGGTTTTCGTTCACAAACACCTTGTCTATCCACTTCTACTCTGGAAAATTTTTAGTAAATTTCCACTGCATCGGCCTTGACCCTGCAGGTCAACCTCCGTCAGTACCTCAGTACTCTGTATCACAATAATACGCACTTAATCTGTCTGTAAACTGACCGGAAACTTTTCCGTCATACACAAACACTTTCCACTTCTGCCCCAGCACCTGGTCGCTGGTTTCCCTCCCGTCCTATTAACGGCGTCGAAAAATCTTGACCAGTCGACCTGCGATCACACAGTGCGCTTGCCTCGCCACACACCAAATGTCTCACCACGCACAGGACTTCGCAACGAAATTGCTCACTGTCTGTTATCTTTGGTTCAATCCTGTCCTGTCACACACACACACCTAGGACTGACCTCTTCTTGTCGCAAACAACTCACTGTCCACGCGACATTTCATCTGTGCTGTCTGCTGGCGCTTCCGTCTCTTGACCTATAAACACATGCGCCTGCCCTCTCAACCCGACATTCCATGTTGTTTGTGACTAGTGACTACCCCGTCACCGTAGTTTCACCAGTTTCAACTGCCAGTCAAAGTTTTCCACTGTCTTTTAACCCTGCTGTGTAGCCCCTCCCTGGGCTCCCCACAACATTACACCCCAGCCTAAAACTGTCTCTCTCCCCATCCACCCTGGGGGTCTCCGCTCACCCTCACCATTATTTTTCAAGGCTGGTTGTTTTTCTCGTAGTCTCGCTACTGGGGTCACTCACCTCAATGTCAATGACCCAGGCATATGTCAATGAGAAGATTGCACAAGAAGAGAAGGCCGACATCCAGCTTCACCATGGCATCTTACTGGAAGCCACACGGCACCGCACAAGCAAATGATGGGTCATCAAACGAGTCAAGACCCACCAACGACCAGGTCAGGGAGATGCTGATGAGGGAGAACAAGAAACTCAAGATCAACAGTGCTAAGAGGATCGTCGGCAAGAACAACATCCCTTCCACAGTTGTCATCGTAACATCGGAGGACCGACTGATCCCTCGCTTCATCACATTCGACAAGAAATATCAAGCTCCAGAGCACTACATACTGAGAGTGCTGCAGTGCTCTAAGTGCCAGAAGTTCTGGTACACTCGTGCCACCTGTAAAAGCGAGGTGGAGGCATGCAGGTACTACTCTGGACCGCATATATAAAGTCAGTGCCAGCATACAAAAATTAACATGGACTTCAGGAGGCCTAACACTAACCGAAGGTGCGCCAACTGCCTTGGCAACCATAGCGCCAGTTACCTCGGCTGCCTCTGCCACCAAGACAGCAATGAACATTGCCATCAAGACTAACCTGCCCTATAAAGAGGCTAGGAGGCAGTATGAGGTGGAGGACTTCAGCGTGAAAGCCGCCAACACCATCAAGAGATGCAAGATGAGAATTTGCCTGCGAGCTGCAGCAAAATGCCAGAACAACCTGATAGGAAGCTGCCACTTCTACACTAGATGAAGCCGCTCCCGTCGCTCAACTGATGCCAGAGATTACAACTCCAAATGAAGCCCACAGCAGCCGTGAAGTTTTCAACAGCACCAAGATGAAGCAGCCCAGTTTCAGTTATCAGTTATCAGTTGGGGTATCTTCATTGCACTCCGGACATGTCCATAGGTGCTCAGATCCTCCCCCCAGCATATGCATCAGCGTCCGGTGGCTAATAGTGCCAGTTCTGTGTTGGTTGTGCCACCTGTAAAAGCGAGGTGGAAGTATGCAGGTACTGCTCTGGATCGCATACATACAGTCAGTGCCAGAATGCAAAAATCGACATGGACTTCAGGAGGCCTAACACTAACCGAAAGTGCACCAACTGCCTCGGCAACCATAGCGCCAGGTACCTCAGCTGCCCCTGCCACCAAGACAGCAATGAAGATTGCCATCAAGACTAACCTGCCCTATAAAGAGGCTAGGAGGCAGTACGTGGCGGCCGACTCACAAGAAGTGACAGAGCACAACTGGAACGCCAAATGAAGGACGTGCGATCAAAGTTCAAAAGCATGGAGGAAGAAAGAGACAAGACGCAAGAAACAGCAGTCCAGCGCATCCTGGACGAACTGAAACAAGTCCAGCAGAAGATTGAGCAGGATGTCGCCAGGATGGCCGCTATAAAGGCTGATACTGAAGAAATGCTATCAAAGATACATCAAGCGAGAGACAAGACAGAAGGAACTCTACAACAGATATTAGACCTGGTCAAGACCAACCCAGAAACACCCGAACCAGAAGAGGCAAGAACACAGACAGAAGAAGAAGCAACAGATGAAGAAAGCTCTCCAGACCAAGACCGAGTGGGTAGGGAGGCCATGGAGCGATATCGCTCCCTACCAAGACCGAACTGGCGAACAACGAGAAAATGCAAAGGCAACACAAGATGGGGAAATAGGAGGAACACCAGGAGAGACGACAACTGGTAAAGCTACCTGAAGGAAACAGCACAATATGACGGGGTGGGGCCACAATTACTCCAGGCCTTAACAAGTGCACGACTCTGTCCAGACATGTAAAACTACAAGGATGAAACAAACCTGATTGCAGCAACTCACCTATTTCAAGGAAGCAGATATAAGCAGCATCATATACGAAAGAAGAAGTCTTAGAAACACCATACAGGCCCCAAATACAACCAAGGTGATATAGTTGAAGGTTGAGCGGGGCCATTCGTCTCAGCTGAACTGGAACTGGGCAGAACATGAAGCCAGTAATTCTGATATCACATATACCCCGGGAAGGTTAACCCGGTCAACAAATGCCCACAGAAGTCGGATGTGTCGGCCCAACGGTGCAAGAACACAGCTCTGCTGTAAACAGGCACAACACAATCACGTCCGAAAAAAAACAACTCTGGATGAATGCAGAAGAAGAAGATATCACATATACACCACAAATCAACATATACTCAGTACATGTAGCTGGCCTGCTCGCTTTCAAACACCACAGCATCAACACATGATTATTTTCTACATATATAATATAACACAGACCGTATCAGTGGAGATATGGAAATATATATACACAACAGCATCAAACTGTTATTTTCCACTTATTTACACACGACTAACACCACATGGTACAGGTTTTACACACTTATGTTACATCATGTCAACAACAGTTTTAAAATCTGTTTTAAAGCTGTATGGTGTGCTGTATGTTTTACGCTAAGCATTGGTTATATACTATCTGGTGGCTGCATCACCCGGCCTACCTGTGATCGTTGACTATCAGGCCACCGTTACATCACAATACCAGCACATAATGAGAACATGACCACTTAAATATGAGAAATTCAATACAACAAGCTGCCTGTACAAGAACTTGGATTACAAGCATTAGCATCAACATGTACATGCCGTGTGTGGTTTAGTTCACACAGCAACAAAGACTGAAATAAATGTCGGCACTGAGAAATGTCCCGTTCAATGTAGTGTACCGTTCACCATCAATTTAAAACTGGTATTCATCTTCCAGGTCTGTGCCATACTTGGGGCTGGATGGGCTGTAATGGGGTGTGTTTGGGGATGAGGGGGAATAAGATGGAGAAGTGAGGGAATAGGGCCTACTGGGGAGAAGATGGGAAATAATCCTGAGGAGCTGGACTGTGGCCAGGGAAAGTTAGAGAGTACTTAGGAGAGGACGGGGAATATGCAGAAGATGCTGGGGAGTAGTGAGATGAAGATGGTGAGGACTGAGGAGACGGGGGAGAATATTTGGGTGAGCTGGGAGAGTACTGTGGCGAGGTTGGTAAATGTGAGGGAGATGTTGGAGAGTAGGTCGGCGTGGATGGACTGTACTTGGGAGATGATGGAGAATAAGATGGAGAAGATGGGGAATAGTTTGGTGATGATGGGGAGTAGGAAGGAGATTATGGGGAGTAAGAGGGGGATAATGGGGAGTAGGAAGGTGAAGTTGGTGAGTAGGATGGAGAAGTTGGGGAATAAGATGGTGATGTTGGAGAATAGTTAGGGGATGAGGGTGAGTATGATGGGCTTGTAGGGCTGTATCAAGGGCTGGTAGGAGAATATGATGGGGAAGTTGGGGAGTAAGATGGGGAAGTTGGGGAGTAGGATGGGGAGGTTGGGGAGTAGGATGGGGAGGTTGGTAAGTATGAGGGAGAGTAGGATGGGCTTGTAGGGCTGTATCCAGGGCTGATGGGAGAATATGATGGTGATGTTGGGGAGTAAGATGGGGAAGTTGGGGAGTAGGAAGGAGACGATGGGAAGTAAGATCGGCTTGTTGGAGAGTAGAATGGTGAAGTCGGGGAATATGAAGGACTTGCTGGGCTGTAGCTTGGGGAGGTTGGGGAGTATGATGGTGATGTTGGGGAATAAGATGGGCTTGTTGGAGAGTATGACGGCGATGTTGGGGAGTACTTGGGGCTTGTTGGAGAATATCCAGGGCTTGATGGCGAGTACGATGGTGAAGTCGGCGAATAGCTTGGGCTCTGAGGAGTGGCTATGGCCGGTGAGCTGGGCATGTAAGCAGGTGATGCAGGCGAGTAGCTCGGTGACTGCGCTCCATGTGGTGATGGAACATATGGTGGGAATGGAGACCCGAGTGACCCTGGCTGTGGAGACCAGGCTGGTGAATACCCTGGTGAAAATCCAGCTTCGCCTGCTGCGGTTGGAGAGAAGCCAGCAGCACCGGGAGTCATTCCGCTGCCCACTCCTGGTGACCAAGCGCTGGGATAACCAGGTGTGTCTCCTACTTGACCCCAAGATGTCATCTGTGGGGACATGGAACTGGAAGGCAATCCTCCTGCACCATAGAACATGCCAGTTGCTGCATCTGAGGATGGCACACATGTAACATATTAGGCATACATTGGGTTATAAAGGTGTGTACTTAACATGAACAAAAATATGACCGTAGAATCTGTCCCCAAGTCAAGGACGAGACGTCAACATTTCAGTCCAACTGACGAATGTAGAGGTTGAACCCTCTACCTTGGCATCAGCATGTTTAAGAATAAGTGCTCTTATTCATTCCGCAATGCTGCCCTGACAGTTTAATATGTTTAACACACTTTAACATCAGTCAATCACTATTTTATGGAAGCAATGGGAATGCTTAAATGCTCTTTTATATTCTCAAGGACAACTTGGCTCTCTTCTTGTTCATCTCAATTGTCTGCAAGATTTCCTGTGAGGCGTAAATAAAACCCAGAACTTCAGCCAAAAGATTAATAAAATTATGGCACCTAAAATTTATTTACCCTGCTAGTGATCAATGAGAAGAGACACATTGGAGAACATCGTGACAACTGGAAAGATCGAGGGTAAGAGAGACAGAGGCAGACCAAGAGAAATGATGCTGGATTGATTGAGACGGTGGCATGGAGGAATATCAGAAGCAGAGTTGATCCAGAAAACCAAAGACCGAAATCTGTGGAAAGTCATACACGCTTATGCTAGCCGGCATGGTAGTAGATGATGATGATAAGTGATCATTACATTTATTGGTCTGTTTTTTTAACACCTTAACAAACCCTAAAGCCCTGTTTAAATGTGGGAAGTAGAGACCAGAGGACGCACTAGACAACATAAGATTTCAAAGCTATAGTTACCGACCGGGATTAGAACCTGTCACCTCCAAATGGCGACAGCCCCTCGCCGCAGGAACATGAGTACTTCGACACATGGCCAACTAGACACTCCAAAACGATACAAATTCTGTCCGTATTCCATAGTTGTAGGTTCATGTGTATGATAGACATGACCAATGAAGACTCTCTTTTTTGAGTGTCTAATTGGTCATGCGTCGAAATACACTTGTTTCTGCAGTGAGGTGCTGTCGCCATTTGGAGGTGACAGGTTCAAATCCCGGTCGGTAACTATAGCTTTCAAATTTTATGTTGTCTAGTGTGTCCTCTGGTCTCTACTTCCTTCTTCTCATTCTGCGAGTGCCAAACAATACTATGTGTGTTTATTTGTGTAACTGTCTAAGTGGCCTCAACGGGTTCCCCAAATGATTTACTGTTTAAAAGCTAGAGGATAAACTTCACTGTTCTACTTCATCTGGCTCAATCTCACTCTGCAGTGGAAAGCTACTGTGAAGAGCATTGCACAACACATGAACCCTGTAGCTCTAGCAATGATCCTCAGGATTCTTAGAAAAAACTGCACTCATGGTTTCAATGACGCAGCCCAAACATGAACTCACAAACTTCCGAGCACTTGGCAGCTGGCTTGATTACTATGCCACGGAGACCCCTGTATTTAGCCCTAACCCAAGCTGATTTAATACATGAATGAGAAACACTACATGCAGAGTGGATCTGAGAGATGATAGTGTTCTTATCTAAACTAGTTCAAGCGTACATTTATTCACAAGCTGACATATTCAGATAATCACATCTTGGCAGAAAGAAAATCATTGTATGACCAAAACAAAAAGCAAATAAAATCAAGTGTTCACGATAATAAGGCATTAACCCATATTTTTAGTGAATGAATGGCAAACTAGAGGACATCAATAACACGTCTATACCTGTATATAACACTAAACAAATTTAAAAAAAAATAATAATAATAATAAATAAAACCACTGTACCTCCCATGATGCCAGCACCAATGTTGATTGGTATTTCCATTCCATATTTACATTTCTCTGCATCAAGTAGAAGCTCAAAACAACCAGTTCCAATCTTGGCCAGTTGCCCCAGCATGATGTTCTCTGACACACCCTTCATGGGGTCCACCTCAGCATGAGAAGCTGCTTCCATAAGGATATCCACCTGGAAGGATTTTACAATTTATATCATACACAGAACTATATGTATATACATACAATTTATATATGTGTGTCCTGCTGTGGTATGTTGAAATGAAATGGGGAATAGTTATCCCCAAATCGCACTTTCTAACTGCTAAAGAAAACCAGAAATGGCTCATAAGACTCCCTAGTGCTGAAACAGATAGGCCAGGAGAGCACAGGAAAGTCACCGCATTCAGAGAGCAGAAAGCTCACTCTGGATAAAATGAAAACGTGTATAGTCTCCCTACCATACTCTGCTCTCTCAATATGTTATAAAGGCTATAGTATTATCCACTGTTACACACAACAACAAAGTTACACACCAGTCGACAAGAAATTGAACAACTCAATGTAATAAAATCATAATATTATAATGAATAGAAACCAGGCGGTATATGTTCTAGGGGCATCTCAAATATAACACAACCAATATTCACAAAAAAGATATAATTAGTTAAAACTATCTATCACAAGAGACTAATATGTTATGGTTCTGACAATCTAGATCAACATGTGCTGTACTTGTAGAACAAAATTAAGTTGATTTTCTTCTCTTCTGGGAATAATGATATAAGTCATTGGTTATTCCCTCTAACTTGTTTGAATCCAGAAAATCTTGGAACACGTAGTTGACTGTTCAAACATAATGGCAGTTTATTGTCACTGATGTTATCTTAAGTATACTGAGCTAATGTCCACAGGGCTGGGATGGCTATGAGCTCAGAGTGGTCATGTTATTTATATGGTCCTTCACTCTTCCGGTAGCAGGAAGGCAAATTCCATCATCATTCACTGATGACTTCGACCCTATGGATAATGATATTCTTAGATCAGAAACCTATCACAAGTAAGCCATTCAACCACTAGGATACTGATGTTCTTAGATCAGGAACACATCTCAAGTAGGTCCTTAGACCATCACCCTCTGTCGAAAACATGGACAAAAACCATATATCTAGACACACAAGAAAATTAGAGAGGGGAGAAGAAAAAGGGGGAGGCATTACTACACAGGTGCAGGTCAGCCCGACCTTTCTTTGATGGATACTATCACTCCACTGATTTGATGTGACTATTACTCCCACACAAATATCTGATATAGGCATCTTACTCTTATGTCTGCAATAATGACTCATTCCATTCATGCTCTGTGCAGGTTAAATCATTCTCATATTTCAAGGGCTCAGCTGCCTAGTTTACTGGGTATCTATCATCAGGAATGACACCATCACACCGTCTGGTTAATATTTCTTTTCTTCAGAGTAGATGGCCTCAACATTTAATAGTTAGTTAGTCAGTCGACGTTCCAACTTCACGGCAACGGGTCAACCCCATTATGCTCCATTCCCATGCCAGCAAATAACACACAAAATGCTCCCCACTGTCCAATGTGAAAAGTGGAATAGACGGGAGTCTCGGCAATCCAACAAGCCCGCACAGGTATACTATGCATAATTCCGCTGTCAGAATGTCAATACAAAATTCATCCACGAATTCCGAATACCACAGTTCCTCGTCGTTGGACTCGGCAGTCACAAGAAAGACCACATTAACCCGGGTTTTCTCACATGGCTCGGTCTTTTACCGCAGGGCAACCCACCGAAAGTGTCGCTGTCAACGTCTTACATGCACACAGGTATTCAAATCCTTCATATGCACTCAAGAAAGCATCAGTCTTGTGTATGGCATTCTTCTTCTTCTTCAGCTTTCCGAGCCATTGAGGTTCTTTGCTGCAAATACAATCCGTCTCCATTCGTCTCTCTGGTGGACCTTCTCTTGCCAGTCGTTGATTCCAAGTGCTTGTAGGTCTGTAAATGTATTATCTCTCCACCGTCTTCTTGGACTTAAACAGATCATAAATGTCTTTGTTACTTCTTCTTTTCCACTCTCCACTTTGTGTATCCCTAATGGGTCCAAAGATGCGTCTTAAAATTTTGTTCTCAAAGGTTTGTAACAAGGCTTCGTCTCCTTTCGTTGTACTCCAGGTTTCAGAGCCATACAGCACAACTGGTCTGATCAGTGTTTTGTATATTGTGATTTTGGTGTTACGAGATAGCGCCTTTGATTTTAGTAGATGTTGTAGTGCATAGTATATCTTATTTCCAGAGTTGATTCTAGTTTGTATTTCTTCCCTTATGATGTTGGAGCAGTTGAAGATTGTACCCAGGTATTTGTATGTTTCCGTTCTTTTAATGGTCATATTATCTATTTATGGATGGCGTGTGTATGGCATACACGTTTTATTCAGGAGAACCTGATCATTGTCACAATATACAAACAAGGCAGTGAAATCATTATATACAACTTGTCGCCTTACAAACACTTATAGCACTCAGCCAATTACACAAGCTCTGCACACAATTACTCGCTATCTCTAACTAGCACTCCCACAACAGCTATACACTCGCTCCAGAACACACAACGATTTTTCCCCTAAACTGTCTGAGTCCCGTCTGACGCTTTCAAACTGGTCAGTTCGTCTCGTGGTACTGGACTACGTGTCCCTCGTGACAACTCAGGCTGTCTCAACAGTCACGTAGTGCGTTAATCCACCCGTGTTGTGTTGGGTCGTTCGGTGTAATGCCGTCTGGTCAGTTCAGGACAGCGTCCCGTGAACTTATGTCCCCTCATATCACTAGGTTTTGTCCTGTCGTTGTCCTATCCCCACCGATATCCTGTCTCTAATCTCTCTACTGTCCTGCAGATGTCCTGTCTTATGACTTCTGTGTCCTTACCCATGTCCTGTCTATCGTCCTCTCTGTAGTCCTTGACTCTATTCTGTCCCTTGTCCTCTCTATGTCCTGTCTCTATTCCCTCAACACTCTGACATCCACCCAGTCTCCCCGGGTATTGTGTCACTAAATTCATTCCAAGGATTGTGACACAATGTCGTCTATGCATATAAAATTAGTCTGAACTAAATCGTCAGTGAGTTGTGGGAATTAATCAGTCACTATAATTGGGTATCACTTTGATTCATAAGGATATGATACACTGTTGAAGTATCCACCCACTGGTCTATCATCAGCTTCACACGCTTGATATGCTGCCAAGAGTCAACTACTCTCTTACATTCTACTAATGGGAGCTTTTAACGGACCAATGAATATTGTCTTACAATTATGGTTTCCCACTAATCTGCAACGCCTTTCACACACCCACAATTGGTGCCCCGAAACAATTTGTCTCTTTTAACGGAGACTAATCATGGATATAAACTCCATGGCTCCCGTAAGATGTTCCCTCAACATCTTTATTCAAGAAATGTGTCCACTGATTTACACATTTCTAGCTTCCACTTGTTGGTAGACTTTTCTCTTGTGTAGTCGTAACCTATATTACCCTTGTATAAGTGTGATCTCCCTTTCTTAGAAATGGTGTTTGTACATTATATGTTCGTATTATGTGAGTTTGCGTGTTATGTTATTACTACTGTATGTTTTAATTAGAAACATAGGTGTCTGTTTACAATCTGTGTAGTTTTTTGGTTTCCATGTGTCATCAGGTAGGTCACTCTATCTCACAAATGAAGGCTTATGCTCAATTTTTTAGATGAGCTACTGAACTGTGATTCTTGAAAATACAAGCATTGATGTAATGTAATTCTAAAGTCAACACATATAAAACCACTGAACGCTCACATGTGTTACAAAAAGACGAAGACAACTCATTACAAGAAAGTAAATGTGCAAAAAAGTGCACCAATATTCATACTTTTTGTTTTAATGCATTCACTCTTCCTTTCCTACGCTTTTCACTCAGTCATTCAAATTATGCGTTGTTAAAAATGTTTCTCGTATTTAAATAAAATAGGCACGTTTTGAAATTGACAAAACGAGCTGATTTAGTTTTATCACTACAATATTACAAATCTAATCTTATTAAGTTTTCTAACTGAGATACATTATATACACGATTGTCTGATTGCGCTAGGCAATAGTAAGGGGGGGGGGGGAACCTCAATGTCTTAAATTAAGGTTTTGTAAATTTAGTTTATGTGATGTTTAGATTAAAGAAATGTAATTCAACAAATAATTAAATATATTGCCAGCTGTGTTAGCTCCCTTATGTCTAACTGCTAGTACTTAGTTAATTATATAAGGAATTTATAACTGACAATGTGCTAGAATGTATGTAATTACTACGTGAACAAATTGATAACTAATCTTTATCAAAGTTGTCCTCTCACAAATATAAGTATAGCATACTAGTTTGATGTTATTTAACCTTTAAATTTTTAGGTTATGGGAAAATTTAATCACCTTGCAACTGTTATAAAATGATCTCAACAATTCAATGTTATCTAATAAATATGTAATATAATATAATCTAACTATTTACACTAATCCGTAGTCGTTCTAGATGACTGGCGTTGTTGTCTTGTCATTGATCTGCGCGACTGCAAGGTCTGATGGTCTCGTTAGCAAGTCGGTCAAAATGTTTTTAAAACCCTTGAAGTGTTTAATGGTGAAAGAATAATTCTGTAGAATGAGGGCCCATTGGTAGATTCTGTTATTTCTCGGTTGTCCTTTCTCGATCACCATCAATGGGGAATTGTCAGTTTCGATGATGAAGTGTGTCCTGGCAAGGTATTTAGTCAATTTACTGACACAGTACACAATTGCGAGAGCCTCCAATTGAGACACACCATACTGTGATTCTGCTGGGCTTAGTTTCTGCTCACATACACTATTGGATTTTGAATGTTGTCGTAGGCCTGGAGCAACATCCCGGAAATCGTCGTGGCACTAGCGTCTGTTCTCAGAGTATAAGATAATTGTCTATTAGGGAGACGAAGGATAGGGATATTACTGAAGTAATACTTCAGTTGTGACATTGCATTTTTAAAACAGCACTCTGCACATCAATTTTTGAATTAGATCTTAAAAGATCTGGAAAAAAAACACTGGTGATTTCAGCTAAGTTCGGTATAAACTTGTTGTAATAATTCACCAGGCCTAAAAGGCTTCTAATTTGGTTTTTGGTGGTAGGCATCGTGAGATTCAATATTTTGGTCACGATTTTCTCATCAGTACTTAAGTGGCCTTTGGATATCTTATGGCCTAGGAATTCAATTTCCTCGAGTGCCAACTCGACTTTTGTTGGCTTCACAGTGAGCGCAAACAATTTTATCCTGTCGACACTGTGTTTCACAATTGGCCTCAGAGTTAAATTTATTGATAATACATTCCAATAGACTGAGATGCTAAGTTTTGATTTACATACAATATCATACAAACATGGTGGAACAAAATATCCTAATACTGATGTTTAAGCACCATTGGTAGGTTAATCAATATAAATATGGTCGGTGTTGGTTGCAGTTGGTAAGCGCAAAGTGCTGTCAATAACACTCTTAGTACCATTAGTAGTACACCTGCGATGGAGATGGTTGTGTGCCATACTGGCAAGTTTATGTGCTGATTTGTCGTTTTTGTTGTGTCCCTTGAAACACACGTCAGTGTCTAATGTGTTGCTGTCCGTGTTTTTCAGACTGTGTTGTCTGCTAGCACAAGAGTGGAGGGCATCTGCTTTTCGTTTTAAGTAAAGTTTCTAGGTTGTCCTGTGTGTATCTTGTTTGTCTATGTCGCTGTCTTTCTGTGATGTTGCTTTGCTGACAGTGCAACTTTCTGTGGCTTTAGTAGTTTTGTGTTTAATCTTTTTGTGTAAAACGTCACAATAATTTCCCTGAGGAGAATATGTGTTATGTAATCTTTTAGGATGTTTTGCCGTCTTCTGAACAATTGTGTCCCTTGCATTTGTCGATTTCAGTTGCTGTTCTTGGTTACTTAATTCTTTAACAGTGGTAGTTACTTTCATTACTGGCTTTCTTTTCAATGCCTTTTCTCCTAGGCATTAATCTCTTTCTGCATGCAGTAGTTTACTTTCGGTAAGCACCCTATAATCAAATCTGTGCACGGATTACTCAGAATTGCACACGTAAATGTGCCTGTAAGGAAGGGTGTACAAATGTGAGCTTAGCTAGTGGATACTTTTCCACTTTGCTCGAAAATGTTCGGCAATTCATAAACTCTCCTGTGTAATTTCTGCGTTAGCACACTCTTTCCTTAAACCAATTACAGTACTACCGGAATTGATCAAAACATTACAAGGTTTGTTGTTAACTATACCCTTCTGGAAATGTAATTTTCCTCTGGAGGAAATTACTGCATTGGCGTTTTCATTTGAAATCGGTACTGCATGTCCGCACTTTAACACACCGTCCTCATGAAATTTATGGCATGTTTGACATTTATCATAGTTTAGAATATCAATAGAGGCAAGCGCATTATCTTCCATTCTTTCCATTCCTTTGCGTTCACTCTCGCTTTAATCAGAAGATGAATCAATGAGTACTGCATTCACCCTCTTCAATCTCTGGCGACCTGGACACCTGGTATTATAGTGGCCCCAACTTTTGCACACACACACACACACACAAACATTTTACAGCACGCCGGTAGTTTTCTCTCTTACTTTGTTGTTTCTTCACCATCATATCTAGGTGCGCTGGGTAACCAGGATGTGCGTCACACATTTGATACTGAAAATGGTAAAGTTTTGCAGTATGCACATTGTGGTGTATTAGATTTCTGTTTCTCTTTGTATCTAAATGGTTTCTGTGGTTTGGAGTTGACTGCAGCTACAATATTATTTTCACTGTTGGTTAATGTGAAAATATCTCTATTGGAACAAAAATAAGTGGATCCCTTTCTCTCTAATTGTTCTAAAGACTCAATATCAGACTGTTGTAGAAATTTTGCAAACGGTGTTGGAATTGATGAAATGATTTTGTCCATTATCATAAGATCCCTTAGCTTTTCATAGATTTTATTCAACTTTGCAGCGTTCAACCACTTATTATAAATATCTTGCACCTGAGAAACGTAATCAATGAAAGTTTGATTTGCTTTAGGTTTTAGTTGTGAGAACTGTACCTGATAACCTGGTGCATCTAACAGAAAATGTTGTATGATTCGTTGATGTATATAGTCATAATCTTTCCTGAGTTCTTGTGGGATTGATTCAATGACTTTTAAAGGCTCTGCTGATAAATTTCTCATATAGATCATGGCCTAGTACTCTTTTGGGACATCCTGGTACTTCATTTGGAACTCGAAGTTCTCAGACCAGGCTGATATGGAGTCGCTTTGGCATAATGGTTTAACTATGCCTTTATACCTAGTAAACTTGTTTTCTTCTTCCTTAATTTTTAATTTGGTAGTTGCAATATGCACCTGTGACTCCACCTCTAGTTCTTTCATCTTCAACTGTGTTTCAGCCTCTAGCTTCTCACTGTTAGCTTCCATTTCTAATTGCTTTTCTTTTAACTTCGTTTCTTCTGATCTTTGTGCTAGTTCTAACTCTTTGAGTTTAGTAGCTTCAGCAAGTTCTAATTCTTTGAGTTTAGTAGCGTCAGCAAGATCTAATTGCTTATTTTTAGCTTCAATTTCTTTGAGTTTAGTAGCTTCAGCAAGTTCTAATTCTTTGAGTACAGTAGCTTCAGCAAGTTCTAATTCTTTGAGTTTAGTAGCTTCAGCAAGTTCTAACTTTAGCTTTGAGCTTCAATTTCTGCTAATTCTTTCTTATGTAAGCGTTCTTGTGCTCTTTCTTCTCTCTCTGCGGCAGCTTTTCTATCTCTTTCTTCCTTCTCTATGGCAGCCTTCCTATCTCTTTCCTCTTTCTCTGCAGCAGCAATTCTATCAGTGTGCTCTTTATATTTCTTTCCTGCCCATTCTTCTAATCTATCACCAGTATAACCTAATCGTTGCCCTGCCTCAATGCACTCTTTCAAATTTGACATTATTACAGTTGTTCTTATATACAATAAATGTACAATAATGATCCAAAATTACAAATTAATATCAAATAATTTCAGATGTCAATATACAGCAATAAAAAAATAGAGTCCTGTTTTAACTAGCAATATCAAAATGGGGTTCTTATCTGAACTTGAAAAAGTTCTGGTTTCCCCAGTGCCACTCATAGATGACTTTTCTGTTCGAGTCTGTTACAGTGTTCAGGCAATTAACATATTATGGTCATCATTTCTGTTGTTTTAGAAATGCAAAAATTAGTATCATACAATTTAGTTTTTATACACAATTTTTGTCTGTCAAGTCACTAATTTCAGAGGAAAGATAAGATCCGATATATAAATTAGTGAGTTTTGTAGATCGTTTGTCTTTTGTCGTTATGTCGTGTTTTGTTCTGTAATAGTTGTCTTCAACAGCCTTGGAACTTCAGCTGAAACGTTTACATGCAAATATCATACATGTTAAATTTCAATACATTTAATTTATCAAATTTAATAGTAATACTCTTTAATTTCTGCCAGCACTCGATTTACTTTCTCTCATCTAATTCATTTTCGGCTGTGCAATTTCAATCATACGATGTCATACGTGCAACATCACTCAAATTCTACTTTCATCTGTTAAATTCTACTTTCTCACAAGTCGTAGGTTCACTCAATCTTACGATTGTACACTTCTGACACCACTCGATTTTATACCTTTCTCTCAAGTCGTAGGTTCACTCAATCATAAGATTGTACACTTCTGACACCACTCGAATTTATACCTGTCAACGTCTTACATGCACACAGGTATTCAAATCCTTCATAAGCACACAAGAAAACATCAGTCGTGCGTATGGCATACACGTTTTAATTCAGGAGAACCTGATCATTGTCACAATATACAAACAAGGCAGTGAAATCATTATATACAACTTGTCGCCTTACAAACACTTATAGCACTCAGCCAATTACACAAGCCCTGCACACAATTACTCACTATCTCCAACTAGCACTCCAACAACAGCTATACACTCGCTCCAGAACACACAACGATCTTTCCCCTAAACTGTCTGAGTCTGACGCTTTCAAACTGGTCAGTTCGTCTCGTGGTACTGGACTACGTGTCCCTCGTGACAACCAGGGCTGTCTCAACAGTCACGTAGTGCGTTAGTCCGCCCGCGTTGTGTTGGGTCGTTCGGTGTAATGCCATCTGGTCAGTTCAGGACAGCGTCCCGTGAACTTATGTCCACTCATATCACTAGGTCTTGTCCTGTCGTTGTCCTATCCCCACCGATGTCCTATCTCTAATCTCTCTACTGTCCTGCAGATATCCTGTCTTATGACTTCTGTGTCCTTACCCATGTCCTGTCTATCGTCCTCTCTGTAGTCCTTGACTCTATTCTGTCCCTTGTCCTCTCTATGTCCTGTCCCTATTCCCTCAACACTCTGACAGTCGCACAAAGCACAAACTCCGCAGCTTCAGCACAGAGATGCACCCATGAACCGAAAGGGCAAAACAGTCAATTCAGCAACCGCCAGTAGCCATTGTTCTGAACATGCAGTTCACTGTGCAGAAAAGATGTAAAAGCATTCCACACGAATTTCACAGCTCACAGTGTTGCCCACGCACTCACTCAGTAGCAAATCATGTTCAATCCACACATTAATACATATATAGAACACTCCTTCTTATTCACTCGACACATCAATATATATATATGGCAGATACAATCCGTCTCCATTCGTCTCTCTGGTGGACCTTCTCTTGCCAGTCCTTGATTCCAAGTGCTTGTAGGTCTGTATATGTATTATCTCTCCACCGTCTTCTTGGTCTACCTCGGGGTCTACGGTCATTTACGGTCATTTATTTCCTGAGTGTAAGCAAGTTTTGTTTCCCTATTATCTTCCATTCTTTCTATATGCCCCAGCCATTGTAGTCTATTAGCCTTCATGATACCAGTGATTAGCAGGGACTTAAACAGATCATAATGTCTTTGTTACTTCTTCTTTTCCACTCTCCACTTTGTGTATCCCTAAAGAATCCAAAGATGCGTCTTAAAATTTTGTTCTCAAAGGTTTGTAACAAGGCTTCGTCTCCTTTCGTTGTACTCCAGGTTTCAGAGCCATACAGCACAACTGGTCTGATCACTCAGTGTTTTGTATATTGTGATTTTGGTGTTACGAGATAGTGTGAGATATTCCCAGCCAACTCACAGCCTTCGACTTCATAGTTCTGATAAAAACGACACGCCATACTTTTGCGTTGCGCAGAGACGATCAAAACATGCCTATTGCCAGAAACAGCAAGCGGAAGCCAGCTAGACAATGGTGGGGGAACAGGAAATGATGACTCTCACTTTAGATTGTAAGTTCACATGTTGTGTTCAAGCCTAGCAGGTGTTCTGGGTCCTCGGCGGGCAAATCTTCATTGTGTGACCAATCTATTCTTGAAGGAAGGTAATACAATGGTTATATTTATTATAATGTTGATGTACTGTTTAAAATGTTTACAAATGATCATAGTCTAACTTTGTGTTCTTGTGGGATTGAAAACAAGCGCCATGTTTCTGTTTACTGAACTTGTTAGTAGAAACTTCAGCTAGACACTCTGTTGTCATTGACTACTAAAGAATATTTCCTTACATTCTGTTGCAATCTACTATTAAAGAATACTTTCGTACATAGTTTACGAGAGGCGGTTAAAGGAGATTTCTTTACATTCTTTACATTCTTTTACACAGGCGGCTAAAGAGTATTTTCATTCTGTGCTGGCAAAAGAATATTTCTATTTTGTTAACACGTGCTACTAAAGTATATCACTATATCTCTTTATAGTCGGTTACATATGCGACTAAAAGAAGATTTCGGTATATTTTGTGACAATATGCCAAGGAAGAATATTCCCTTATATTATGTTACAATCTGTATATATTTACTTTTCTCAATATATGAATAATGTGCTTTTCAAATGTACTTGCTGAACATTGATGCTTTCACAGAGGAAATGTAGATTAAGAGTCTATCTCTTTAAAACCATGTACACTGACTCACACCTGTAGGGATGTGTATATATCTTGTGATTCTTTTATTCACATTTTCCCCCTGAATATGTTTTGTGAAATTGTCATGTTTTGTTCTGAGAATAAATGCTCATTAATAAGAGTTGCACCATATACCCAAATGTTAGCCAGACGTTGCACACACCGACAACCTTACGTAGTCATATGATGATTAGTTGGTTCTTACGGTCAAGGGCATGCCATTTATGTTCTGAAATATGATTGGAAACAGCCCATTTCTGTCTATGTGCATGAGATAACCTGAAATTTTGGGTGGTTTAACAATGTCATCCCCCAGCCCTTTGTTTAGAAGAGACCGCGGGGAATGACCATACTTGTTTTGTTTAAACCAGTGCGTATGCTAAATACATAACGCGTATAAAGGCAGTTATATCAATACATGATGATGTTGATGAGATTATATGGTGGACAATTAACTCTCAACACTTGAGGATGATGATGATGGTGATAGGCATTGGAGATCTAAGCTGAACCCAGAGAAAATAGTATGAGCTTATTTACAGGCACCTGATGATGACAGTGATGATGATGATTTTATAAGGTTGACCATTAACTCAACTTACATCCATCTCAACACACCCTGTCTTATCAAGCAACAGTCTCAACCTATCTCTGGCTTACTAGGAAGTATCACTACATGCACCTTTCCCATGCATCTACCATAGTATGCATCTAGTTCAACCCACTTTCATCACAATATACCTTGATCTTAATCACATCATGCCTCTACCACAAGATAACTTATGTCTGTTACATCCTGATGACTTTGAATCAACTTAATTTAATATAACCAGATAACCTGATCACAATCAGATTCCCTGGTCTTAAAGTGTGATTATCTTATTTCATTGTCCTGGTTGCACCAAGAGTTGATCCCATCAGGACCATACAGCATGATATGATGGACTGAATGCCATCTATACAGATAAGAGGGAGCTCTCACTATTGAGGAGACACATGCTTCCCTCTCTTGTCTTATTCTTTTTTTTTTTTGTCTTTATTTTTTTTATTTGTTTCTTGACATGTTGTATGATTTACTGATATGTAAATTGTAGGCAAATGCTTATGAAGTGGTATTTTGTTTGGACCATCAGATGGGGCGCTTAACTGAAAGCCTACTGTTGTGAAGATGCGGTCTTGGTTGCTGAGGGTGGTAAACTTGTATGTCATGTCCATCTTTTGCCAGCCCAAATAGTACAGCCCATTTCCTTGCATCATCCACCACCCCCCATCCTACCAAGATCTCACCCCTGTCACCCATGTTATAGTTAGTTAGTACAGCCTCCCCATGGGTTGTCTACATGACGTCTACCACGGGATTGTAGACTGATGTGTGTGCCCGTCGTATAATAATTTTTTTTTAAATTTTGTGTGGGATACATAGGGGGCCATACTGTTGTACTTAGCATAGCTTATGCCTTATTATGTCTGCACTGCTATTGTCAGATTTATTGATCACGATCTGGAAAATAATTGCATCATTTTAAAAGGGAGGGGGGTGAAATTGACGTCAATGAAAGTAAGGAGAGAATCCTAGAAGCCGAAAGCTAAAAAAAAAAACAACAACTAAGAGATGAGTTGTCAACAGAGAGAAATGTCATTCTGACGTCACCAAACAACAGAGAGTGACTTTCTTGGAGTTTGGAATGGCAGGCTGTGCTTGAAACTATTAGGACATTCAAACTGGTGAACCAGTAGTTTTACATGGACAAAGTGGCTGGAATATGAGTTAAAGATATGATAACACACTCATATGAGATGATTCTGAGAATGAATGAACCGACCGCTGAGGAATTTTGATGGAAATCAGAAGCGGCGAGAAATAGACTTAGAGGAGAGAGAGAGAAGGTCATCAATGGACATATAATGTAAGTCTGAACCAAATCAATTTACAACGGTAGTGTTAGAGTTAACATTAATATTATATACATTCCATGATATAGTTACCGTCCGCCCTGTCAGCACAGGCACAGTAAATATGGAAGTATTTATTTGTTACTAAGCAAATCCGATGAACTGTGAGAGAAAATAAACAGCATTTGATGTTCGATTACTCATGTTTGCGACTCAATCTTATTTCTTCTTTGGGTTTCAAAAACCAACGGCGCTGTTGAAGTTTTGTTGAAGAGCAAGCCGACAGTTACATTATTCCTGTTAAAAGTTCAAGAGTTATTGACAGCAGCGTCATGGCAACTTATTTGATGTGACTATTACTCCCACACAAATATCCGATATAGGCATCTTACTCTCATGTCTGCAAGACATGACTCATTCCATTCATGCTCTGTGCAGGTTAATTCATTCTCATATTTCAAGGGCTCAGCTGCCAAGTTTACTGGGTATCTATCATCAGGAATGACACCATCACACCATCTGATTATTATTTCTTTTCTTTAGAGTAGATGGCCTCAACATTTATATCATGTTAAATCCACACATTAATACGTATATAGAAAACTCCTTTTTATTCACTCGACACATCAACGCATATATATAGAAAAATCATTCTTATTCATTCTACGCATCAATGCATATATAGAAAAATCAAACTCATTGTAATCATTTTAAGAGATTATAATGATAGTGTAGAATATGATCTTAGTAGCTCTTCTCATAAATCATAGGATAAGCAACAAGACACTGTATTAATGAGAAGTGCATTCTTCATCAAATGTGAGTAATATGTTTGGAAATATATCAATAAAATAGTAGAGCATCTTTCTAGCTAAGGGAATAATCATTATATCATCTGAGTATTTCTCTTAGTTCCTATTTCACTAACCTCTGTTAGAAAACAGAGAGCTCTAACTAAAGGTTCAAATCCTTCTTATTATATTCCACTATTATATATTTGTGTCTTATAATCATTCACTAACGTGTTTCAAATGGACACCAAATAATAAAATATCTAGACGGATTTAACTACATCTGGTCTGGTCAAATTCAAACAACTGACTGCCACACAGAATCAGAAATCCATTCATACATTACATCAGCTCATGCTAATTTAACAAGCTTATGCTAATTTCTCCCCCACTACAAAAATACACAGTTGGCCTGTACTGTAAACGTTGAGTGGGTTTTATATCTGTGCTATTCAGAGCGGTGTAGTCAGAATAATGTCACACCTACCCAGACTGCTAAATAATCTGCGCAGTAATTCATCTAATGGTTTTAATATCTTCTGCTGGGACACCATCTGGACCAACAGCTTTCCCATCCTGGCATGATGAGAGCAACATTCTGATAAGGACCTCCTAGATGACTTATATTTTTAATGCCAATAGCTTTACTTAGCTCTGGTATTGCTATTGTTTAATCCTGCATTTAAAAAAAAAAAATTCCTCTATTGTTTTAAGGGTTTCAGGTTTTGCATATGCTGTTTTCAATCCCTTATTTCAATGACTTCTAATCACTATTCGCTCCAATTCCCTTTAATCTGCTGCCAGTAGTCTTCCATACTCACCTCATCTACTAACTGTTGCAGGACATGTGACAATAAATTGTTCCTTAATGCCTTGATTTCTAAGGTATCCTATATTGTATTAATTTCCTTGTTTATAAGACGTTATGTGTCTCTTCAGTTCCATCTTAAATTTTAGGAATCAGTAGATGGTGACCTCAGTCTACATATGTACCTTGAGTATGTGCAGATCTACATTTCTGGTTAATACAGACAAGGTCTATTTAACTTCCGGTATTCTGTTTGGTGAACAGTGATTCACTGTGTTAATCTGGTGTATAATTTTCCATTTTTGTTCATTATGATCTCCAGATAACCAATATTATTCAATCCTAACTTGGCTTTCAGAAATTTGATATTGCCATTTCATTGGTTACTTATAACACTTTGAAGTTGCATGTAAAATGTATCCTTATATGTTGAGTTTACATATTCAAAATAGTTCAAACTTTCTGGGTGCCAATTCTGGAGATTTACCAGGTGACAGAAAGACAATTGGTGATTCAGATTTTTAAAAAAATATTTTGTCAGGAAGCATCATCACTTTCATGTCATCAATATTTATTGTCTTAGATAGGTCTTTCACAAGGGTACCAAGAATTTGTACAAGTAGGTTTGTAACCCTGTACATGAACACTTTCTTTGCCTGTCTCTTCCTAGCTCCAAAATAAAACAAAACAATATTGGTAACATCACACACTTAAACTGTTGTAAAATTCCTACCGTTTCCTCATAGGAACATCTGGCCAAGGCACCAGTTTCTTGTCTGTTGATGCCATGACGAGTGATAGCCATCAAGTGACCTTTGGATGTCATGACATCACAAAGCAAAGCCAAGTGGCGATAGTTGACATATGAGCCGTCAAAAGAAATGACGTGGTTCATCTCTCTTTCAATGGCCTTTCGGACAGCCTCAATACCTAGAGTCTGTCAATGATAATGAAATGCTTATCAGTAAGTGAATAAAGAAATGTGTATCAATACGCTGAAAACAAACATGGTGGGAAAACAAAATAGTAGTTATGTGGAAACAAAATCATACACTTTAGTAAAAGACAAAAACACTCTATAAGTGTGAAATTACAGAAATGTTTACAAACAATACAGAAACATAATTCTAGCATAACCAACTTAAACTAACCCATACTCTCTACAACAACGTAATGTTGCTGTCAGACATACATATTAAAGAGTACAGCACTTTTCTTTCTCTCTCTCTCTCACATATTTTATTATCATGTGCAATGTCAGCAGAAATAGACCTTCATGTTTCTCAAAATATCTTGAACCGTAGTGTTATAGATCAACTCTGCATACGATATTCCTCCATCTCAGTCCATCCAGCATTATTTCTCTTGGTCTGCTTCAGCTTCCACTGATCTTTACAGTTGTTATGATGTTCTACTATGCCCCTTTTCTGAATACAAGACCAGAGTCCTGTTTGTCACATTCTTATAGTTGTCTATGATCTAGCTTGAACATGAACCACCCCCTTCCCCACACAAATATATATATACATATATAAATCTTACATTAAACACTTCAATGATGTCGTTTGTGTATGTCCTAACTGGGTCAACATCCCTCTCACTCAACATTTTTGTCAGGCTGGAGCCATCAGTTTCCAGGATCCACTCACTGACAGCCTTGAGCTCTCCCTCCTCTGTGATGTAGATTCGCTTCTTGTCATCTGTGGTTGGCAGATGCATGTACACCTGGGGGTAAATAAATAAATGTTTTGCATTTCCTTTACAGGACATTGCTGTCAACATCAGCATCTTTCAGGTGATTGTTGATTTCTTGGCAAGATTACGCCCAGTAGTTTGCCATTGCTTTCTGAGCGACCGGCTCCATACTCTCATAAGTCACTGGCGCGACTCGAACCGCTTCCAATTCTCGTGTGCTCACGTCAACCATGAGAGTATTCGGGGTTACGGAGAAAGCTGCTAACCCCTCGACCAGGGAGACTGGCACACCTGAGGGTAGGTAAAGTAGAAAGGTGACTGCAATTCATGCAGCACATCTATGATGATTCGAGTTTTTAACATACTGAAGTAATAATTTAGTTAAGATATAAACATAATTAGAGCCACTTTCATACTATACACCTTTTTATATTGCTTGGAATACAAGGGCCCATGTCAAACATTTTAACACTGGGATTCCATGACAATTTCCTGTGCTGGAGCTCGTGTTAATATAACATATTGGGAGGATATAATCATTTCAACATACTTGGAGTAGTATTATTAACTCAAAATGCTGAGAGTAATGTTAATATTGACACATATTAATAGTAACATTAACATCTCAACATACAGGTAGTAATATTAATATCTAAACACACAGGGAGTAATATTATATTAACATATAAGTCATCATTGGCACCTTGCCGTCTTGACAGACGATAGTTTGTGCTTTAAAAAGGCATAATAACTTTTACCTATGGTGGTAGCGAATGTGACTGATAAGGCCAATTCGCGTTGTAAATGTCCGTTCACAGTAACATATAAGTACACAGAGAGTAATATTAACATTTAAATATACCAAGGGTAAAATTAACATTTGCACATACTGGGGATACTACATACTATTAACATCTAAACAAATAGGGTAATATATAAACACATAACATACCGGGAGCAATATTAACATTAGTATGTTTACTAGGTGAAATAATGTATCAGCCCAAAGAAATACTGTCTCAAAATACAAGAGTTCCAGGTATATTAATTGAAAAGAATATCTATCATGAAGACAAATTGCTTGCGGTACAACTGGAAGTGATAACAAGAACAATATGCCTTAAAATGTTAACGGCCCCATTTTCAAGCCATGTGATGTAGTAGATTTGTGACACTAGGTCCATATATTTACACCCACCGGCACTCGATAAGTGATGTTGTTGGTATAACACTGATGCCCATTAACACCCCAGAATATATTTTGTACCAACTTTGTGAACCTGAGTCGATCTTAGTACCATATGATCATGTAAAAAAACAACAACCTGGCCATGGGAGATCTGAACCCACCATAGCCACTGAAGAATCATGCTTCTACAACCCTTCTGCTAGGTATGAAACTCACTTTGGTAATAGCTTCAATTCCCCGTAAACTCATGTCTGACAAGAGTTTAGCTTCAATACTTTGCAGGAACACATCATCCACCATCTTGTCAATCACTTCTTCTTCTTGCTGAAAGAATAACAACAATGAATTAGCTGTTGTCATCAAGTATAATGTTCAGACAATTCCCCAGCCATCCACACATTCAGCATTCTAGCCAGCAACCACTACAGAATAAGCATATCATTGTCATATGGCAGTTTCTAACTACAAGCCAACAGCTACGTCCTGTCTCTGTGAACATTTGTAATTTCAGACTTACGCAAACACAAAAACAGCGCACACACGTAGGTGAAAGATCAACATGTCAGCTTGAAGAAATGCTATCAACATACAAGGGACTTATGCCCATAATCAATGTACAATCTGCTGAACATTAATTCAGAACAATGTTCTTTAGAATGAAGAAAAATGTCTCCCAGTACAACTGGAAGCAATGACAACAACCATTCACCTTTGTAAAGTTATAGAACCCATTTCCAGGCTATATAATGTTGTAATGATGAAATGTCCTCAGAAAAAACATTAGTGTTTGATAGTGCAATATCATGTTCATCAAACGTATGCCTTCCTCACTGGACATTTGGCTAATGCTGATAAAAATAATATGAAAGCATAGAAAAGGACAACAACATAAGAGATGATTACTGGGACAACAGAATGTCAGAAGCATGAAAATATACAAAGATATTTACTGGAGCACCCATAAATCTGAACTCTAAATGATACGTACAACTAACTGAATAAGACTATGATGATGGAAAAATTTTTAAGACAGTCCTAGAGAACTGAAAGAAATATGACAACATTTAAACAAATTCCTAGATAGGAGATCAATACAGTATAAGTAAGATAATAACTAAATTTAGTGAAAAGTTGTAAATATACTGACAAGAATGAAACACAGATAGCACAATGTGAATATCACAACTGTCAGAAAAGCATGATTATATAATCTATGCAATATGAAATAGCAAAAGAATGTGTAAAAAACAACAACATCCATTAGTATTAGATGAAATAACTGCCACTATATATATCTCTCCCTGGCCTAGGAGTTTGCGACTTTCTCCGTAATCCCGTATACTCTCGTGAGTAACGTGACGACGATGAGAATAGGTAGCAGTTCTAACCACGTGGTAACTTACGGGGTATGTGAGCCAGCCGCTCAGAAAGCAATGGCAAACTACTGAGCATAATCTTGCCAAGAAATCAACAATCATCTGAAAGATGCTGATGTTGACAGCGATGTCCTGTAAAGGATATGCAAATATTATTTATTATTTATATATATATAAATCCCATACTATAAAATACACGGAAGGGAGTTTGCACACGAAGTGACACATGGCGTTGGAAATTGCAAGATGAGAAGAAGTACGATTGCCCACGACAGTCGGCAAGGCACTTGATAATAAAATAAGGGTTAACAGGATACAATAAGGGTTAACAGGATATAATAAGGGTTAACAGAATACAATAAGGGTTATAGTATGTCCCACAAAGAATGCCTTCATTCACGATCAATTATTTTGAAAACTGTCTGTTGCATCGTTATGAAATTTTTCCAGCCATCTTATATTCACCCCCACCCAAGGAATATGTCTTTGATAGGTCCAAAAACAACTTAAATCATCGAAAGCGGCGACATTCCTTTGATGTTTTGCTGAACAACTAGTGATTTCTCGCTAACAAATTTATGTTTACAGTAATGGGAGACCCGCCAATTCAAATGACACACAAAGGCGTATCCGGATTCGTATGGGAGTGGGTGCAATGAAAGAAGTAGCTTAAAATCGACAGGGTCTGCTGCATTGCACCAGGTTTTTATCCCATATGGCTCAGTTTCTTTCCGCTGCGCAGAAAGCGTTGCACAAAGCACGAACTCCGTACCTCCAGCGACGACTTTCGGGAGTCTCCGAAAAAATGCACTCGTGAAATGGACGCGGCCCGGAATTGAACATACAACCCCCCTGGAAGGTTAACCCGGTCAACAAATGCCCACAGAAGTCGGATGTGTCGGCCTAACGGCACAAGAACACAGCTCTTTTGTAAACAGGCACAACGCAGTCACATCCGGAAAAAAAAATCTGGATGAACGCAGAAGAAGAAGAAGAAGAACATACAACCTTCAGAGCCCGAGTCAGACGGCTTGACCACTTCACCACGGAGAATCCCGAGAGGGGTACAATGTGTAATATTAGTAAAGACAGAGAATTTACAGAGGCACGGGGTAAATAATTTGTAAATTAACAGGAAAGTAGAAGGAATATATTTCTTACCTTATTTTTCATTTCCTTCTTGTTTCTTCAGCTGCTGGTTTATAAAGTGTACACAAGTATTCATGTTAGCTTTTTATATTGAGTTCGTGAAAGCTTCCAAATAGCTGTGCGTTAATGTGCGTATGGAGTGACCAGAAATGATACCGCAATTTAGTCATCATGTTTCCATTTTTAAGGATCTGTTCAGCTGTCTGTGTAGTTTGTTCACACATACATATGGGTGACAGACCCACTTTGAGTCTTTGTGAAAGACTTTTTACTCTGCTGTTTACCGTTCAGAGACGGAACATGATTACCTGTTTTGCACTATGAAAATAGTTGTCAGTGTCTCTGTAGTGGGCTTTCTTCTTAACGACCAAGATGTTGGTCCTCTTTTAATTGAAGTTTATAGATTGATTTGTATGCACGTGTGTTGTCCCCTAATTTGACAACGTGTTTGCTCTCACGTTTCTTGTTATGCCACAATATGTCAGTTTCCACTGCAATATTACTCTTCTGTTGGTATTCAATGCGTTTAGTGTGTGTGTGTTTTTCAAAACAGTTGTTTGTCACCACTGAGAGCTTGCGGAATTGAAAATTCATCACTGTGGAATACAAACTGTTGCCATTGACATTATGCTGATGCTGTAATGTTTAGGGCCTGCAATTCGTCTGAATAGTTGGAGCAAAATATCCCAGTAAGTGTGTACGTAGATTAAGGTCTGCAATCTGCTCAGACCTTAATCTGTGTCGGACGATTCCAGTAGGTTGATGATTGCTCTCGGTTGCATAAAATTCAATCCATCCTTTCTCCAATAGCCCTCTTCCTCTTTCAACACATGGTCCTCACATTTTTTCCAGTAACTTTTATCAATATTTAATAGCGCAGACTGGTTGACAGACAGACAGACAGACAGAAAGGTAGGTAGGTAGGTAGGTAGGCAGAAAGGTAGGTGGATGGATGGATGGATGGCTAGGTAGGTAGGTAGGTAGGTAGATAGATAGATAGATCCCCGCCAGGAGCTGGACGAAGCCGGGCCGAGTCAGCTAGTTTATTTATATAATCACGTTTCATGAATGAACCCCCATTTGAGACACCTCTGAACAAACTCATTTAACTTCGTGCTGTTTGTACCGAAACGAAAACCGCGAGACAATTTCAAAAAGAGCGGGGGTGTGTCTTGCCGAAGCTGTAATACTTTTAAAATGATGGACTCAATCCCTAAGCCGTAAATTATATACCACATATAAACAAACATTGAAATTTGCTGTACAATCTCCAGAACAAAATTTTTTTTGTTGGGTGGACATAATGATACGGTTATATGCTAAATCTCATCATTTTCCCTCAGTTGGTTACTGAGATATTGAATTTTATATTGAGGCAAAAAAACAAACAAACACACTATAACAGGATATTACTGGTCCAAATACAGTCAGTGTACTATAAAGCAGTAGCACACATTTTCATGATGAGCATGGTTATTTTTTTGTTGTGCCAATATGCATTTCGTATCTTATTGAAAATGTATATAAAAGCTTAAATAAAGCACAAGAAGGGAAATAACACAAAAATTACATCCTGAAATTTGTTGTCATCAGAATTATTGATACGGATTCTCAAGACCAACTTCTCTGCATTGTCATCATTGAAGATACAGTTGAGATCATCACCAAACCTGGCCTGAATTTTTTCAGAGATCTGTTTCATTGTCAATTTCTTGTCTGTCATACGCTTGCGGTCCAGCTCGATACGAAGAAGCCAGGGAGAAATACGCGAGGAATCAAAATCTGGCATCGCATAATAGATGCTCACCTAGAAAAGACAACACAAGTTATGTGGATTACTTATTTGCCAAAGATGTGCTGGTGTAAACATAGGGTACTCTGTAACGTAAAACAACAAGTGCTGGGGGTAAACAAGGGAAATAAGATGTCCTTGGGGATAGGTGTGCGTGTGTAAACCATGGATGTGAGGGTAAACTGAGGGAAGTGTGTGTGTAAACCATGGATGTAAGGGTAAACTGAGGGAAATAAGATGTTACTTGAAGATAAGTGTATGTTTAAAAGGGAGTGTAAAGGTTAGAGGATTGACTTGGTTTCACCAGGTTTTATCCTACACATCGCTTCCTTCAGAGCAGCCTGCTGAAAGCGTCACACACAGAGTGAGCTCCATATGTTGCACTTGAAAACTGAATGAGGGAGTACAAAAACCACCTTATCCACCTACCAAAAGGTAAGTGACAGTGCTACTACTCTTGCTTCCCTGAAGGGTCCCAGTAACAGTGTCAGAAACCTTAAGTCACCTCTTATGACATGTGTTACTATTCTCTGCTTCCCTTAACGGCCCTGGTAACACAGCAAGACATAAATTGACATTAAACAAATTATCAGATACATTTAGTTAGATAAAAACTGAGATCATAAATCTGTTTAGGTAACAATGTAGACAAAGATGAAGGAAATAAAAATATTCCCATAAGAATAGAAAAGATACGAATTTTCATAGCGCTAGGAAATTTCAGGACGTTGAAAGAAATTAAACTTAGCACCAAACTTAAAATAATTACAAATAAACTGCAAACATTCATTAATTGATGTCTGTGCAGTATAGTGGGAATAAAATGGTATGACAGAATCACCAATGTAGAGCTCATGGAGAGAATTAAACCCCAGTGAATCAAGAGGTAAGGAAAAGATGTTTGCACGGAATAGAACAAACATTGAGAAAACGTCAGGATAGAATTACTGTAATTTTAGGGTTTCCAGGAGGGGGAATTAAGATTATTTCAAGATCGCATTAATACAAGAACCGATTACTTGATATTGTTTTTCCCTAACATACTTTACAGTTCTGTATGTCTCGCCCTTCTGAAATTGGTTTTATGTAGATGTCTAGACTTGTTCTAGTATGTGTTATTAAATTTAGCTTCCACTTTTACGTATACTGTGTTGGGGCAGGTGGGGGGGGGGGGGATTTATAGGGAGGAAATACGAAAGGGGGAATGCCATTCTGAACATATGGTGAAGAGGTGCATGGGCTGAAAAAGGTTGAGAACCACTGTACCAGACACTCCCTTGTCTGAAATGAACAGGGGGATAAAAATAGTGGGAGACCCAAAAACACACGGAGAAGAGAATTAGACAGGCATTTCCTGGTACTCAGTTTAGGTTGTGTTGACTTGGGAAGTCCAGGTTCATTAAAAAAAACAAATTCCCCACCTTGAGATGGATTTGAGCAACCAGGTTGGCAAGCAAGATTGCTAGACAACCCCCCCCCCCCCCCCCCCCCCAAAAAAAAAAATAATTGAGGTACCTAAATAAATACAAGACTTCTTACCCACTCCTGGTCTTCGGCAATGACTGTATTCATAGGGTCAGGGTCATAGTAGATGGCAGTATTGGCAGTCACCCTGCGGAGTGTTGTGTGTTCCAACCTACACAAAACATCCTTGCATCTCTCTGCATCTCGGGCTGCTTGGCCCAGAAGATAAACTGTCATAGATGGGGTCTTGGGCTTCTTGGAAATGTTGATAATCTCCTTGAGACGAGGCACACCGAGTGTGACGTTCTTGGCGGACACACCAGCGTAGTGGAAAGTGTTAAGGGTCATCTGAGTGGCAGGTTCTCCGAGTGACTGAGCAGCCAGAGCACCAACCATTTCTCCTGGATGTGCCTAGGAGAACAGATTTCAGCAGGTTGTAAATAGTTGTTAGTTAATCAGGTTTTTAATGATAGTATTAGTATTAGGTGTTGAGAGGTCATAAAACAATGGAAAACTACTGAACTAGCATTGCCTAGTAAAACACACACAGCCAATAAATAATGCTGGGGTTCAATGCAATGTCCTGTAGAGGACATGTGACTATCTTTTTTGGTTAACAAATTTTGGTGAACCAGCGTTGGGCTACTACTGTCATGTTTTGTGTGTCCTTATTCAGTTGTCATGTAGGAGTTTTTGTTTTGTGTGATGTCGAAAAAAATACTAGTTAAAATATTTTGTTTCTTTTGTTGGTTAAGCTTCTTAGTCACAGTTTATGTTGTTCTCGTATCTAACTTTAATTAAATAGAACTATTAGTCTCTAAGAAAATAAATATTGAAAAAAATAGTTTAGAAACTAAATTATTAAACAATATAATAGAAACTCACTATGGCATTTTGAAACTTGTTCTTGATCTCACCAAGAACCCATTCAAAGGCTTCAGCTGTCAGGCAGTGTTCTTCCGCCACACGTTTGGTACACAATGTGGACCTGATCAGTGTCTTCATGAGAAGAGTGGCGTTTTCATTGGCCTGTTGTGAGATATGATCCTCACCCACCACAATCACAAGCTTCCGGCACAGATCTCTAACACCTGAATAGGAACACAATCAGTAAGACCAGGTGAGTTTTTGCATCACAGAAAATATGTCATCAAGTACAATACTTCAGTAAACCTATGATAAATGACAACATACAAGACTAATTCAATAAACATAATAAATACGATAACATATAATAAAACTAGGTTAGTAAATACAGCAAGAACAAAAGCATCCATTAAGGTTAATGTAGTAAACAGATGTCCACATTCTATTAGATTAAATCTACTCTTCTACTCCCTTATGTTCATAAACATATATTTAACATATATCAATAAAAGCTCAAATTCATGCAGAAAAAAAATCAATTAGAGAAAGAATACTGTTACCTATATATCATTATGAACTATTCTAAAACTACTAGTAGTATCAAACACCTAACTTCAGAAATCCACTGACTATTAACTCAAATGACTCACCTTCAATGACTTTCAGTGGATGTAAGTCTGATGGTTTCCTTTTGTCAATGCAGAAGATTTTCTGAGCATTCCACATGATCCTCTCCATGTTACATGGCAGCACAATACGGGCATCACCAGTGGAGAACACCTGTCGGATGTTAGCCCTGTCCTCCTGCATCTGCTCCCACTCCTTCTCCAGCTCAGCCATGAGGCTAGCATCCCCCATCAAATCTTTGATGACTTCTTCACTGAGATGCTTTCTCATAATTCTGAAGACCAAAAAAGCAAAACAAGGCTGGCTTAGCTGTGGTAAAACTATAGTAATACAGAATAAAGTATAAGCATTAAATTGTCTGATTGACAAAAACATGATCACAAAGGACTTAAATGAACATTGTGAATACACAGTTCACTAACAAGCAACTAATAATAACTTAGCTGCAGTTTCATTAGTATTGTATTGTCCATGCCTTGATAATTCGCCTCTACAACTGACCAAATACACAGTGTATGCTTTCTATCCAAGGAAAATGACACAAAATGCTGTGGCCAATTTAAATTAGTGATCCCTTACGTGGAGGGTAGAAATATACACATGGGGTGGTCTTAAAAGTGAGAAGATCAGCCTCATTCCACCAAGTTTTATCCCACATGGCTCAGTTTCTTTCCAACGAGCAGCCTGCCGAAAGTGCCACAGAGAGCATGAATCCCGTAGCTCCAGCGGTGACCCCCAGAGTGTGAGAAAACTGCAAATGTGAACCAAATGACCAAGTCTAGAAATGAAGCCATGACCTATGGAGTGCAAGGCAGGCGGCTTAACCACATACCACAGAGACACTTACAATTTGTCTCATAAATTTTAGAATATGATAGTGTTAGTCACATGCTTTTCTTGGACATTCTAGCAAGGGTGAACATATGCTTCGCTTAGTCACACAATTTCCTTACCAAAAGCTTCTTTGTCAATTTCATAATGTAAACTAACTTTATCTAGATCTGGTAAAATTTGGATTCCAATAGTTTCAAATTAATTACCTTTCATTTGTGGCATTAAAGCGGAATCGCTTCTCGAATGCCAAGTCAGATGGCTTGAGCGTAGGCATGGACTGAAACTCTACCCAAACTGCATCAAGCCCATCCTCTCCATAACACAGCTGGACAAGCTGTTCTACCTGGTTTCTGACTGTGCCATCATACTTGACCATGACACTCTCCATAGCTTTGGTGAGACACCGTTGAATGTAACCTGGAAAATAAATACACATACCACAGAATGAAAAAGGGAACAATTCTGGCCATCTCATATTGCAAAGAAGAAGAAAAATCTAAGAATTAAATGTTGGCTACGTAAGATGGATCTTCTTCAGCTAACACTCTCACATATACATACAGAAACATGTTAGTGGATATGCACTTTCCACTTAAATAATGGATATGTTTGTACTTGAATACTTCTGGAAACCTATGATACTATTAAACTTTCTTTTCCCTGGGAACTGTCAAAATTCATTTCATTTCTTATTGGTTTCTTTCTCAGAATTCAGTCCTGGTTTTGGATATTAACTGGGATGCTGTTTTGAGTACACTGAGATTCCCATGCAGTGTCTTCAACTGGATAGGCCACAATTCTTTATATAAACAAATAGTTAGGGAGCTTTTTAAATGCAGTCCAAAACTATGCACACAACCTGACAGCACACATAATACCAAACAATATACGTAAAATCTGAACTAGTGGAAATAAAAATATAGTATTGGTCTCAGAAAGAAAAGTATTTGTTTGACATTTAATTATCGCAAGCATTAGGTTATCATCGCAGAACATTCCAATTTCTCCCCACAAATACACTCTATTGCACAACAAAATTCAGGGTAGATTTGCCTTATTCATCAACATATTCTACATTATGCCAACTTACAATATCAAGAGCATGGAGTACTTAGTACATTATATTTAACAAAGCTAAGCATCATTCTTTTCTGGTTGCCTATGTCAATGGTATTTAACTTTAGTGCCTGTTCTCTGGTTGTGTATTATTCTGGCATATATTACAATTTGTTATTATATTTACAGGGGGTGGCATTACAGTCAGGTATGGTGTCTGCCTCTGAGTCCAGTGGACTGGAATGACCCATGCTGTGCGTTAATACAAAATAAGGCACCTGAGGTGTTATATAACACAGCATGGAGTAGTGAATCCTTTCCCAGATAAGGGAAAAACCTTGAAAAGTGTGTACAAATTCAATGACATGCTGGAACTTGAAACAGTAAGCCGCTGCCATGAAGAATATCACAATTAGAAAACCCACCAAAAGTATATTGTGGTAATTATGTTATAGTACACACATTTA
Source organism: Cepaea hortensis (assembly GCA_963921405.1). Lineage (NCBI taxonomy): Eukaryota > Metazoa > Mollusca > Gastropoda > Stylommatophora > Helicidae > Cepaea > Cepaea hortensis. The sequence continues at coordinate 85,727,920 of OY992883.1, forward strand.
GATTAGTGCTATGAATGCACTGTGCTGAGATTCTCCTAGCGTCACCTATGGCAGCGAATTAGAGCACTTAGGAGGTGTATCTGAATACAATCCACTGCAAAGCAAAGCAATCTTATTTCTCATCAGTTTCAGGCTGACATTAATGTCCTTGATTTGCCTGTAAGACATGTTAACGATTAATGTTGTAGGTACTCTTTAAGTATATATTATCCTATGAGGTGTTTGAATAAATAATGCAATGTCCTCAGAGAAAGAAATTAGAGTGACTGACAGTGAATTGTCATACTAGTTAAATCAAGCATGACAATATCATCACAGGACATTTGGTTCATCTAATAGCTCCATTTAATTTCACAATGTTACACAGTACAAGCTACTGTTCAATTTTTGAGAAAAAGAGTGTTGAGGTGTTACATAGAACCTGTGCTTTTGAGTGGATGTGAAGCATGGACAATGAGCAAACAGGCTGAAAAACATCTGATGGCTGTGATAATGTGGTTTCTGAGGAGAATGCATAGAATACTATGGACAGACAGAAAAACCAATGACCAAGTCCTACAGGAAACAAATGAAAATAGTAAACTGATTAGGGAAATTAGAGTAGACAGTCAACATGTTTGGTCACGTTATGAGAAGAAATAAATTGGAGAACTTGGTGACAACTGGCAAGATCAAAAGGAAGAGAACAAGGGGAAGGCAGAGAAGTAAATACCTGGATGGCTTGGCCATGTGGCATGGTCAAGACAGGAACCCTGAGCTGATCCACGACTGGTGATCGAGTGAGATGGCGAAACATGACCACCCACGCTTATCGGCATGGCACATTATGATGATTGACTGTTCAGTTTACCTACACACTTTACTGGTTATCACTACCTTTCAATTACTTAAATTTTTTACTGGTTACTACTTTTTATTGATTTATTAATATATCTATTATACTGGTTACACATAGGTGTAACTATCTTCAATTGTTTTACATATTTTACTGCTAAAACAGTTATCACTACCTTTCAGATGATCTTCTACAGACCAAACGTATCACATATAATTTTTCATCAGTGTCAAGCTGGCATTAGTGTCTCTCAGTTGCACCTACATAACATGTAGTCATGATAACCACAGCAGGTAATCTTCAAATAATTACTCTTTACATGGAATGCATGTATAAATAACTCATGTCCTCAGAGAAAAAAAAAATAAGAGCGACTGACAGTTCATTATCATACTGATAACATCGAACATGAGTATCATCATGGGATATTTGCTTCAATGCCATACAAAAGAAAAATATATGTTCATGGCCTACAGCACTGGATACAGCATACTGGCACTGGTTAGGTTGTGCAAACAACTGTTACGATCTTTAAATGTCAGGTAATATTCTTATCGATATGTGTAGGTGTCAGAACATCTGATTATACTCTATTATATATACAACTAGCTGACCTGGCCCAGCTTCGCCCAGGCCCTGGCGGGGATCTATCTATCTGTTTGTCTGTCTGTCTACTTGTCTGTCTGTCTGTCTATCTATCTGGGCTTCGCCCAGCTCCTGGTGGGGAGCATCTCATTTAATTCATATAAGTAGTCATATAAGCTCCCGTTCCTGACTGTCTGTCTGTCTGTCTGTCTGTCTGTCTGTCTGGGCTTCACCCAGTCCCTGGTGGGGAGCATCTCATTTAATTCATATAAGTAGTCATATAAGCTCCCGTTCCCGTTCCCAACTATCTATCTATCTATCTATCTGTCTGTCTGTCTGACCCGGCCCGGCTTTGCCCAGCCCCTGATGGGGAGCATCTAATCTAATTCATATAAGTAGTCATATAAGTTCCCATTCCCGACTGTCTGTCTGTCTGTCTGACGACCCAGCCCGGCTGTCTGTCTGTCTGTCTGCCTGCCTGCCCGCCCGTCTCTTCCTCTGTCTATCCCACCCTCTCTATCTATAGGGTCAGATCCATCCATCCATCCATCCATCTATCTATAGCCAGGGGACTTAACCTAAGATATAGCAATGCTACTAAAAGTTATGTCCCTTTATATAATTTTTCTTATGTTAAGTCATGTAATTACAAAATTAAATTTTAGTAAGTAAATAGCTGATTGTACACTACCAAACTATGACAGTTGGCTGCACGGGAATGAAAAGAAAACATGTAGAGAATTTCATCTCAATCGGATGGACCGTTATCGAACGCATCCAATACATCCCTACCCACATACATACATACATACATTCTGTTTTATATATATAAATATATACATACACACTGGTGACATTACCCCTTATCTGTAATTTTATCTATACATATTACAGTTATCAATCAGAGTACCGTTCATCTGGTTATACTTTTTTTTGCACTTGTTCGTTTTGAACTCAAGCGTAGTCCGTACTCACTACTTCTAGTAGTGCTGGACTGAATTTTGCGTGTGGATTATCTTCCTCTATTATGTCTCTCGCCATCAGGTGAACCAACTCCAACTTCAGAGGTACTTGTAATTTATATCCCCAAGTCAAGGACAATCACATATGGAAATATCATCATAGGACATTTGGTTCATCTAACAGTGTCATTTAACTTCAAAATATTTAACAGCACCAGGTACAGTGTCAGTATCCTTCATGTGTTATTGTATTTTATACTGGTCACACATGGTTATCACGTTCGTTTGTTTATACATTTTTACATGGTTATCATTCCATTTGGTTATATATTTTTACTGGTTACACTTGGTTATCACCTCCATTAGTTTATACATTTTTACTCATCACACTTGGTTATCACTTCCATGTTTATACATTTTTACTTGCTTCCCGCCCACACTTGGAGGATACAGACGTAACAAAGAGTCATGGCTGAATGCGGCGGTCTTTGCTCAAGATGTCTACGAAGGATTTCAGGTCAGAGAAGAGACATGTGCGGCCGCCATAGACTTAGAGGACGCATACAATAGAGTATCCTTCGAGTACTTGATGCAAACCCTCCTCAGACTGAAAGTGCACCCTCACCTTGTACGATGGATAGCTGCAGTTCTACTCCAAAGGAAGGTGGTGCTAAGATGCGGGAGTTAGTCTTCTGAGCCGATAACGATACGTCCAGGAATGCCACAGGGTTCACCACTGTCACCAGTACTATTCAACGCGTATACGGTGCCGATCATTGTACAACAGTTGGATGGGAGGGGTAGGACTGTCATTTGCTGACGACATTCTTGTGTATCGACAGGGTTGAGATAGACAGGCGGTTGCCAAGGATATGCAGAGTGAACTAGATCGAATTTCCTCATGGTGTGCTGATGCCGGCGCCCTTGTCAACCCTGGAAAGGCATCGGTTACATGGTTCTCCCTAAACAACCATATTGTGAACACAGACCTGCCGGCAGTAAGAATGGATGGGAGCATTTTGAGTAAAACCCAGTCAATGACATATCTTGGCATGAGGCTTGATCGTAGCCTGTCCTTCAGAGATCATGTCGATTATGTCATAACGAAAGCTCGAAAAGATTTGTCAGCAATGAGAGTCATGGCGACTGCCAATATCGAGCAAAGACTGCTAATACTTCTTTTCCAAGGACTGGTGCTTTCACGCATCGAGTATGCCCTGGCCACCCTCACTGTCAGCCCTACACAGACTGGAAGACTGGAAAAGGTACAAAACGAAGCCATGCGCATCATTTTGGGCTGCACGAAAGACACCAGCTGTGTAGCAATGAGATACCTCCTTGACTTCCCGACAATGGAACACAGGATCAAGATCTGGAGAGCTCGTGCATACTTAAAAATAAGTGCAGATGAGCAGCACCCTCTGCATGACGCTATATTCAGAGAAAAGGGTAACAGGCTAAAGAGGGGCAAATCATGGATGGGTCGGGCGGAAGATGTCGTCAGACAGGTCTGCAGTCTTACCAGTATCAACCCCGGCAAGGAATGGGTGCCGGTGCCTCCAGCTTTTAAGTGCACTTTCTCCTGCATTATCACACTCGACAGACGGTGCAGAGAGCAGAACCCTGCCGCTGTCAATGCAGAGGTTAACGCGCTCATCTATGATCACTCAGATAGCCCCGAAGTGCTCATCTATACAGATGGATCTGTTGTAAAGCAGCAGAGAAGTGCGTGGGCATTTACAGCCCGTTCAGCGGGCCGAACCGTTCAAGAATCCAGTGGTACCCACTCTATGACCACAAGCAGCATGACGAAGGAGGTGATGGCAGTTATACAGGCTTTCATATGGCTGGAAACACAGCATTATACCAACGCGTGTGCTAAGTGATTCAATGAGCATGATTCGGAAGGTCGAAGCTGGATCTGTATGCAGACAGTGGACTGAGTCGCTGCGGAAGTCTGTTGTCCGTAAAGTCTCTTCATCTTCGTCCCGGGACATGCGGGAGTCGAGGGAAATGAACGAGCTGATAAACTGGCTGGCTCTGCACCCCCTGTAGATGGCCAACCCATGGATCGTGCCGATGTTATTAACGCCCTTAAAGATATGGCAAGAACAGAGGACTTTGACGTCAGTGAATCAAATCACTGTCTAGGATGAAAGACTTGGGAGTAAGAATCGGCACAGCGGGAAAACGAGGTGCCTTGTCAACCAACACAGAACTGACACTATTAGCCACCGGACGCTGATGCATATGCTGGGGGAGGATCTGAGCACCTATGGACCTATCTGGAGTGCAATGAAGATACCCCAACTGATAACTGATAACTGACAACTGATACATTTTTACTGGTCACACATGGTTATCACTTCCATTTGATTATACATTTTTACTGGTCACACATGACTATCACTTCCATTTGTTTATACATTTTCACTGGTCACACGTGGTTATGACCTTCATTTGTTTATACATTGTTACTGGACTGATTACACAAGGTTATCACTATCTTCCGTTTGTGTGTGTGTATATATATATATATATATATATATATATATATATATATATATATATATATATATATATATATATATATATATATATATATATATATATATATATATATATTGTTTTACTGGTTGCACACCATTATCACTTCTATATGGTTATACATTTTACTGGTTAGATTTTATCACTTCCACTTGTTTATAAATGTTTAATGGTGCACATGGTTATCCCTACCTAGGCTAACAGGGAATGCACCTCTTGGTGGTATCTTACCTATGGACAAGGGGGAGGTGGTCGTGCGCTTGTGGGATCAGGTGGAGAAAGCGGAGGAACAGATTGAGAACCCGTATGTGGAAAGAATGAGATTGCTGGGGATTGGCAGGGGTTCTGGAAGAATCTCAAAACTGAGAGGGAAGACTAGGAGAACTTTTAATCAGATAGCGGTGGGAACGATTAGTAGTATGACTCTTCACTGGCTGTTGAACGAGGGGACTGAGCACATATGGGAATGTCCTGAGTGCAGTGATGTGAGTTCTTAACTCAACTCAACATCCCTTCCTTCTATTTGGTTTATGTATTTTTACTGGTTACACATTATGACTACTGTCAAAGACTGAAGCAGGAGGCAGGAAGCCTGCCTCATGATAGAGCACCACCGGGACGTGGGGTCAACCTCAGATAGATAGAGGGAGCATAGTGCCCGGGATCAGGGCAAGATAGATGATAGAAAAGGGGGACTATTAACCAGTCCTCACACGGAGGCGTTGACCAGATAGTTAGCACTACTGGTCACGACAGAATCACGCCTGCGTGAATGCCACGATTAGCACTCAACCCAAGACAGCTAATAGAAGCGTGCTAACAGACCTAGCACGCAAAGAGCCGAAGGACGCATGAAGGTCCTTCCGCGTGGCGTGTAGCGACGCGAGTGAAGGAAGTCAGACTGGGGACTGACTCTGTAGTGTTCACATCGTGTAGAATAGAGATAGTTTTCATATAGCCTAGTAGATAGAGATTAGCTATAGGGTTTAGGAAAAACTAATGATAGGGAATATTGTGACTTTATGTGTGATTAGATAGCGACTGTTTTGCAATTGTAAAGAGCCAACGGCAATAAAATGTACCATTTCATTCCTCGCACACGACTTGCAAGTTTCTTGTATGGTGTGGGAGAAGTAATCCGATGATGCCTGAAACATGGGTTGTTGACAGGCAATAGGATTAAATGTGGTGTCAGAAGTGCGGCTTGAACCTGAGTTCAAGCTATAACACTTACCCACGGCTCTAGACTAGGTTTACAGATAGGATATTACAAAGATTAAATGTTTAATTTGTGTCAGTGACGATGACGTATGCAGACTAGATCGAGTTGCCAGCAGAATTGTGCCTATCGTGATGAAATAATGTTTATTTGTGCTTATTAGAATATTATATATTTAAATAATGTGTTCTTCAAAGTTGTAAGTATTCATATTATGTTCTTCTTTCATTTATTTATGTAATTATGTGTTTGTTTTTGAATAATTGTCAAAAATGATTCATGGCGGAGCAATACAGAGGTCAGCGACAGTATTGATTTTTGCAAGCTAAAAATAGCGCTGCGCCTGTGACGTGGCACGATTGACAAACAGTTGGGCCTCGCCATTTGGAATCAGCATTTCAGTGTTTACAAACTGCCAAACTGCTACCTGCCTGAATCTTTACGATATATTAACTATTATTTGTTTATTTAAGTTAGAGAATGAATATATTTATTTATTTACACATTATTATTATACTTATATTGATTTAAAAGCAATTATTGAATTTTTTTCGTACTTTTCTATTTGTTTACCGTCACGAGGGCACTATTTTCGGCTATGCAAATTAGATTTGGTCTGCACCTTACTTCCATAGATTAAACTAGGTTAGTAACGAAAGACATATTACTGTAGAACAAAGACAGGACATTGACATTAAATATTAATTAATCGATATTCTGTTTGTTCGTGGGCATGTAATTGTCATTGTTCCAATTTGTCGAAGATTTATTTCTCGTGTACACGTTGTTAATTGTTGCTGCTCTGTTAACCAGGGTGAACAACAGCAGTTTAGAATACGTGAGTGTGTGTCGATGTGCCAAACAAGGTGATCTGAGTAGAAAACTCGTGTGTATGCGGGGTGCCAAACAACGGGACTGGTGTTACCGACGTATTGTTCCTTGTTCTCGTGAACATTAAGATGAGTAAAACCTACGTTTTTGGCATGCATTGTGATTAATAGTGCATCTCTTTTTCAGCGTGTATTGTATGAACAGACTTTGTGCTCTAATTTTTTTGGAGAAGACAATTTTCCAGATTGTAAACAAAGAGTGCAATTTGGAGTGCTTAGATATTAAATAACATAGAATATCAAATAAAAATATCTAATTGAAGCAGCCAGTTCAGGTCAACGAGAGCCAATTACCCAACAACATGGCTACTCTAGCTGACTTCATTAAAGCAGGCAAAGAATTGCAATACACAGGTAAAGAGCTAGAACAATATGCGGATCAAAAATTTAAAGAAGCAAAGGATACAGAGAGAGATGAACGCGCATAGGAAAGACAATACCAGATACAACTAGCTGAGATAACAAAACAAAAAGAAGTGCAAATTAAGCAACAACAATTAGAACATGATAAGAATGTTAAGCAACAACAATTAGAACAAGATAAGAAAATTAAACAGAAGGAATTAGAATTAAAGCAAAAGCAATTAGATCAGGAGAGAGAACTAAAGCAAAAAGAGATAGATGAAATGGCAAGAGTTAAGGAAAAATAAATACAAGTAGAATCAGAGACACAATTAAAGATGAAAGGTATGGATGTAGACTCACACGCGGAGATCTCTGCCACTAAACTTAAAAGTCAACAAGAAGAAAATAAGTTCAACAAATACAAAAATATTATCAAACCATATTGTAAAGACGATTCAATATCTGCTTGGACAGAAAATGTCGAGTATCAGTTTAAATATCACCAAGTTCCTTTAGAGATGTGGGCTATGATTTATATGAAGAACCTGAGTGGTGAGCCCCTTAAAGTGATAGAATCTATACCAACCGATCTTAGATCTGACTACCAATACATACGTGATAGGATTATGCAACACTTTTTACTTGATGCCCCTGGGTATCAGGTTCAGTTCTCAAATTTAAAACCTAAACCTACTGAGACTTTCATTGACTACGTCTCAAATGTTCAAAGTGTACTAAATAGGTGGCTTAAAGCAGCTAACATAGGAAAAGACTTTGATAGATTGAAAAATTTAATAACTATGGATAAAGTAATATCCACGATTCCATCCTCTTTCGCTAAATTTTTGCAGCAGTCAGACATTGAAACCATAGAACAGTTTGAAAAGAAAGGGTCGGCATATTTTTCTTCAAACAGAAATATTTTTAAGACTTCAAATGACTCTGAAATAGTTTCCTTTGTAAAAGATCAATCTAAAAACTATCAGAGCAATAGAAAACCATTTAATAAATTTGACAAGAAAGATAGAAAAATTTCAAAATGTATCCACTGTCACCTTTTACATGACACTGATTCAATGTGTGACAAATCGCCAAGTTATCCGGCACATCTTGAAAATGTTATTAAGAAGCAACAGAACAAAAGATCTGCATACCGGCGTGCCGTTAAATGTTTTTTTGGTTCCAGCTACGGCCATTATTCAAATAAGTGCCTGGGCCGCCAACGTATGAAAGCCAACAATGCTATTTTACTTGATACATCTTCTGATAGTGGTAGTGAGAGTGAGTGTGATGTTGAAAATGTATTACCTTTCCAGCAATCTGAAGATGTGTGTTGTGTGAGCGATGTATTAAGCTTTGACAATTGTGTCCAATGTCACCAATTTCATGCAGACGGAAAATTAGAATGTGGGCATTTTGTAACATCCTCCTTAGAGAATGCAAACGCAGCTATAGCCTCCAGAGGCAATCTATTGTTTCACTCTGCGTTGGTCAATGAGAAGCCATGCCGATGTTTGCTAGACAGTGGGAGCTCTATTATTGGCGTGAAAAAGGAACTTGTTAATCCAAAGGATTATACTGGTGACTCTGTAAGATGCCGTACTTTTTCTGGTAATATAGAAACCTATCCTCTGGCAAGAGCCCGTATAAACACCCCGTTCCTTTCTGGTACCTTTACTTGTGCAATACTAGACAACCCTTGTGCTGAGTTAATTCTTGGGTGTCTACCCCAGCTAAAGCACTGTACAGATGAAGAAATATCTGTCTGGGAGAAGAAGAATGGTTTCACTCCAGTAAACAGTGAATATATCCTCGGACATCACAGTCCTAACAAAGGTGCTAGACCTGTAACACTTGAAACTGGTCAATACATAATGGTGCTACTACCAGACAAGCATAATAACAGGTTAACTTCATGGCAAGGGCCTTTCAAAGTGATACAACAACTTTCAGATGTTGACTATGAAATATCAATAAACGACCACTTAAAGATATTCCATGTCAACATGTTGAAACCTTACTTTGCACGACAAGAGACAGAAGTAGAGACAGACGAACACAGTGCACCCACACCAAGTGATCAGACGACAGACATACACAATGCAACTACACTAGTTAGCGAGACTGGCATATCCGACGAGCATACACTTAGCGAGAATACAGAATACACACTTAGCACCACCACCGTACTGAATCAGGTAGACGATGATGGAATGGAACTACCAGTTCCTATTGTAGACAAGACTGCTACATTAGATAGCATACAGATAGAACAGGGACTAACAGACAGTCAACGACGACAATTAGTAGAATTAGTGACGGAATACAAAGACATATTCTCTGACATTCCAGGTAGGACGGACAGAATCGAACACTCCATTCTTCTTTCGGACTCTAAGCCTATTAAATGCAGGCCGTACTCAATCCCACTAAGCTATAGGGAAAATCTAAATAAGGAAATTCTGAGTTTAGAGGCTAGTGGGATCATCCAGAAATCCACCTCTGAGTACTCTTTTCCAATTGTTCTAGTCAAGAAGAAAGATTCTACCATTTGTCTGTGCGTAGACTATCGAAAGCTCAACAACGTCACCAAGATCGACGCAGAGCCAATTCCTTCTTGCGAAGATCTTATTCTTGACATGTCCACCTCCAAAATCTTTTCTAAATTAGATCTCACTAAGGGATATTGGCAAGTCCCTATGCAGTCTCAATCCATCCATCTTACTGCTTTTTCAACACCTTTAGGACTTTACGAGTGGCGTTTTCTTCCTTTCGGACTTCGAAACGCTCCTGCCACTTTCGTACGCTTAACTAGAGATCTACTTCATGGAGTGACGAATACAGTGACCTATATAGATGATATATGTGTCCATACTGATGACTGGACAGCACACCTACTGAAACTGAGACATGTCTTTAATAGGTTGCGACTCTTCGGGCTCACTGTCAAACCGAGCAAAGTCGAATTGGGCCTAAAAGAAATTGAATTTTTAGGTCATGTCATTTCTCAAGGTCAACTAAAGACTGACCAGAAAATTATTACCAAAATTATGAATCTGACCATGCCTACCACCAAGAAACAGGTCAGAAGCCTTTTGGGGTTAGTGAATTACTATAGTAAATTTATTCCAAATTTAGCGGAGATTACAAGTGTATTTTCCAATGTTTTAAAAGCTTCTGTAAAATTGGATGTCAAAGATGCATTATTAATTTCTGCATTGTCAAAATTGAAAATTTTGTTTAGTAATGTTCCAATCCTCCGCTTGCCTAATCCGAGGCTCGTTTATTATCTTAGGACAGATGCCAGCAGGATCTCCATCGCTGCAGTACTAGGCCAATTTTATGAGGGCATCTTCCATCCGATTTGCTACGTGAGCCGTAAGATCACACCCACCGAGTCCAGATATTCCATATCCGAGTTGGAAGCCTTAAGCATCATCTATGCGGTGAGAAAGCTGCATCGATTTCTGGCGGGTGTTCACTTCATTGTCCAGACTGACAACTCCCCAATAACGGTCATACAGAGTGGTGTACATCGAAATGACCGAATATACAGGTGGTCGCTAATACTACAAAATTACACCTTTAGTATAGAACATATTAAGGGGAAAGATAACATCTTGGCTGATACCCTTAGTCGACCATCTGATGTAGCAATACCAGAAATTTCCACATAAGAGTGTAAAGTAATAGATGTTAATTTAGTACAGTCAAATATTATATGTGAAATATGTTAGAAATACATGAATATTATGTGCTGAACTAAGTACCAAAAACATTCACCTACTATGTGTCCGTAGACATCAAAAGTAAGAACTTTACTCTGGGAACAAATATATCACCTTGTGAACTAGGACAGCTTATTACTTGCTAAGCTCCAGATATGTTCCAGTGAATTAGTGGTGTTAAACAGAGAAAAACAGTGTCAGATGATTATATACATACAGACACGAAAACAGTCTACTTTACGAACGAACTCTACAGGTGCAATACCCATAGAACAAATATGACTGTGTAATGGATTTCAAATACCCAGAACAATTGTATAGATAGTATGCCAATGAAAACATGTTTCTGAACATTAATGGCAACGACTAGCCTGAGGTATTTAAAGACCATGTATATATAAACTTAATGTGATATGTATCATAATGTGTTAATATAGTGATAAAATATAGATAGATTATGTCATTTTAATTTATAGTTAGATTGAGATAATATAATACTTTTTCATTTTAGTTAGATAGAATATTAATTTACATATTTATTTAGCTTTAAAAGTAGATTAGGATAGTAATTTAAACATGACAACTAATTATAAGAAGTTTAGATATGAATAGTATCATTCAGTTTATTATATTTCACTTTGTTTCATTTCATTTGATTTCATTCCATCTTAACCAATCCATTTAACAAACGTGATCATTTAGTACCATGATTAGGTTACACCATAATAGAATAGAAATATTATACACTTAAAGATACATCATTTACACCATATAGAATAAGAATATCAATCATATAGTTGGTTTCATTTAAAAACATTAGTTAGAATATGATATATTTCACATCACCCATTTTAGAAAGGGACATAACGTATTACATTTCACATTACCCATTTCACAAACGGACATAACTCATCTCACATCAATTTCATTTCACATAGGTAAATTACATCCCTTAAATTAGATAAATATTAGGAGTAATGTAAGCTTATTTTAGGATTAATGTGACAGATAGATTAAAATAGGCAACGCATTAAATGTATATTTATAGAACTAGTATTAGTATGTCAGTATTTAGAGTAATATTTCAGTAGAATAGAGTGGTTAATAATACCAGGGTACAAACCATCAACCCTTTTTTCTTACATGTAAATATGTTGTAAATACTTGACATGTGCAACGGTTATTGCACAGTCATTAGGCTCAACTCTGTCAAACTGAGCCAAACTTGTACAGTGTCACTCCAAGGTTTTTAAATAACTATGAGGGTAAAAGAGGCGTGACAAAAATGAGAGTGAAAGTTATGTGACAGAAATGAGGATGAAAGATGTGTGACAGAAATGAGGGTGAAAGATGTGTGACAAAAGTGAGGGTAAAAGAAGTGTGACAGAAATGAGGATGAAAGATGTGTGACAGAAATGAAGGTAAAAGATGTGTGCCAATAGTGAGGGTAAAAGAAGTGTGACATAAGGGAAGGTGAAAGATGTGTGACAGAAGTGTGAAAGTGAGAACAAATGTAAAATATACAAGAGAGAGTGAGAACAGTCAGCGGATTTTTTCTGCCGCTGAACAAGACTTTTTATTTTTTTGCCATCAAGTGTTGGTGTCAATGTTGGAAATGTGTTGTAATGAATGTATTTTGTGTAGTTTAGTTTAGGATCTTAGTGAAAGTATTTTCAGTCTCATAAGACAGATACGTAGTCACAGATTTGTATTATACACATGTTTGTGACCACAGTTAAATGAATTATGGCACTTAAAAAACTAACTTACATACACATGATAGTTAGATACACATGTTGAAGGGTAGATTATACGTTTAATTACATCCAAACACACAAACAACCAGAAAAACAAACATATAGATTGCATACACTTTTATTAGATCAAAGGGAGATAACTCCGGGTCAGGGGACATAATAGACAACAAAACACTAACTTAACAGTGAAATATAACTTTACACGCGGAAGCGAGATAGGTAAAGCCTGTCACTCACAGCTTGTGTAATGGTTGTTTAATATTATATGGGGGACATGAAGCAATTCATGTGTTGACCTTCAGAAAGTCAACTTTGTATGGGTAGTGAGTTAATTTACTATTTGAGGGCAGGTCTTATAAGACAACGGTCCGGTTCAGACATACCTCTAATTAATATAATATTGCGATTGAGAAGAGGGCTCACGCCAACCAGACAAGTTTGTGGCGATTGCCAGTAGCCAAGTAAAGTGATGCTACATTGTGACATTAGTCAGTAGGTCTATTTAGTAGCCCAAAGCCAGGTTATCTACAGTCTTTGACAAAAATTAGACACACTAATTTTTTAGAAACCTCTTGCGTCACAACCAATGAGTCAAAGTTGATGACGCAACACAGGAGGGGAGGGTGTGTGTCAAAGACTGAAGCAGGAGGCAGGAAGCCTGCCTCATGATAGAGCACCACCGGGACGTGGGGTCAACCTCAGATAGATAGAGGGAGCATAGTGCCCGGGATCAGGGCAGGATAGATGATAGAAAAGGGGGACTATTAACCAGTCCTCACACGGAGGCGTTGACCAGATAGTTAGCACTACTGGTCACGACAGAATCACGCCTGCGGGAATGCCACGATTAGCACTCAACCCAAGACAGCTAATAGAAGCGTGCTAACTGACCTAGCACGCAAAGAGCCGAAGGACGCATGAAGGTCCTTCCGCGTGGCGTGTAGCGACGCGAGTGAAGGAAGTCAGACTGGGGACTGACTCTGTAGTGTTCACATCGTGTAGAATAGAGATAGTTTTCGTATAGCCTAGTAGATAGAGATTAGCTATAGGGTTTAGGAAAAACTAATGATAGGGAATATTGTGACTTTATGTGTGATTAGATAGCGACTGTTTTGCAATTGTAAAGAGCCAACGGCAATAAAATGTACCATTTCATTCCTCGCACACGACTTGCAAGTTTCTTGTATGGTGTGGGAGAAGTAATCCGATGATGCCTGAAACATGGGTTGTTGACAACTACCATTTGTTTATGCATGTTTTTATACCTGGATCAGGTTTATGTACCCATCAGTTAAGTATTAACAAATCTTATCTACCCATAGCTTTGATCTGGTCAGATTATGTATATTTTGGATGGCTATATGTAGATATTATAAACCAAATGTGTGTGTGTGTGTATATATATATATCAATCATGTGCCATGCCGGGAAGCGTGGGCGGTCATGACTCGCCATTTCACTCGATCACCAGTGTCGTGGATCAGCTCAGTGTTCCTGTCTCGTCCATGCCATGTGGCCAAGCCATCCAGGTATTTTCCTCTCAGTCTTCCTCTTGGTCTGTTCCCCTCGATCTTGCCAGTTGTCACTAAGTTCTCCAATCCATTTCTTCTCATAACATGTCCAAAAATTTTTGACTGTCTACGTCTAATCTCTCTACGTCTACGTATTGTCTACGTCTAATATATATTGTGTCTTGATAAGTCTGACCAAGAGAAATCAAGTCATGTCCTCAGAGAAAAAAAATTACAGTGACTAACAGTGAATTATCATGCTAGTCAAATCAAAGATGGAAGTATCATCACAGGACATGTGGTTCATCTAATAGTTTAATTCAAAATGTTTAACAGCACCAGGTACAGTGTTAGCATCTTCCATTTGCTTAAGTACTGTTTACTGGTTACACATGGCTATCAATACTTTTTATTTTCTTGTATATTTTTTCTTATGGTTTACACGTGGTTATCAACGCCTTTCATTTGCTTACATATTTTTTATACTGCTAATACATGGTTATCACTACCTTTCATTTTCTTGTCTATTTTTATTTTATTGGTTCCAAGAGGTTATCACTCTCATTTACTTATAGATTATACGGGTTAAGAAGGCTATTGCTACGTTCCATTTGTTTATATAGTTTATCTTAAATTGCTTACACATGGCTATCACTATCTTTCATTTGCTAATACCTTTACTGGTTACATGTTATCACTAATGCCTTTCCTCTGGCTATGCATTTTTCCCATGTTAATGTGAATGAATTCAAGCTCAAACAAAAAATTCTGAAATGAACAGTTCACTCACCAGTTTCTGAAATTGTCACAGCAGTATTGATAAGCCCCTCACGACCTACCATAGCGTGGAAGTAAAATTCTGAAGGGGTCAGGCCGGCCAGGTACGAATTCTCCACAAAGCCCCTGGATTCTGGACTATAATCGTCCTTGATGAAATGAGGCAGGGTGCGGTATTTGAAGCCGAAGGGGATTCGTTTACCTTCAACGTTCTGCTGCCCCACACAAGCAATAACCTGCGACAAAAATCATGAGACAATGAATAGACTTCATGATGTAAGATCCATGAGCAAGCTTTTGTTAACATCCACTAAGTCAACTACCTAATCCTTCACATTTACCCTTTGTAAATGTCTTATTGTGCATTTAATGTGTTCTACTTTCATATTCATAAAGGCATCAATTACCAAAACGTTGAATCGTTGTGTCCCAAAAGTCTTTCCCATTTTCATTTAAGCCAATTTATCATTGTAATAGCTAATTAAAATTCATCACTGGTCACATAGTTCATGAAGGCAGTGGCCATTATTGCTTGCTGCAGCATTGGGCTTGTTGAGTTCTTCACAATAACGTATTCTACACTTCTTCTTCTTCTGTGCTTTATCCCCCCATTGAGAGACTTCAACCAAACCGTCCCATCTTTTGCTATCTCCTGCAGAACCCTCCATGTACTCCCAATAGTGTTCACCTGTGTCTGCAATTCTCTACTCAAAATGTTTTTAGGTCTCCCACTATTTAGTTATTCAACATACCATATGTGGAAATAGACAGTGACATGACTATAGGAAGTTTAGTCTAGTCGACGGATCAACATCACGGCCCTTTGGGTGTAACCCATAAGTGCTCCGCTCTATTCCTAACTCAAGCCTGAGTCTGGAGAATCTCAGCTCAGTGCAGGAACTCCGTAGCACCGGCAAGGATCCTGAAATAATTTGGGTAGATTTTAAACTTGAAATTGTGTCCAGGCAGCGCCATTAGGCTACTCTTTTTTTATTTCCAAGTGCCAAGGGATTTTTTACATGCGCAACAATACACACGGGCATCCAATCTCACTACCCAGAGACCAGGAGAAATTTTTGTTACTAGAAGTCCATGTGAAAAAATCCCGGCCCTCACTGGGGCTTGAACCCAGGACATCCAGCACTCGAGGCGGATACCATACCTCGAGACCACTCAGCCCTCCCACCTCAAAGATGACCATAGGAAAAAGTCTGTTGTTACAAATGAGATCATGAACAGGAAGATGGCACTCTTACCTGAGAAATGTTAATCTTGGAGCCTTTAGATCCAGAAACGACCATAGCCTTGAAGTTGTTGAATTCTGATAGGGACTGCTGGGACATGCTACCAGTCTTGTCTCTGGCAGCGTTCAAGATTCTGTTTACCTACACACAAAAATCAAACATATATACACAACAAATAATGACAACCATAGCCAAGACATGCACAATTAGGTCCCAGTACTTTGGCATCTCATCTCTGTCACATTTTATGTTAAATAAATAACACATATATGAGTTTATATAGATTACAAAAATAACATCATGGAATTATGGAATTTAAACAATCCAATATTGTATATGGATGTACAAATTTTGTGTTTGAAACCTAACCTATGATTTCCTACTCATTTAATTATGTACAAGATTTCTATTTGCTCCATTGCCCCTGAACACCATTAGCTACCTGTAATGTATTGCCAAATCAACTATCTCCAGCTCTCTGGGAAAATAGAGTAATAATGCAATACCATGACGATCAAATAATCTTCCTCACTGGACATTTGCAACAATTGGATTGGGAAAGTATTTTCTGTTTCAAAGCTAATAATGTGATTTTAAAAATAGATTCACAAGTGAATAAAGGACTACCAGTGGTGTGTTCCCCTAATGGTGTGTTCCCCTATGGTGTAAGTAAGTAAATAAAGAATCCTTTTCCTCACATTAAGGCATTTGGCAGCAGCCTTTTTTACCGGTGCTAATTTTAGGTTGGGTTGACCTGGACGCCTTTGCGTAAATTAAAATCCATGAGCACAGGAGCAGCCAAACGCCTAGTCACTACGCTACTGCAGCACTTTACAGTATAAGTAGCCAACTAATAATGTATTAAAGCCACCGATCACAGCACCCATAAAACAGGACAGTGAACAATGAGACAAAAGGTCACTAAAAAACCAACTAACAATGTTTTAACCCTTTACAAGGCATAGCGTCTGATTCCGGCCGATGCGAGAAAACGATCGTAGCGTCCGATTCCGGCCGATACTATTACGCATTGTAAAATCGCGATCTCTCGGCTTTCTGACACTTCCGACGGCTACTTTCGCTTTCGCCTACAGCTTGACAACGTGGCCGCCATTTGTAAATGCGATAGTATCAATTTGAACGGACTTTTAAGGACAATTTTTGATAGTTTTCGGGATTTTTACGCTGTTTTTCAAAATGGATTTCGGCAATTCTTCAAGTGATAGCCGAGATTTCGCTAGGTTCATTTTAAATGACATTAAAGGGCACGAAGTTGACTATTAATCGGAGCTAGATATCAGTGCAAAGCGTTACTTTGCATTAGCAGTCGTGAGTTGGACTTTA
The DNA here is from genome assembly GCA_963921405.1 of Cepaea hortensis. Taxonomy (NCBI): domain Eukaryota; kingdom Metazoa; phylum Mollusca; class Gastropoda; order Stylommatophora; family Helicidae; genus Cepaea; species Cepaea hortensis. The sequence goes on from OY992883.1 coordinate 85,745,664, forward strand.
AAGAAAGTGATTATGATTCTGAAAATGTGTTTGTATATTGCCGTATAGGTGACGGAAAATCACAAACAACATGCCGTATTTCATAAATATTTGTGTTCATGTATGGATTACCGGCAACAATCCCGTGAGTAACATATTCTGCATGCTTTTCCCTTCATTGTGTTGTTTATTTAACTAAAATCGGTTGACTAACACCTTATTTGTGATGTTTTTACTAACGCGACCCGAACTTTTTCCAAACCTGAAAAAATCTTGCCCGTTCAGGGCTACAATATGGACAAGCGTCTGCCCTGTAAAGGGTTAATGTATCTTCAATAAATACAATGACATTTACCTTGTTCTCAAAGGTCTGCTTTAGGGTGTTACCTGGAGTAGGTTCTAGCTTATCCTTATGAGCCTTTTCAATTATATCTATCACATCATTCTGAGGAATTAGAAATAAACATCTGTAATTTCACAGTGTTATGACTCAATAGATCACAATTATAACATACACAATACCCCAATATATCAAACGTGATAAACATTTTGCTAGGTGAATACAAGGACAAACGGTGTGGTAACTCATTCTGCAATGATCATGTCCTCAGAAAAAAATTACAGTGCCTGATAAGAATTATCATTTGTTTGTCCAAATGAGCTATTACATCACAGGACATCTATATTGTTAAAAAGCTTATTCTATGATAGAAAAATGAATGAACTCAAATCTAGGAAGCTCGATGAAAGTAGACCGAAATGTTTTGGCTGAAGTCTTTATTTAAAAAACAAAAAACAATATTTATCTAGGAAAATTAAATATCACAATCACAAATATATAATCGACATGTGTGAAAGAACACCATAAACAAAGCCTAAGTTCGGGGATTGAGATTTCCCCCACCATATTTCCAGTCATAAACATGTTTTACATTGAAAGTTATGGATTGCATTAGATAACTTTCCATTTTCTGAAACAAAGCTTTTGCTCAACATATTATGTCATTGTGATGTTTGTCAGTTCAATATAATTGCTCCCCCCCCTTTGTCGAACTTCTCCTCAAGAATAAATAATCTTAAAATCTTCATCTATCTTAATGCCTGCTCCTGTCCATCTCGTTTCACACATCCCTAAAATATTAATTTTCTCTCTTTCCATTTCTTGTTTGATGTTATCAAATTTTTCGTCGTCATTTAACGTCCTAACATTCCATGTTGCTAATTTTAATGTCTCTGTCCTTGTCTTGCGATGATCTGTCTTTAGGCAAATCATAATGAACTAGGCACTTTTAATGAAGGTAGTTTGTCATTGCTTTCCTTCCTGGCAGTGACCGTACTGGCCGGGTGACAGCAGTCATTGTCCCAATAAAGAAATCTTCTGTCTGCCGTCGTGAAATTTGAGACCATAACCAACAACTATCCATCAGCTGCCCTCAAAATTTCATCCACCACCTGCCTTCCGTGGCTTCTTTTGAACACTTCCAATAAACGAATATGAAATAACACCACTTAATTCACAGGAAAACACTAAAAACAGCGTCTCCCGAAGAATGAACGCGTTAAGCCGTCGCCATTTTACCGGAAGCTGTAAAAAGACAGATTATGGTCGTCACTAGAAAGAACGAAATACCACAATATAATATACAAGTAAATGGGAACACTCTTCAACAAGTGAATCGGTACAATTATCTCGGAACAGTCATAACATCTGATGGGAGATGCCTTGAAGAGATTAGAACAAGAATCGTCATGGCAAAAGTAGCCTTTAGCAAGATGAAAAACATACTGACCAGTAAAAAGATGTTAATTGAAATGAGAAAAAGAGTGAGCCTGTTCTTTTGTATGGAAGTGAAACTTGGACAATGAGCAGTCAAGCTGAAAAACATCTGATGACTGCAGAAATGTGGTTTCTGAGGAGAATGCAAAGAATACCATGGACAGACAGAAAAACCAATGACCAAGTACTACAGGAGACAAATGAAAATCATAAACTGATTAGAGAAATTAGATGTAGACAGTCAAAATTCTTTGGACATGTTATGAGAAGAAATGAATTTGAGAACTTGGTGACAACTGGCAAGATCGAAGGGAACAGACCAAAGGGAAGACCGAGAAGTAAATACCTGGATGGCTTGGCCACATGGCATGGTCGAGACAGGAACACTGAGCTGATCCACGACTCTGGTGATCGAGTGAAATGGCGAGTCGCGACCGCCCACGCTTTCCGGCATGGCATATGATTGATTGATTGATTGATTGATTATGTCATAGATCTCTGTCATGCATCTTCTGTCTAACTGATCAATACTTGTGAATTTTTTTTATTGTTTTCTAAAGGCTGAGGGATAACTAACAAACAATACCTAAATATTAAAGAAGATTGGTCATAAAGAAAAAAATTAGGAAAATGAAATATTTGGTAAAAAAGACATGAAAGTCTAGGAAAGATAATTATAGAGGGAAGTGTGCCAGGAAGGAAGAAAGATATGATAGATAATAGATGCAGAAACATTTTAAAATATGAAAATTCAACATAGGACAAATTACTGAACGATGAATGGACAATTGGTATAGACACCCTTTAACACCTGTTCACAAATAAGTGATATTACTCACTTTGGCATTCCTGATGGTCTCCTGGATGTCCTGGTAAGTCTGCTGGTCGGCAATGGTGTCCCCAATACCAATACTGTGACCTTCCAGGAGCAGCCAGTTGTTGACCACAGTTTGAATGTTGCCACAGAACTCACCAGCAATTTCGTGACCCATATCCAAGAAGACGATGTGGACTAGAGAGCCAGCTGATGTACCCAGGGCTTTCTTACAGATGATGCCACTTATGAGTTCAGCATCTTCGATGAGAACCTGTCAATCAAGAAGCATAATTCCTGTAAATCTAGATGTCTCTAGTAATGTTTTCCTAAGTTACATTAAAGAAATGACATCCTGTAATTATATTTTCTAAGAAAGTTAATTAATATAGTGGAGGTGGGGAAAAAAACATTTAACTCCAATGTTAAATCAGTAAGGAGCTGCTGGCTGAGTGGCTAGAATGACCAGTTCACTTTCAGGAGACCCAGGTTCAAACCTCCGGTAAGGTGTGGATTTTTTTCTGTCGGGGCAAAAAGCACAGTTCAGGGCGAATGTAGATCCCCTGATCTACACTGCAAGGTACAATTGGCAGTAGATGATAATGTTTTTTTTTTATGGGACAGTTAAATCAGTATTACTTTATGGATCAGAGACAAGAAAAGCGACTTTGTTACTTATAAATCACAAACATTAATTAACTGGTGTCTGTGCAGAATACTGGGATTAAAATGGTAAGACAGATTCACCAATGTAGGGCGCGTAGAAACAAAAATGTAACATTCACATAGTGTGGTAGATTCCAGTGAAAGATTACAAGGGACATTATATTCGAGACAGTAGAGACAATAGATAAGATCAAGTCTATTACCAATAACAGTGATACCAATTTTCACAGTACAAGGGATTTGTACATTTTAGGAACTATAAAAAAAAAGAGTCATTTCCACAACTTTGAGAAGAACATGATGGTAGTACAGAATCATTCAATTCACTGTCTAAAGCCCAGTGAGACTTGGAAATGGCAAGTACTGTTTGGCTTTGGCTGGCCAAGTGGCTAGAATGCTGGACTCTCCTTCGGGAGACCCGAGTTCGATCCCTTGGTAAGGTGTGGGATTTTTTTCTGTCAGGGGCAAAAAGAACATCCTAACCTACAAAATTTGTGGTGACTGCACTAGCCAGGCGGCCTTAATTCCTCAGGCTCAAAGACCCCTCTGCCATACACCGCAAGGTACTATATTGGCAGTAAATGACAATGACAGTTTAGCTGGGTTGCTTTGAGAATTTTCTGTAATGTTTACAATGCTCTAGTAGACTTTTTGTTGCTTACGAGCATTTGCCAGTTGCAGACTACAAGATTTCTTATGTTGAGTAGCTAAACTGGAGTGTCAGAGGTCGTCAAGGTAAACAGATCAAAACAGCCATCTTGGAATAAAATTGGAAAAACACCTGATCAGTTTCAGCCAACGTAAATTGCGCATTGCTTATGCTAATGTGTAAGGTCCATATATGGAAGTTTCCGGAAAATTGTTGGAGTTAATGAACGAGCTTTTTATCAGAAAGTTGGCATTCCATGATCCCGAAGATTCCCAAACAATGCAGGGGAGATAATAACGAATACAAAGGTATACGATACACACAGTTATCTCTTTAAAGTTTAAATACCATTTCTATGATTTGAAAACTGTCAATTTCATAACAATTTTCAATAAATAAACAATTTGGGCACTCTTCCGACAGACGGGTCTAAATAGTTCTGCAGTGAATAATTTTATATAACTAACACTAACCCTAACCCTAAACCCTAACTTATTCACTGCAGAACTATTTAGACCCGTCCGTCAGAAGAGTGCCACAATTTGACACCTGGGGTAGTTAAGTAAAATATGAATATTGCATTAAAATAATATTTTTTAAACAAAAGCAAGTACCAAATCTGGCAGAAGACATGCAGAGGTGTGAAAATGAACTATTCCAAAAATAGCCGAACTGACCCAAATTCTTTATTTTTGTGACCCGCACATCACCTTAAACTAAATGACATACAGTGTAACATCCCCAGCCATGTAATTAAAACAAATGGCTGTAAGCATTCTCATGGACAGACAGAAAAACCAATGATCAAGTTCTGCAAGAAACAGATGAAAACTGTAAATCAATTAGAGAAATGAGACGTAGACAATCACAATTTTTTCAGACATATTATTAGAAGAAATAAATTGGAGAACTTGATGACAACTGGTAAAGAATAAGGGCAAGGCACAGAAGTAAATACCTGTGTGGCTTAGCCACGTGTGAGATGGCGAAACATGACTGCCCTCGCTTATCGGCATGGCACATAATGATGATGATGTAAGCATTCTTAAAAAATAATGCAAGAGAAATGGGCAGCCTAAATTAATCAAGTTAATAAATTCTAAAAACAGGACAGTGACAAGCGAACATTATGAGGGCCACTGGTCCATCACTCTGGAAAGAATGTAGCAACAAGTAAAAACACCATGACAATTATGTTTAATGACTACAAGAACAATAGATAAGTTGTAGACCACTTACTCTTGTATCTCCTGGAGAGATCCACTTGTATGGACCACTGTCCTCAGAATCTGGGTGGGTGGAGTGGGTTCGGACACAGTTGACTCGGCCAGGGATGATCAGTGAGAATACCTGTTTCCCAGTCCAGAGAGTCATTGGTTTCAGGATAGCTGGCTGTGGCATACGTCCATCCCAGGTTGGCAGAAACATGAGCAGGTTCATCATTTGAGACTGGAAACACAAGAACAGATGAACAGTCTACAAGCTATATACAACAGATACGCCTGGAAACACAGGATCACACTCAGACTACATAATACAGAAATATCACAGTAATAGCCAATCCTCAAAATAAAAGGGCAATGATAGCTAAAAATGTCTTATAAATTAATCTCTTTTCTTTCTTTTATCACAATACATGCCAAAGCATGTTACCATATGTGTGAACTTTATATGAGAACAATCAACACAAGAAAAAGAGGAGATAAAACCAGACTTACTTACCAGAATGTATAAAACAATTGGAACACACCATGAGGTAAGAACAGCAGATAATTATTAGTGTCAAGGTGCGTCACAAATAGAACATTCATGTCTATAGTATAGCCACATATGGATGTCTTGTCTGTTCTCAACCACATTTGCTGTGAAGCATAGGGGTGCAGGGAGCCTAAACTTGTGTTCCAAGGCCAGATGTGTTGCTATGATAGCATCGTATCCATGCTTGTTTATGGTAACTTCTATTTATCATTTTCTTGATTATACGCTATTTCATACTGCTAGTTGATCAGGTTTCATTCTCACAAGATGTCCAAAGCAATTTTTGTATCTTGATAAATTCTATGAATTATGTTGCATCATTCTTATTTCATTTTGTGTGCTGCCTCTTCTTAAAACCCCAGCAACCTTTCATGAGCATTTCAGCACAATTTCAAAGTTTTCCTTTGCGGGATATTGATGTGGACCATGTTTTGACTTGCAGTAAAGAGTTGGAAGTAAAATGCTGTTTATCATTTCTTGCTTGCCCATTCTTCAGATTGAGCAATGGTGACAGCCGATACATGTTTGCCTTTTGGGGACTTTGTTTCTAACTCTGTTGAACCTTCCATCTTCTGTAAAATGCTTCCTAGATATTTGAACTCTGATACATGTTCTTCATCTTCTTTCATTCGCTAGAAATATGTCTGTAACTGCAATGTTGTCTCTTGTATGAATTTAACTGTCTTTTTTAGTTCACTCAGCAGTCCATAGAGTTTATCCTCCACTGTTGTCTCTCTAGGCCAGAAGGTTTGCCTAGATATGTTGTATTTTGGGCAGTCTTGGAGTATGTTCTCTGCTGTCTGTGACCCAATCCACATGTGCACGTGGCTGTTTCACCAATCTTGAATTTTGTATACATGTGGTTGCGTAATCTATTGTGTCCTGTTCTGAGGCGCAGAATAATGACTTGTTCTGGTCTGTCCATTACGTGGTAGTCATCTTGAGCAGGTTTTGGTGGCTTTCTGACTGATTTGATCATTCTTTTCTTTTGGTGGTATGTAACGGGCACATCAGGCTGTTCTTCTCTGGCTCCTTCCTTAGCCAATTGATCAGCTCTGTCGTTTCCGGGTACTCCACAGTAGGATGGTATCCACTGTATGGTGACCTTATTCTGACTGCTAAGTTCAGAAAGTAGTGTCCTTAGAACTGGCAATTTTCCAGACAGGAGGGCCTCGAGTACTGATTTTGCATCTGGCAGTAGCACCACAGGTTGTGTACCATTGCTGGTATTTAGTAATTTCTCTGTTGCTATCTTGATTGACTTCCGGTACAATGGCGACAAGATGAAGCGTTACTTTTTCGAGGGACGCTATTTAGTGTTTTTCATTGGATTTCGTGTGATTTCCTTTGGATTCCCTGTGAATAGTGTTTCCCTGTGGATTATGTGATGTTATATTGTGTTCCTTTTATTGGAAGTTTTCAAAAGAAGCCACGGAAGGCAGGTGGTGGATGTAATTTTGAGGGCAGCCGACAGATATTTGTGGGTCATGGCCTGGAGTTACACGACGGCAGGCAGAGGAACTCGTCTTGAGTCAATGGCTGCGGTCTCCGACCAGTAAGGTCACTGCCATAGAGGAAAGCAACGGCAAACAACCTCTTTAAAAGTGCCTAGTATATCATGATTCGCTTAAAGACCGATCATCGCAAGACAAAGACAGAGACGTTAAAATTAGCAACTTGGAACGTTAGGATGTTAAACAACGACGGAAAATTAGAGAACATAAAACAAGAAATTGAAAGGGAAAAAATTAATATTTTAGGTATGTGCGAAACGAGATGGACAGGAGCAGGCATCAAGATAGATGAAGATTTCAAGATTATTTATTCTGGAGGTGAAGATCGTCATAGGGGAGTGGCAATTATTCTGGACCGGAAAACATCAAAATCTATTCAAGGATATTGGGCCTTGTCGGACAGAGTTCTACTAGTCCTTTTAGCATAAATATTATTCAAGTATATGCCCCAACAGGAGAATCCAGTGAAGATAGTGTAGAAGAATTTTATAATGACATAGAGTCTGCCTTAAAGAAATGTAAAAATTCAGAAATAAACATCATAATAGGGGACTTCAATGCAAAAGTAGGAAATCAAGGAGATAGATACACAGTAGGAAACTATGGTTTAGGAGAGAGAAATGAAAGAGGATACAGACTCGTAGAGTGGGCAAAAGAACAGGAAATGATTGTAGGAAACACCTGGTTTAAGCAACACCCTAGAAGATTATGGACATGGAGGAGTCCTGATAGCAGGATTAGAAACCAGATTGACTACATTCTGATTAGCAGAAGATTTAGAAACGCATTAACAATAGCAAAAACAGTTCCCAGTGCTGATTGTTATAGTGACCACAGATCACTCACAGGAACATTGAGGATAAAGTTGAAGAAAGTCAAGTATATAACAGGAAACACTAAATATGATTTGTGTACATTGAGTAATGACAAGGAAATACAAAACAAATTCAACATAGAAGTACAGAACAGATTTGAAATTTTGTCTGATCTAGAGATCCTATTCCAGGATGTGGATGATCAATGGGAAATGTTGAAGAATTCAATCAATGTGGCTGCAGAAACAACTATTCCAAAATTAAAGAAGGTGGGTCGTAAGAAAGGGATGACTGAAGAAATTTTACACCTCATGGAAACAAGAAGACTCAACAAAAATAATTCTGGCAAATATGAAGAAATTCACAGACAAGTCAGAACATTATGTAAGGAGGCAAAAGAAGCATGGCTTGAGGAAAAGTGCTTAGAAATTGAAAGCCAACACAACAGTCAAAATACCAAATTAGTGCACAAAAGAATTCAGGAACTTACTAATAAAAGAACAAGTACATCAACAGGGTGTCTAAAAACTGAAGATGGCAAAATCATAATAGAAAAAGACCAGATTCTACAGGTATGGACAGATTATGTGAAACACCTTTATGATGATAACAGAGACGAACAGTATGATATTAGATTTAATAATGAAGGACCACCAATTTTGGAGATGGAGGTTCGAAATGTTCTTAAGCATATGAAAGCTGGCAAGGCCCCCGGTGCAGATAACATCACAACAGAAATGATTAAAGCTTTAGAAGAATTTGGACTAGATCAAGTCACCAGACTGCTGAACACATTATATGATACTGGAGATATACCTCCTGAATTATGTAACTCTATATTTATTGCAATCCCAAAGAAATCAGGAACCTTGGAATGTGATCAGCATAGAACAATTAGTATAATGAGTCACATCACAAAGATTTTGCTAAGAATTATCATGCAAAGAATGAGGAAGAAGATACAACCTGAAATAGGGGAAGAACAATGCGGGTTTGTAGAAGGAAAGGGTACAGTAAATGCTGTGTATATGCTGCAAACAGTTATTGAACGTGCTATAGAAGTAAACAAGGATATACATCTTTGCTTTATTGACTATACAAAGGCTTTCGATAGCGTTAGACTTGTCAGCATGGTGGATATGCTTGCAGATCTACAAATGGATGGGAAAGACATTAGACTTATAAAAAACATATATTGGAAACAACAAGCTGCAATAAGGATTGACAATGAAGTGGGACAGTATCAGCCAATTAAGAGAGGTGTTAGGCAGGGATGTGTGATGTCTCCAGATCTTTTTTCCCTGTACAGTGAAAATATTTTCAGAAATGTAGAGGATATAAATGGAATCAGCATTGGAGGACGAAACATCAATAACATTAGATATGCAGATGATATTCACGAGCCATTGGGGTATTTAAGCAATGTTGGGCGCTCCTCCCAACACTGCGGCCCGGCTACATACAGCAACATTTGGAACCGTGGCCACTGATCATTTGTGCTTCATAGAACCAGGTCATCAGCGTACATTGCCACTTTAATTCCATGCGGTAGATTAGCAACAAGATGGTTCCAACTGTTGCTGTATGTAGCTGGGGCGCAGTATTGGGGTGAGCGCCCAACATTGCTTAAAGACCCCAATGGCTCGTGAATACATAACCTCTGCAGCAAAAGTCCAACTCCTGGCCTTCACGTGGTGGAACTGTTTCTACTAACAGGAGAAGGGGTGACGGCGAGTTTCTGGTGCCGAAAAATAACCAGTATGCTCTAGATGTGTATGCATGTACATGCATGTGCAGACAAGTGTATGCACATGTACACATCTAAACTCGAGTGAGACCACAGTCTGCTCTAGCAAAGGAAAGGTGATGAAGATGGAGGCAACCAGCCAGGAGGCGCACCACAGAAATCAGGATGCCACACAATTAAGCAAAATGAAATATGTCGACTACTGCTAAATGTTATGGTGCTCGCCCTGCTTTGGACCCCCATGCAGGTGCAGTGCCGAGCCCTATGTCTCGAAAGGGTTCAACCCCAACTACTGGAGGTCCTTCTCAGATATCCTGTGGAGCCAGGGGATATGAGAATAGAACGACTGGCCATACTAAACAAATACTTAAAATAATACACTGGAATGCCGAGGGATTCAGCAACAAAAAAATAGAATTAGAAAACATCCTAGACCAAGAAAAAGTAAGCGTATGTTGCTTGCAAGAAACGCACCTCAACGAAAATATAGCCTTCAAAATCAGAGGCTCCCAGTGTTACCGATCTGACCAAAAGGACAGGCGAAAAGGTGGGATACTTACCCTTGTAAAAAATAACATCACTGCTTCCCAAATCGAAGTCTACATGGAAGGGGCTGAGTATCAGACACTTAAACTTAAGACAAGCAATACAGACCTACATCTGATCAATTACTACTGTCCAAGTAACCGCCCACAGGCACTGGACACACTACGATTAAAAGAAAAAATGATTGTGTGTGGCGATTTCAAGAGCCACTTGCAGAGCTGGGGCTATGATCACATGGACCAGAGAGGAGAGAGACTGGAAGACTGGCAGGATGAGAATAGATTCATCTTGATTAACAAGCCGTCCGACCCACATACCTTCTACTCGAGATCATGGCACACTACAACTACACCTGACCTGGCTTTTCATTCACAAGACCTGGAGTGGAACATTACACGAATTGTTAGGAAACAACTTGGTGACAGTGACCATCGGCCAGTCTTTCTAACTGTAGAAAATGAGCTTGTAAGTGGAAGCAGAACCCTCTCGAAGTGGAACTACAAGAAAGCAGACTAGGCAATGTACAAGAATCGCACCAGCATACTGGTTAGAAACCTGAACACTGAGAAAGACATAATAATAATATAAAATAAAGTAGTTGAAGAGTTTGGGAAATGCATACTACAGGCAGCGCGAGAAACAGTACCAAGAGGAGCCCGTAAACAATATAAACCCTACTGGAGTAGTGAACTGGAACAGTTGCATAATGATGTGGAAGTATGTAGAAAGCAAGCAGAGGCCACACCCAGCCAAGAGCACCACAATAAATTCCAGCACGCAAAAGCCAAATTTCAAAGGGCCAAGCTGCAGGCTAGACAGAAAAGCTGGCAGGAGAAAACAAGAGTCACTGAACTTTGAAAGAGACACAAGGAAGTTGTGGAAGCTAATAAAACAACTTAATGATGAGGTAACAGGGAGAAACTCAAAAATTGCACTACATAAAGACAGAAACAGGAAAGCAAGCAGCTGACCATTTTGCGGACTCATTCGCACAAGATAACAATATCGTAATTAGTCCAGAGAAATAACAAGAGATTCGAGAGAAATGGTAACATACAGGACAGAATGAAATAGTACATGAGGTTCTGGAGTCAATCAGCGAACTGGAGCTAGCCTTATCAAAACTGAAAATGAGAAAGTCACCATAAGCTGATGGTATCTCCAATGAAAATGAGAAAGTAACCAAAAGCCGACGGGGTTTGACCTCTGCTTGCTCTCTACACACTTTCATATCGTTATGCAACTGTTCCAGTTCACTACTCCAGTAGGGTTTATAATGTTTACGGGCTCCGGCACTGCACCTGCCTGAGGGTCCAAAGCAGGGTGAGCACCAAAACATTTAGCAGTAGTCGACATATTTCATGGCGTAATTGCGTGGCATCCTGATTTCTGTGGTGCGCCTCCTGGCTGGTTGCCTCCGTCTTCAGCACCTTTCCTTTGCTAGAGCAGACTGTGGTCTTACTCGAGATTAGGTGTGTAGGCATGCACACACATGCCTGCCCATGCATGTACGTGCATGCACATCTAGGGCGTTCTGGTTATTTATTGCCGCCAGTGACTCGCCGCTGCCCCTTCTCCTATTAGTTGAAACAGTTCTGCCACAAGAAGGTCAGTAGTTGGACTTTTGCTGAAGTAGTGATGAATACACGAGCCATTGGGGTATTTATGCAAGGTTGGCACTCACCCCAACTGTGCCCCCTGCTCTGTAACAGCAACATTTGGAACCTGATACATGTTTACTTTAGCGCTTTTCATTTGTACACTTGCTGAGTCTGGTGACTTGTGATTTTCATGTGTCAGTAGAAAATTAATGACAAAACATTAAGGACAGAGGCAATTAACTGCTTACAACAAATAAATCCTAGCAGATGACTCACCCTGTCTATAAAGACATCTCTCTTGGTCATCTTTCTCACAGCACATAGTGTATCCTGCACAATACCCATGACAGGCCGGTTGGCTTGTGGTGTGATGATCATACGAGGGACACAAGCCAGGTTGTAGATTTCAGCCCTGGTTTCCGGGGACTGAGGGAAGTGCAGATTCATCTCGTCACCACTAAAGCCAGCATTGTAAGGTGTTGTTACACTGGGGATGACATGAAATTGTAAGATGTACACAGGGATGACATGAAATCACAAGATGTACACAAAGATTACATGAAATCACAAGATGTACACAGGGATGACATGAAATCACAAGATGTACACAGGGATGATACAAAATTACAAAATCGTACTTAACGATGTGATTCCTAGGTATTACAAAAATTCATGTTTACTAAATTATGACCAATATGTATGTGTTTACTAAAAGCATTCTGATATATACCACAATTCTAGCTTCTCTCCATTAGTTTCTGCAGTGGCAGAATTAATTTATATTCTAAAACAAGAGTTGATACAGATGTAGTTTTCATGTGATGCTTACAAAATTTCAATGGTTAGCACGTTAAAATGTAGTTAAAACTAGAGTAAAAGTAAAATGACCATACCTCAGATTAAGCCTGAAGGTGGACCAGGGCAAAACCTTGACCTTGTGACACATCATACTCATCTTGTGAAGTGTGGGCTGTCGGCTGAGCACCACCACATCATTGTCCACCATGTGCCTCTCCACCTACAAACAAGTGATAACATATACATTATTTAAGTTGTCACATAATAGTGACATCACTGAAATATTTCAATTGTCACAAACAAACAAAAATTGTAATCATTCTGTCAAAAAAAATCATTCTGTCATGAACAAAAAGTTCAATCATGAACATGCACAACATATTTTAAAAAAAACTTCATATATGTAATTATCAGCACACACATAACATAATTCATCATAAGTACCTCACATTTGACATAATTTATATCGTCCCACACATAATAACACAATAATAATTAATGTTAATTGCCACTCACACAATTAAAATAATTTCAGTCGCTACACAATTTCATTTCTCCATGACAGAGGATCTACAAAAAATGTCAACCGTGACTTCCCACCCACTTATACCATAGGAAGTACTCTGCTACCACAATGCAGATAATTGACCAACCAGGCATTGGTAGCACTTTGGTAAGGATGGCTCTCATGTCCTTTCAGGACCCATCCCCCACTGGTCCAAGTCTGACACCCAGCTCGTGCCTGTGGCTCCTAGTAGCTGTCAGCATGCGACAGCGGCCACCCCCCGGGCAACAGCTGTGAGAGGCTGGCTAAACCAGGCATGGGTATCCGATTTGGGTGTTAAACCAAGAGGTAAACTAGGGTATGCCTACCCAGCATGTGAAGACAGGATTCGGCAGACTGCGCCGAAGAAATCATTCCTGATTCAACGGGCAAGACGGCGTTTACCTGCAAAGCGTTGTGGAACGTAATGAGCACGGCAAGGCACGTAGAGCGCCCTGGTCATCCACTGCACCTGTATTCGTCTCCAATCGTCTCGACTTGTCTTGCCACTGGACTCAGATGGACTCAGGCGAGAGAGTGAGGTCGACGAATTGCGCAACTCTTCCTCACTTTAATCCAAGTCATCGCGCAAGTCATTCTTCATCCAACGTCACATATCACCTTCAAGCCCTGTGGCGATGGGCGAGCGGCAAAGCGGCAGGCGTGGGTACGCTGGCAGCCGTAGTCGCAGACCTGCACACAGGCGGCTCAGGCCATATGGTCGTCTTCTACTGACCGGAGCAGCAGTGGGATTCGGCAGCCCCCTGAGCGACTGAGCAGCCCTCTATAGGAACACACTGCTCACCTCCATAGCATGAGGAAGGGGCTAGAAAAGGTGCCCTAAACATTGTCTGCTTCATCACTACCTAACCAGCTAGCCGCGGTTGGTGGGTACCCTTAACTGCGGTCGACATACAAAGAAAGATAAAACAAGCAAAGCTAAAAGAGTAAACCATATTCCCTTAACAATTGGAACTTGGAATGTACGCACCCTACTTGAGAGAGACGGCGCGTCGGGTCCAGAGAGACGAACAGCACTGATTGGGAGAGAGCTGGGCAGGTACAACATCGACATTGCAGCCTTAAGCGAGACACGACTTGCAGAAGAAGGCCAAATCTGTGAAATTGGTGCCGGCTACACATTTTTCTGGAGTGGAAGGAAAAGCGAGGAAAGACGCCAATCCGGTGTGGGATTTGCCATTAAGTCGGCCCTGGTCGGCAAATTAGCTGGATTTCCAAAGGCTATAAACGACAGGCTCATGACCATGAAGTTGCCTCTGCTGAATGGAAGGAAGCACGCAACCATTGTGAGTGTCTACGCACCAACTATGACCAACGAAGATGATGTCAAGAACAAGTTCTATGAGGACCTGCATAGTGTATTAACATCTGTTCCCAAAGGAGACAAACTTATACTCCTTGGGGATTTCAATGCCAGAGTAGGCACGGACACCACCTCTTGGAGTGGCATTATTGGAAAGCATGGAGTCGGAAATTGTAACAGCAATGGACTCCGCCTCCTTCAGACATGTGCCGAACATGATCTCGTGATTACGAACACAATTTTCCGTCTACCCATGAGAAATAGGACATCGTGGATGCACCCTCGCTCGAAACACTGGCATCTCATTGACTATGTCATCGTCAGGAGGAGTGACAGACAAGACGTTCGAGTGACAAAATCCATGTGTGGTGCCGAATGTTGGACAGACCATCGTCTCATTGTCTCAAAAATGAACATCCACATCTGGCCACCACGGCGTCCTCAAGGGGCGAAAATGCAAACAAAGCTAAATGTCACCCGCCTAAACAGCAAGAAAATGCAGCAGTCGTTTGAAAATATGCTGGAAGACCGCCTCAAGCCCAATGCTGAAGCTAAACAGGATACAGAAACAGAATGAAGAGCCCTAAAGGACACAATTTACAACACTGCTATGGAAATCCTGGGTCCAGCCCCCCGAAAGCATAAAGACTGGTTTGATGAAAATTCCAAAGACATCAACCAATTGCTGGCCGAGAAACATCTTCTCCTCAAGGCACATTTGAATGACCCAAAGTCAACATCAAAAAAAGATGCTTTCAAGAACATTCAGAGAGTAGTGCAGCAGAAACTTCGGCACAAGCGGGACTCCTGGCTGAGCAGCAAAGCTGATGAAATTCAGGGCTTTGCTGACAGACATGATATGAAAAACGTCTACGACTCACTGAAAGCGGTCTATGGTCCTTCATCACCAGGCATAGTTCCCCTCCTCATTGCAGACGGGGGAACATTGGTCACCGATAAGAAAGAAATCCTCCAACGCTGGGCAGAGCATTTCAGCAAAATCTTAAAAGCAACTTCCTTCTTCGATGATGAAACCATCAACTGCCTTCCTCAAGTTCCCACCAATGAGACACTTGGTGACCTGCCAACCATAGTGGAAATAAACAAAGCCATCCAGCAACTCTCCAGCGGCAAGGCACCTGGTCCTGACTCCATCCCAGCAGAGATATACAAGGCAGGTGGGCCGGTCCTAACAGAGCAGCTTCACCAAGTCTTCACAAACATATGGATGAACGAGACCATGCCACAAGATTTTAAGGACACGTCAATAGTCCAACTTTACAAACGTAAAGGAAACCGCCAATCCTGTTACAACCACCGAGGCATCTCCTTGCTTTCAATTGCAGGGAAGATACTCGCCAGAATTCTTCTCAATCGCCTCACAGCCCATCTCGATCAAGGTCTTCTTCCTGAGAGTCAGTGTGGCTTCAGAAAAGAACGTGGAACTGTTGACATGATTTTCGCTGCAAGGCAGCTGCAAGAGAAATGTCAGGAACAGAACTGCGAAATGTTCACTTTCATTGACCTTACCAAGGCTTTTGATACAGTCAGCAGAGAAGGACTGTGGAAGATTATGGCAAAATATGGCTGTCCACGAAAGTTTGTCCAAATAGTGCGGCTATTTCATGACGGCATGCAGGCAAGAGTACATGAAAATGGTGAACTGTCTGAACCCTTTCCTGTAACCAATGGAGTGAAGCAAGGATGTGTCCTGGCACCAACACTGTTCAGCCTCATGTTTTCAGCCATGTTGATGAATGCCTTCGAGAACGACGACATTGGAATAGACATCAACTACCGTATGGATGGAAAGTTATTCAATCTCAGAAGGCTGAAAGCTAAAACCAAAATTGACAGCGGCACCGTCAGAGAGCTCCTGTTTGCTGATGATTGCGCTCTATACGCCAACTCAGAGGAGGACATGCAACATAATGTTTCAGCTTTCTCACATGCCTGTGCCAACTTTGGGCTCAATATCAACTTGGAGAAGACTGTAGTTATGTACCAGCCAGCTCCAGGGAATAATCACACTGTGCCGAATATCAAAGTGAATGATCATAGACTAAGTGTTGTGGACAAATTCACCTATCTTGGCAGCACTGTGTCACAAGCTGCTACAATCGATGACGAAGTGAATGCAAGAATCTCCAAGGCCAGTGCAGCCTTTGGCAGACTGTACAAGAATGTATGGGACAGAACTGGAATAAGCCTGCAAACAAAGCTAAAAGTCTACAAAGCAGTTGTATTATCCACACTGCTATATGCTTGTGAAACCTGGACTGTTTATCAGCGACACGCTAGGAAATTAAACCACTTCCACACAGTCTGCCTAAGGAAGCTACTGAAGATTAAATGGCAAGACAAGATTCCAGACACTGAAGTCCTAGAAAGAGCATCCATGCCCAGTATCCACACTCTACTGATGAAGAATCAGATTCGCTGGGCTGGTCACTTGACCCGCATGCCAGATCACAGGCTCCCTAAACGAATTTTCTACAGCGAACTGCGTTGTGGTAAACGCTCCCAAGGTGGCCAGAGGAAACGTTTTAAAGACACTCTGAAAATTTCACTGAATGCTTTTGGAATTCATCATGACACCTGGGAGGCTGCAGCCAGAGACCGAAATTCGTGGCGTGCATCATTGCGCAAAGGTGCAGTCATATGTGAGGCAACCAGGACTGCAAGAGCTGTGAAGAAAAGGCAGGACAGAAAAACCACTGCAGGAAATCCTCCTCCAGAGACGTCAAGCATTCTTTGCCCACATTGTCAAAGAACATTTCGAGCCAAAATAGGCCTTATCAGCCATCTTAGAACCCACGGCTCCACACCTTCAACCCCACTGGATGAAATGAATGGTCATCATCATTCTTGATGGACAAACAACAATTGACCAACAGAAACTCCTCCCACCATATCCCAACCACAATTGAAGAACTGTTCTTTGTTAGAGAGTCAACAGTTTGTCAAGAGCTATCTAACATCTAGAGTGATTAGATCACTTTTATCTCTTGGATTAGTTATATTTGCCATAAATGGTCTTGATGTTCTGAATCAAGAAGAAAACTCTGCAATCCCAAGCCCATTACTGAAGGCGTGGGAGACCTCATAAATGAGAAATATTCTTGCAAAAACATAACACAACCTACCTTGCATATGGATATTCACAGTCTTCTCATAACTGGGACTCAATGCTGCAAGGACATCTCAGCGCTGGCAAAATCTAAATGTGTGTATACCAGAATCATACAAGCTATAAATAATCTGTTTGTGTGTGGGTTTTCAAATTTGAAAATTCAATCTGGGTAGCAGTCTACTGTCTTTGATGTCCAAGCACTAGAGACTTTTTCATGTGTGCAATATACATACAGGTCCTACTAGTCTAAGAACGTACACATCCTGTACATTTCCCCACAATCACGGTGGAGTATCTCATCCTTGGGTTTCTTATTTCACCAAAATATGTACATGATGTTTCATGCCCTCTGCTTGGCCAACGTCTCTAGTTGCAGCGTATAGTATCCAGTAAACAATGTTGACATGCTAGTCATCCTTAGGGAAAACTTAATGATCAGGACAAACTTAATGGACAGACACTTTCAGGCATCTCAGTATTACCCAAACTAAACTAACTAAACAATAATCACAGCCTGCTTACAGCTAGCCATGATTAGCTATTGTATCAGCTGTCTGTGGAAACTACAATTTGCCACAATTAATGCACAGCAAGGTCAAGATAACTATTGTTAATTTTACAGTGGACATTGGCATTTGAGACAGGCACAAATACAGTACCAACCTTGTAGCCTATCTGTAGATGTATGTCACTAGCCTTGGGGTGATATCGCAAGTCAATGAGCTCATCATTGTCTCTCACAATGTACTTGGCACCAGGGTACTGGTTGGCTCCCCTTCTCACCAAGTTCTGCATGCTGTAAAAGAGAATATAATATGTACATGCTATCAAACACCGGACTCTTATAAGAAAATATAGCCATACGAAAATACCAGCTACCAACACAATTCAAAGATGAGAAAATGTTGACCAAACTCGAGGTTGGTTTAAGATGAGACAATATTTATATCTCAAGATGTCACGAAGGAGAGAAGGATAATTTTATATTAAATCTTATATACATTGCAAAAGCAGCAGTTTTGCAAATATTTTCAATGTTTGTCTATTTAACAAACATTTGCAAGCTATGTAATGCAAAATTCTATGAGTGCATATGTTTCTCATCAATAAATGGTGAATATTTCAACATGTTTGTTCATTAGTGTTTTAAGTGTATTAACAAATATATGCAACTCTTCTGTTTCCGAGTTGGGAAAAAGTCAGGGAGACTTCTGCACCTTGAGGTGCTATAGGGCATATAGTGCTAGCCTCTTATTTTTATAAACAGCCAACACTCAGTGATGTGGTCAATATCGCCAGGCAAGGAATTATTTCATTGGATTATGTTTAACATCGGGCTGGCTGTGTGTGTAACAACAGACACATTCTGGTATAGCATGCCATTCACTAACAGATCTTACATGAAAATACAGGCCTTCTGTTAAATTAAACTTACCGGTCAATGTTAAATGGTGTAACCAACTCCGGGAATGTCATGTTCTGAACTATTGTCCTGGGAACTCCGACCTGATCCATCCTTAAGTTGGGGTCAGGTGTGATGACAGTTCTAGCTGAGAAGTCCACTCGTTTACCCATGAGGTTACCACGGACTCTACCTTTCTTGCCTTTTAACCTCTGTTTCACAGATTTTAAGGGTCGACCAGATTTTTGGGTTGCCTGTACAATGAATGAGAATATATTGTCACGGCAGTGCTTTCTCATATTCTCAACAAACTTACAAACCTCTCAACCAGTTTTGGTTTTAAAAATGCCATCAACATAAAATGCAAGCTGACAGTGAAGGGTATACACACAACAATGGTAATGAGAATTAGTTTATTAACTACATTAACTAGTAATGTAGCTAACAAACAAATTCTGAATGTTATTACCTACTTCCTGACTCAATTCATTTCACCAAAACAAGCTCTAAATCATAATTAAACAACCCAGCTCAAGGAATCTTGATGGCAACAAACAACGAAGGTTAATTCCCATGACAGATACTGCTGAAGGAGCAGGAAAACAATGCATACTGAAGATACAGCACTGAAGAAAAAAAAGAGAGAGAGAGAGAGGGAGATAAAGTCAGTAATAACAAAAATCAAGTCAGTAATAACAAAAATCTAACTATATTGAGAACTGACAATTGGTGCAAATACTATCGGATCAATAATCTAAAAATTTGCAGCAAAGAATGTGAAAGGACAGACAGCAGGACAAAAGAGAGACAGGGTGAGCACACGAGAAAAGCATTGAATGTTAACAGGAAAACTAAGGTGGACTGCAGAAAGTATAACAAAGATAACCATGGTTAATAAACCAATAAAAGTGTATAGTGGCGGTGTAGTCACGGTTTCGTAAAGAGAAGTGGGAGTCTTCGTGATGAAGTGGTCAAGCTGTCTGACTCGGGCTCCGAATGTTGTGGTTTTGATTCTGGGCCGAGTCCTTCTGTTCACGGGTGCATTTTTTCTGAGACTCCTGGGGGTCGTTGCTGAAGCTATGACGTTCATGCTTTGTGCGATACTTTTGACAGTTTGCTGTGGGAAAGAGACTGAGTCATATGGGATAAAAACCCGGTGCAATGAAGTCGACCCTGTCGACTTTTAAGTGACTTTTAAAAAAAGTGAAGTGCTGTTTGATACTTGTCAAGAGAAAACTATGGTAACCAGTATACACATCTGGTCACATGCAGAACCCTAACTACTTTGTTAGTGACCTAGCACATTATCCACATGATACCACTGCATCCAGGACTATAAACCACCTCTCATAATACAATACAAGAAATGGGGGGGGGGGGGGTGGAACCCGACTTACACAATCTGCCAACATGAAACGTCATTGATTCAATACTCTAAATTTGCATCAATACCTACTGCTTGTGATTGTGGAATAGTCAGTAATAAAAACTAGTATACCATAAACATGTATGTAACCATAATTGTTAGGTCAACAGATTTGCTTTTGAATACACATGCCATTTGACTGGTGTAAAAGCATGCCCTGCTCCCATTATTGTACCCTCTGACTTAGCCCACAAATGTGCTACATTCACTGGAATCTGACACACAAGAAAATCAAGCATAAGTAATAAAGTAAATTAGTAATAGAAATCAGTACTGTTGTTTCAGTTCAGTCTGGATATAAGTGTAAAGAACTAATTATTATGTTTACCGTTGGAAGATCTGGCAACTCATTATCCACGAGGGTGGCGCAGTGATACTGCAGCTTTTGTGTGTCTTCTAGGATGATATGGGCTGGTGCATTATTCTGCATATTTCTTCGTAGCTGGTTGTTTGCTTTAACAATATCAGACAGTTTGTGTGTCAAGTCATCCTGAACCATAAACAACAAAATTAGTAAACACACACAAATAATCTCAAACTTTTCTGACTACAGTTTACTTTTCTGGTAGTCTGCTGAGGTAGCCAATACTCTTTTGCCATTCTAGTGATTGTTAACACATTTTGAAACCTTCTGCTAATCAGGATATAATCAATCTTGTTTCTAATCCTGCTGTCAGGACTCCTCCATGTCCATAATTTTCTAGGATGTTGCTTAAATCAGGTGTTTCCAA
The DNA here is from genome assembly GCA_963921405.1 of Cepaea hortensis. Lineage (NCBI taxonomy): Eukaryota > Metazoa > Mollusca > Gastropoda > Stylommatophora > Helicidae > Cepaea > Cepaea hortensis. Next base: position 85,766,888 of record OY992883.1, read on the forward strand.
CAATCATGTCCTGCTCTTTTCCCCATTCTACAAATCTGTATCCTCTTTCGTTTTGTTCTCCCCAAACCATGTTTTCCTACTATGCATACATCACCTTGATTTCGTGCTTTCACACTGACGTCATCTATTATGATATATATTTCAGAATTTTTACATTTCTTGAAAGCATTCTCCATGTCAATATAAAATTCCTCTATACTATCTTCACTGCTTTCTCTTGTTGGGGCATATATTTAAATGACATTTATATTAAAAGGTCTGCCAATTAATTTTACCAATAGAACCCTGTCTGATACTGCCCAACATCCTTTAAAAGATTTTGATGTTTGCAGATCCAAGATAATTGCTAAACCTCTTTGCCTTTCTTCTCCCCCAGAATATATAATCTTAAAATTCTCCCCTGTCTTAATCCCTGTTCCTTTCCATCTTGTCTCACACATTCCTAATATATTAATACTCTCTCTTCCCATTTCTTGATTGATGTTATCCAATTTTATGTCTTCACTTAAAGTACAACCACACGAAATGACACTATACAGTGCCGCCCACCGGGCGCTGGAATGCAAAGTATTCCTCCCCACGACGCTTGATAGCAGAAATGGAAGATGATGATGATGATGACTTAAAGTACGAAAATTCCATGTTGCTAATTTCAGTGTTGCCATTCTTTTCTTGTGATTTGACAAATCATGATAAACTAGACATCTTTAAAGAGGGTGGTTTGCCATTGCTTTACTTACAGGCAGTGACCATACTGGCCGGTGACCATAGCCATTGTCTTGTGAAAGAGATCCTCTGCCTACCATCGTGCAATTTGAGACCATAACCAACTATCTGATGGTTGCCCTCAAAATTCCATCTGCCACCTGCTTCCCGTGATTTCTTGTAAAAAATCTTCCTAAATCTGATTTTTTTTTAAAAACAGCAGATCCTCTCCAGAAAAATATAAAACAGCATATTCTGAATAAAAACACCATAATGCCTTTGCCATGTTACCAGAAGTATACCTTAGTTAAACATTAAATAATTATGTTAAGCAGTTGTTTATCTTACATCAGCTTTTATCCTGCATGCTTATTATAGTGGAATACAGCTGTCAAAATAGCATTTAAACTGTGATCAACTAAACATAATATTCCAACTAGGTATGAATGCAAGAAACAAAAAGATTAAAATCTGCCCTAAAATCTCCAGTAAATTTTAGAATTCATTATCAGATTTGTGTAATTAAACTCAGGCCACGCCCATATTTAAAATGTGCAGTAGTGTAGTGGTTAGACAATACCATCATGTGACGAATATACCTGGTTTCTGACACTGCCAAACATAACTACAGCAGGTCGGACAGGAAGTGGTGGCACAGGAAACACTGTCACAATCATCCAGTCAGGTCGGGCCCACTTGGGATCCATACCCATCACAATGCACTCTTCGTCTGTAATACGCTTGAAAATCTCCAACACTCTCTCAGCCGAGACATTGATTTTACGTTCCTGTGACTCCTCGTTGACATGTTTCCATTCTGCAATTAACCCCATGCCAGTCCTCATTAGGTTTGGTTGAAACCGACCACAGCCACCATGATTCTGTAAAACCAAAAAGAAACATGCAGTATACTCAACAATGAAATACATTTTAACAAATTATGTCAAATTTCTCAGGGTATACAATGGGCACCCAGTAAACATAGACCATCTTCCTTCATCTTGTAGTGAAATCTTTTAATGGTAAAGTTATCAACTGCTGTAACATATGGGATCTTGCAGGGCAAAACAAAAGCTGCCCATTGAATAACGAATAGGTCTGTATGGCCAAATGGGTAAGAATGTGTGTTCTTAAACATCTGGTGTGCTAATGCTGAGGTAAGGGGTTCAACCCCTAGATCGGACAGTTGGATTAACATGTTGACCTATAGTCCTTGACTTGGGGACATAAATTACAAGTACCCCTGAAGTCGGAGTGAGTTTGCTTGATGGTGAGGGACACTGTTAGGGAAAGCTAAACCACACGCAAAATTCAGTCCATCACTACTATAAATAGTGTGTATGGCCTACGCTTGAGTTAAAAGTGAGTGAGCGTTAAAAAAAAAAAACAAATTAACTCAAATCCTAACTAGAGAGCATTACAAAAGGAAAGACACACATACAAATGGAGGTCAGAATGGGCAAATGGATAAAAGCGCTCACTCTTAAACTTCCAGTGTGCTGATGCCGAGGTAGAGGATTCAACCCCAACATTGGTCAGCTGGATTGTTTGCTTCTTGTCCTTGACTTGGGGACATAAATTAAAAGTACTCCAGAAGTCAAGGAGTGGATTTCCCAGATGGTGAGGGACACAGGTTATAGGGAAAAAATCAGTTCAGTGCACCCCCAGCAATGGCAACTACTAGTATAGTGGCATGTGTTTGAGTTCAAAGTGAGCAACAACAAATACAGACACACAGATACAAATTAGCTTTTCAGCCATTCTTGATCAGTGAACACAAAGCTTTTTTAAGGCGTCCTTCATTCTCCAGAGATGTTTGTGCATTAGCTTGTCATGGTTCATCCTTTCAACCTCCACCTAACATGCTGTTTTGCTCCAGCATTTACTCAGTTGAGGGATGTCAGACAGTTCACTGAATTCTCACCATCGAAGCCTCAAGCATATGACGCCACAGTGCGAAACTGATCTCACAAAACATCTATCAATATGGTTCTAAATTGCTGTTATCTAACTGGGGGTGCAGAGTTGGGATGAGCGCCCAACATTGCAAAATACCCCGGCTTGTGCATTCATCACCTCTGGCAGCAAAAGTCCAACCCCCTGGCCTTCACATGGCAGAACTTTTTTAACTAACATGAGAAGTGGCGACGATGAGTCTCTGGAAATGTTTAAAAAAAAACCCAGACTGCTCGAGATATGTATGTACATAAATCTATATATATCTAAACTCGAGTAAGATGACAGTCTGCTCTAGCAAAGGAAAGGTGCTGAAGATGAAGGCAACCAGCCAGGAGGCGCACCACAGAAATGAGGATGCCATGCAATCCTGGAGAAATCTATCGATACAAGCATCTTGAATCCACTCAAACCATTCCTCTAATAAAGTTGTGCCAGTGCCTTAATAATAACTGTGGTAGCATAGAGGTTTAGTGCATTTGTTTACCAACTCAGTCTACTTCTTCCCTTTAACTCCCATTTGAGCATAAGTCCTCACCCAACTCAGGCCAAATCATCCTATCTTTTGGAATCTGTCTCCTGCAGATTGCTGCATGTCCTTCCTGTATTATGAATATATTCATACAGGACTATCTAGTTTCTTTTACCAGGTTTCCTCATGTGTGTCATATCATATCTCACACTTTACCCACACAGTGATCAAAGCTAAATTTCCAGTAATGACAGGATTTGTCTTCCTGAGCCAGAACCAATCAAGCATTGTAAAATGAATACAGAAATATGTTCATAATTTTCTGAAAATCAGAAAAGAAAAGCAGCAGAGAAAAGAACTAATCATCGCATCTCATTATGGTGTGACCTAGCATTTATGAAAGTCTAATGGCAGCATTTACTATGGGACCAACTTTACTGTAGTGCTTTAATGGCATGTGGTAGTTAGAAAATACATGAAATGGCATGTTTATCTATGAAGACTAGCAACTAAAATAGAATAAACACCCATCATGTTGTGTTGCTATCATTTTAATTATTAAATATTTATTACAATTTTCAAAGTGGAATCATTTACATTATTCATATTTCCACAAATGAATCATCTACCTTATCACCCTCTTCTGGGTGATCACCAGTCTCCTCTACCATTTTGTCTTTCTTCTTTTCCATTTCATCACCTCCCTCGCAGACATTCCTACCCTTGCACAAGTTGTACACATGTGCCAGTCGTTTCTGTGGGTAACCTTTGGACTTGTTGAGGATGTCTTTCATCTTAGGGTGAGCCTGAAAGAATAGGTTTTTAAAACGTTATGGCACACCGATCGTACGATACATTACCTCTAAAATACACAGTAGAGAAATTCAAACAGAAAGCAAATATGATAGCAATGCATGGATACCATTTTACTGGATACTGCATGAAGGGGAATAAAAGAATAAAGGGAAATAAAAGAATAAAGGGAAGGATAACCCATCTTCACAACAGGAGACCATCCGGAAGACCCCAAACCATGAAATCATTCAAATTAATTTCATCAGACAAGGGAAAGTCATTACTTATCAGGCTGACTGGTAACTCCAAAAGGAAATATCAGGGTCCTCACTGACATATTATACATGGAAAACAAAATGATATAAATAAAATAGAAATGAGGCTAAACTAAATCATCAGTCACTGGCAAATCTTCAAGGAACAGAAAGAAGTAACCACATATAAAACTAAAAAATAAATACAATACCTATGATAACCAAATGGAATTAATGTATGTGTCTATCCTAATCAATAAATAAATTCCCTGGTGCTCAAGAATTCTATTTAACATGTCTGTTTTAAGGAAGTACATCTAAATAAGCTGGCAGTCTGCCACATACAGTTTCTCCACTCTTCTTCTTACTCATCCATCTTGTCAACACTGTCACAGATTTTAATTTCTTTGAACCAGTATTTGAGCCAAACATGGCAAGTTTTTAGAAGGAGAGATTATTAAATGATCTCTTGAAATATTCCACTTGGTTATTTAAAATACAAGTGCCCACCCAACATAAACACTTGTTTATACATACAAATTACTTACAGGATCCATAAGGAGCTTGGAACAGAAGAAGCAAACACATCTGAGAATCTTGACAATTTTTGTCAGGAAAGCCACATGAAACACTGGCTTGGCCAGCTCAATGTGTCCAAAGTGACCTGGACATTCAGTCATGTTTCCAGCACAGGTCTGACATCGGGTTGACCGATCGACAACTCCCTGTCTTGGGTCCATGAGTCCACCCAGTTTGGCCCGCCCAACCTCCATGGTCACCGGATATTTGATCCCCCCATTGTCAGTCACTGACATACGAAGCTGAAAAAAGAATAGAAGGAAAGTACTTGTAAACCAAGTTATACAGTTATATGTTAAACTTTGAAAAAAAAAGTCAACAAAGAGAATTTAATTTAACCCACAAAGTTGTAGGTATGGTAAAACAGTCATTATACAATAACCATCAAATTCTTCCTTCCTTTTAGTGTCTAGAGGAGCACATGTTCTCCACAGATCTGATTTCCATTGGGAACTTATAAAGCACTTTAAGGGTTCTTAAAATGTCTAGAGTTCTTGTCTGCTGTAGTGCCTCCCAAACTCGGTATTCAGTTCCCCATACAACCTTTAAACTATTGCCACAACAACATTCCCACAAATTATTTAAGCTACTCATCCATCATACATTGGCTTGACCTGTGTAGAACTTTCCTGTCACAACAGTTTCTAAACTCTTTTATTTAGATTTTGCAGAGCAATGTTTGTTCCTTACATTTCTGTCACATTTCCATCTCCTGTCTGTAGGGAACCTAGATATTAAAAGCTCTCTGCAATTTTTCACCACTGATATACATATGCTGACATATTTGTTTATCAGTTATTATTTATAGTTTTGCTGCACTGACTTTTAACATTCATGAACCTTTAGTTCTTACTGGCTTTATTAATCAGAATCTCGCTACTGCTTGAGTCTGAACCTGGGCCAGTGTTTAAGCAAGGTTTAGTACTAGCATACTCATTATGCCACCATGGCCGATATTGCATGCACTGGTTCCTTTTCTCCACAATTTGCTCCAAATGCTTTTCTTCTTCTTCTTCTTCTTCTTCTTCTTCTTCTTCTTCTTCTTCTTCTTCTTCTTCTTCTTCTTCTTCTTCTTCTTCTTCTGTGTTTGTCAGGAATGTTGTTTTAGACATAATTGCATTGTGCCTGTTTATAGCAGAGCTATGATATTTGCACCTTTCGGCTGACACATTCGACTTTTTCAGGCATGTGTTGGTCGGGTTACCTTCCATGGTGTTTCATAGGTTGTTTGACTCTCATTGTTTTGGTGCTATCCCCATCCCAGCTGACCTATTTAGAACAGCTGAAGATGTCCCAGTCAGCCCTCAAGGAAGGCAGGGGCAGACCATGAGGATTCCCCACCATCCAAGGAGGCTTCCATAATTGCAGAGCCAACACATAGCACTCTGGTACTGGGCTCACCCAAGAAATCGTCACATCCTGCACATGGCTGCTTAGCCTCACTTCGGTATATTGGGCCTTCCGTTCACCACAGGTTGTTCCTCCGGAAACCAGAAGAATGCAGTCTGCAGATGACATCCACACATTGACATTTTGTTATGGACTTTCCAGGTAAAGGAGTTGCTTGAAGCAAGCAATATTCCATTTCGTGCCACTGGGACATTTTTTCCACCTTTGATGATGCCAACATAATGAGCTTTCGATTAAGACTTTCCACATAATGGATTTGCTAGCCAAAAATGCTTTTAATCTGCTGCTAGCAGCCTTTTATCCTCAGTGTACTACCTGTTGCAGGACCTAGCACTCAGAGACTGCAACTAGACATTCTTTAGTATCTTGATTTCTGATTTAACCACACTGTATGGCTTTCCATGTTTACAAAGTTGTATGCAACTCTGGATCTCTTGAGCTTGTTTACTCACCAGCAGACATGTGATGGCAAAAATATCTTATAGAAATGAAAAAAATAAATATGAAAACCCAATGTAGAAAATCATGAAGCAGAAGAGAAGAAAGTGCAGAATAAACTTAGCCAAATGGGACTGTCTAAAACATGTATACACTAAGAAAATATCTTACTCTCTGAGGAAACAAGGAATAATGCTTAGATGATAAGAAATTATAAGTAAACTGGAAGTAAGAATGAAGAATATTTCTGACAATAAAGCATTAGGTGAAGTAAAAGCTATGTGCAAACAGGCAAATTAACCATGAATAAATAATGTGATAGCAAAAATTCAGATTTTGAAATGTAGTTATATAAACGAAACAGAAATATACAAATGACAGAAGAAATACAAATAGTAGTATAAAAACTGGGATTGAAGAAAACCCTGAAGGAAATCAAAGCGTGAATATAAGGAGACAACTCTTTGTTAAAGGATGTGCTAGAGTTATTAGTGTAGGGGGAGCATGCAAGAGCAAGACAATGTTAAAGGTGGGTGGGCAATATCAGATGGACCAAAAGAAGATATATGATTGTTCCATAAGCCACTAGACGTGTCGAGTGTCGACCTTCATTAGTACCTGATGAATGATCTCAAACAAGAATATAAACATTATAAACATACTATTTCCTCAGCACTAAAAATGCCAAACTGGATTTTCTTGACATCTCTGAGAGGGGTATTAGAATCCGACATATAACCGCTGACGATTGACATGGTTCAGGTGTCAGCTAGACTGACTGTGAGCAACGCTCACGTCTGCCACAGCTGAGTCCCCACTTGCCTCAGTGGTTAGGGTTGTTTCAGCACAACTGAAATGAAAATTGATAAACTAGTTTATAAACAGCTGCAAGTATCATGCCTCTTCATTTCTGATTGGCTTGTGAAAGTCAAATGTGAAGAAACCTATTAATATAGGCATGGTGGAATATCACATAACATAAGAAGAAGAGCTGTATGGCTCTGAAACCTGGAGTACAACGAAAGGAGACGAAGCCTTGTTACAAAACTTTGAGAACAAAATTTTAAGATGCATCTTTGGACCCATTAGGGATACACAAAGTGGAGAGTGGAAAAGAAGAAGTAACAAAGACATTTATGATCTGTTTAAGTCCCCGCTAATCACTGGTATCATGAAGGCTAATAGACTACAATGGCTGGGGCATATAGAAAGAATGGAAGATAATAGGGAAACAAAACTCGCTTACACTCAGGAAATAAATGACCGTAGACCCCGAGGTAGACCAAGAAGACGGTGGAGAGATAATACATGTATAGACCTACAAGCACTTGGAATCAACGACTGGCAAGAGAATGTCAACCAGAGAGACGAATGGAGATGGATTGTATTTGCAGCAAAGAACCTCAATGGCTCGGAAAGCTGAAGAAGAAGAAGAAGAAGAAGATGGTGGAATATCAGCGGTGTTGATCTAGATCAGTAAGTACAGATATGTAAAGAAGCATGAACACCAAAGTCAGTTGGCAGGTTACATTTTACACTGGCTGTTAAATTCAATACACAATGTCATTAACAAACAAAAGGTACATTGTTAAACTAATAAATTAACTATTCAATTTTTCTGAGTTGTTATGTGATTCATGGCATTTAGTAGGTAGTTTGAAAAATTGTTGGGCCCTGCTACAATGCGTTTTATATCTAGGCCTATATCAACAGATTCCCTAGCTCACAATCTGATTATGTATCTCAATCACAAATGTCTTGGTAAGTAAGGTCGGCTAACATGATATTGACATCATCTAATAAGAGCGGATCCCTGATTGGTTTATATAAAATGCATCTAACACCATGAGCCTAATTCATGTAAAAGGGTTCTTTACTTACAACTCAATTACAAATGTAACCGGTATCTAATATATAGAAACACTTTGGAGGTGGTTAAACCTGGTTTATTCTCTACAAAGACATGTTTTAGAGAGGCTTTTACTATTTTACTAGTGACTATATATATTCGATCATCAACAACTGGGTAAAGACTAACAAAATACTTCTGATGATCAGATACCTTCTATCATGCTAGCTTCAGGTTTTTGGCTGATAGCCAATCAACAGAAGAAAAACCATCACAAAAATGTTTCAAACAACTGTGAGCCTGTATGGTGGTAATTCTCTCATGTTGGAATGTGCCAGGCCAGTTAATCGTGCAATACAGTAGATGTGGCTTCTGACAAAAGCCAGACCAATGGACAACAGTGTTTATTCCTCTTTTTGTTATTTGCTCAACATGAGGACAAAACTCATAAAAAAAATGAATGTCTCCGCTTTTAACTGACGTAGACTTGAATGACACACCGATGAATTTCATTTTGTCAGCTCTAACCAACTTACTGTATTCAGAATTTTTGGTAAATTGATGAAAGCTCATCAAACTAGCTACTTTGACATTCAATTGCACCTCCAAAGATGGGTACACAGCTTTGCAATTACAGATGACAAATTAACAGCTAATTAACTTTTATATATCTTTTATGTAGCAGTATAATTGTTTATTGTTTGTATTTTGATGAATGCTCTAGCTAAGATGTCTTGTCACTAGTGATTGTTTTTCTAACTTTGTGTGTGTGTGTCGATCGCTCACTTTGATCTCAAGCATAGTCGAAACATGTGCTACAAGTTCTAGTGTGCTGGAATGATTTTTGCATGTGGATTAGCTTTCATTTATTACTAGTGTGTTTTTCTAATAATAAGTAAAGTTGAATAATTCCACTACATTTTCGTTGATTTAATGTTTCGAAGCAAGCATGTTACTGAATTATAATTTTGAAATGAATCTAATTTTGAAATGAAGGGGAAGGAAAGGGATGCGGGAAAAAATAATTGGTAATGTGGAAAGGATATAAAAAGGACTTAAATGTTTGATCATGAACACTGATAAATACAAAATGGAGCTTGTACTTTCCCTGCCCACAAAATGGAGCTTGTACTTTCCCTGCCCCTACAATGGTTAAATGAACTGTTTTCCCGTGTTGCCACTTTATCCATTATGATGCTGGCAAATTTGTAATGAACATTTGGTTTCTATTAATACTATTATATTATTCTTTCCTCACAAAAATTCCAGCATGAAACTATACTCAAAATAAGTTAGTAGGAGATAAAAACCAGGACAGTGAAGTGTAGTAGTAAAGTTAGTTGCATATCCCTTACAGGACGTCGCAGTCAACACCAGCATTATTTTTTTTTTGCTGTTGTGATCTCTTGGCAAGTTTACTTGCTTCCTTGTGTTCGCTGGCTGTGAACTCCAGCGTGAAGTCCTGTATGTCGGATGAATACATCCTGTTGTCCAACATCTGTGTGATGTCATACCGGAACCTTGCGTTGACTCACGCAAACCTCAACGGTTGAGGTTTACGTGAGTATCCGTTGTCCCATGTCTGGCTTATTGGTGTGCAGACTGGTGGTTCCTCGCCATTCAGGCAAATACTCGGAGGAATCATCGATCCTACTTATCTTAGCCAGGTCCCCGAAGGGACCTGTTGCCCAGGATGCACGGCGTGGACGTGTCAGCAGATCTTGGCCAGTATAGATCCCGGCCCTGGTGCCTTGGAAGCACCTCTGCGTCCCTTGGCAAGTTTACACTCAGTAGTTTGTCATTATTGCTTTCTGAACTATACCATTTCGTAAAAACCCAACGCAAGGCAGTCTGCTGCCAAATCGCCCGCTGCTGTTTCGGGTATGCGGGATTACCCGTTTGCTACAGTGCCGGCGTAGTAGGCTATAGGGTGTATTGTTAATGACTGTGGGGTTTTTGAAAATATTGCCGTTCCAAATTTTGTATTCACTCTCTGTGGAGCTCATTCAACATAAATGGTAAATACAAAACTTGGAACGACAATATTTTCAAAACCCCCACAGTCATTAAACGTACACTCTGTAGTAGTATTAACTAGTATGTCTACAAAAAAGTGCACTTCAGCAAAATGATCGTTGCTAAACTAGGTTACCTTAACGTATCGAAATTAACTCACTTTGACAAAATGTAACTTGTAGATTATACCCAATTAATGTAAAACGCAGATGATTGTAAAATCTTCCTGAAATGTCATTGATTGTCGTTTGCCACAACAAAACTTCAATAAATAGAGGCAGGTCGTCGTTTAGTTTTGTCATGGTAACGGATTGTGAGAGTTGTGTGGATGTTTTGTCCTGGCCGTGCGGGGGAGTGAACGATTGATGGACTGGCGAGAGGGGGTGGGGGGAAGGGGTGGCGCCACTTGATTAATTGTAGATTAGCTATGGATGGACAGGTCGTGAAGAGATAGCGGAGGAACAGATTGAGAGCTCGTATGTGGAAATAATGAGATTGCGGGGGATCGGTAGGTGTTCTGGAAGAATCTGTGGGACCAGGTGGAGCAGGCGGGGGGGGGGGGGGTGCAGATTGGGAACCCGTATGTAGAAAGAATGAGACTGCGGGGAATCGGCAGGGGTTCTGGAAGAATCTGTGGGACCAGGTGGAGAAGGCGGGTGGCGGTAGAAGGCGGGTGGCGGGGGGGGGGAGTGGGCAGATTGGGAACCCGTATGTGAAAAGAATGAGATTGCGGGGGATCGGTACGGGTTCTGGAAGAATCTCATAACTGAGAGGGAAGACCAGGAGGACTTTCAATCAGATAGCGGTGGGAACGATTAGTAGTATGACTTTTCGCAGACTGTTGAACGAGGGGATGGAACGCGCATGGGAATGTCCTGAGTGCAGTGATGTAGATTCTTAGCTCAGTTCAACTCAACTCTAGAAGAATATCAAAACTAAGAGGGAAGGCCGGAAAAACATTCAATCAGATAGCAGTGGGAAAGATTAGTAATAGTAGTATGACTCTTCGCTGGCTGTTGAACGAGGGGGCGAAGGCGTATGGCCATGGGAATGTCCTGAGTGCAGTAATGTCATTGTCGGGTCTTAGCTCAGCTCAACTTAGTTTAGTCCTGAAGAAAGCAACACTGAATTTCGTCATAGTAAAGTCGCCATTCAATATTCATCATAATTCTGTTCAGAAATATCAAAATGATCTTTAGAAAACAAGAAATAAACATCTACTAATTGTAAACTGCAACAAAATCTAACCTTCTTAAGGTAATGACACGCCAGATGAAATTTAGTTATGTACATGTATGTAACAGACACACAAATGTCACAATAAATAAATTTATGTCACTAAAACAGAGCTGGTATTCCGCCAACTTTCTGTCACAGACACCTTCGTCGTCGGTCGGGCGGTCGCTTTGAAGAAACATGTTTCAACCGTCGAAATTGGTTATAGTTAGGGCCCGTATGGTGTTCCTTTCTCTGTTTGTGTAGATATGGTTGCATAGTTTCGCTACCCATATTCTGATTGGTTGTCTTTGTGTTCGTTTCGTCTCATCCTTATGATTTCACATGTCGGTGGGAGTCGCACACTTGTAGGGCCTGGTGTAGTTATGTTCCCGCCCCGTATCATGGTGTTTTTTCCATCCAGGGAGTGTTTTACCAGTTATCGTCCCTCATGAAGTTCAGTCTATTTCCCCGTCTTGGTCTGTCTTCGAATCTTCTTGGTCTTCTTTGGTATCTCGTGTCGTGGACGGCTTAATAGCTAAATGATCTTGACTAGATCTTGGTGGAGAGTAATCTCTTCTCTTGGTGGAGAGTAATCTCTTCTCTTGGTGGAGAGTAATCTCTTCTCTTGGTGGAGAGTAATCTCTTCTCTTGGTGGAGAGTAATCTCTTCTCTTGGTGGAGAGTAATCTCTTCTCTTGGTGGAGAGTAATCTCTTCTCTTGGTGGAGAGTAATCTCTTCTCTTGGTGGAGAGTAATCTCTTCTCTTGGTGGAGAGTAATCTCTTCTCTTGGTGGAGAGTAATCTCTTCTCTTGGTGGAGAGTAATCTCTTCTCTTGGTGGAGAGTAATCTCTTCTCTTGGTGGAGAGTAATCTCTTCTCTTGGCCATCGTCCATTCTTAGTCGTTGTCGTTTTGATTTACTTCCACCTCTCCTATTATGCCCTCTTCTGTCGCTTCCTCTTCTGCATGCGACTTATTGATGTCTTCTGTCTCTGATGTTTCATCCTTTATCTTGAGTCGTTCTATCACAGTGGTTCTCAACCTTTTTTGGCCCGTGCCCCCTTCACCATATTTTTAGGACGTCATTCCCCCTCCCCCTCACTATATTTTTAGAACGTCATTCCCCCCTTTCGTATTTCCTCCCTAAAAATTCCCCCCCCCCTGCCCCTACACTGTATACGTAATAATTGAAGCTAAATTTAATAGCACATACTAAAACAAGTCTAGACATCTACATAAAACGTGATTTGCGGATCTACTTACGTTATAAAATGAATTTCAGAAGGGTGATACGTACAGAACCGTAAAGTATGAAGGGAAAAACAATATCAAGTAATCGGTTCTTGTATTAACGCGATCTTGAAATAATCTTCATTCCCCCATGGAAACCCCAACATTCCCCCTTGGGGTGTGGGGGGGGGGGATTCCCCACCGGTTGAGAACCACTGTTCTATCATTTCTCTTTCTTCTTGGATCTTTATCAGTCTCCTCCGTCTCAGCCTTCGTTGCAGCCATTCGACATCCTGTTAAATTTTCCTCTAGACGAGCTTCAGTTCGTCCAGGATGCGCTGAACGGCTGTTATCTGCGTCTCTTGTGTCTGGTCTCTCTTCTCCATACTGGTAACTTTCGATCTCAGGTCCTTCAATTGGCCTTCAAATTGCGCTTTGTCGTATTTCGTTATGCGGGTGGTCGCCTCATACTGCCTCTTAGCCTATTTATATGGTAGATTAGCTTTAATGGCAATTTTCATGGCTTCCTTGCTGTCTTGGTGACAGGGGCAACTAAGGTACCTAGCGTCGTGGTTGCCGCACTTTCAATTTGTGTTCGGTCTCCTGAAATCTGTGTCGATCTTAGCATGAGGGCACTGGCTGTATGGGTGGGGTCCGGAGCGGGACTTGCAGACCTCCACCTTACTTTTGCATGTGGCACGGGTGTGCCAAAACGTTTGGCATCTGGAGCACTGCAGCACTATTAGGTATGTAGTGCTCTGGAGCTTGCTCTCTTTTGTCCCATCTGATGATTTTAGGGGTCACTCGGTACTCCGCTGTGATGATGACGACTGTGGGGTGTGGGGGTGTATTGTTCTTCCAGATGATCATCTCCACACTGGTGATCTTAAGAGTGGTGTTCTCCCTCGACAGCATCTTCCTTACATGGTCGTTTGTGAGATGGGTCTTACTCTCTTGATTACCCATCGTTGAATCATGCGGTATTGGTTGGCTTCCACTGAAATGCAGTGGAGTAGGGTTGCCAGATACGTGGGCAGCAAAAGGAGGACATAATAAAACAAAAAGAGGACAAAGAGGACATAATAAGACAAAAAGGAGGACATATTGAATGTTTAATTTAAATCGTTCCAGATTAAACCCACAATCAGTACAATTTTATTACAATAGCTGCCAATAAATTTTTTATCATAGCAAGTGGTTGGTTTACAGTAAGAAAATATTCTTTCAAAGCAGTAAACAGCCTCAATAGCTTCTCAACAGCTGAAAACAAACTGAGCCATCTAGTTTTAGAGTGATAAAGTAGTTGCCGATAGTTAATGTTGACATTAATCACACAACTTACGTGAATTAACTAGATAAATCCTTCAAACTGAAATATACACATGTTCGCACAGTAATGTTGATTGTCTACCACGGTAATTTTAAACTGACTAACATGTCTTTCTGCTTGCACAAGGACGGCTTACGAAGGTTGACTATTATAGCTTCAGCAAACTTTAACAATCGACTACTTTGTGTGTTGAACAACACACGGAAGGCACTGTCTCTTTCAACCACGTGACCGCTCTCGAGCACTTGTCTCGCGACCGATGACGCAGGACTGTTCCGGTGTGTCGGCCTGCCTAGGCTACCATCTTCTGTGTGTAGTATCTTGTCCACCCAATTCGGAATGTGTTTTGATTTGATTTGGCGTACAAAGCTACAGGTTCTTTTACTGCTGGGATGGGGATCGGTGTGTTTCTGTACCTGATGACTGGAGTTGCAGCACAGAATGTTCGCCCGACTGCTGTGTTGAGCCGGTCCCGCAGACGTTGCATTACGTCGTCTCCTCAGAAGGTTAGCTGGATGAATACCTTGAGTTTAGGGACTGTAGTTACTTCTGGTTTCAGTTTGGGCTGTTGGCAGTGGCGCTTTATAAATCCTGTGGAGTACCCATTCAGGTTTAAGGCATTCTTCAGAGTTTCAAATTCCTCTGTCAGTGTGTCCTGGGTGCATATCTTCCTAGCACGGTCAAACAGGGTCCGCACTAAGCCCCGTTTGTACTGGACAGGTGCGAAGCTCTGAAAATTTAAGTATTGGCCAGTCCATGTTTCTTTGCGGTACACCGATCTTTGAATTGTGCCGTCTGCTCTACGTCTCATTAGGATATCTAGAAACGGCAACCAGTGTTGCCATCTCCCTTTGATGAAAAAGCACAAAAATCGACCCAAAAAAAGCACTAAAAAGCACAAAATTTTGTAGGAAGCACCAAGGAAAAAGCACCAACTGTTTTTATTACAAATGTAACAAGGTAGCACAGTATAATTTATTATTATCACTTCATATTACAATGAAGTTTATTCCAGATCCGCCAAATCCCAATAACTACTTTCGAGCCAAAAAAGCACCAAATTGCAATACTATTTTTTGGGGAAATCACTAAAACAAGCCCTGGCGGTATTCATTCAAAATGTTATAAAGTAGCACATTATAATTTATTATTATCACTGAATATTAGAATGAAGTTTATTCCAGATCTGCCAAATCCCAGTCAAACAACTCCTCTTCAGTTTCTGTAGCTATTTCCTGTTGTGTTTGCTCCTGCGATGATGAGGATGAGGAGGATGATTGAAAGAAACGTGTATATGCCTCCTGTGATCCAATTTTTCGCAGAATATCCTTAGGTAGTTTATAATCATGACAGCATTTGCCATATCTTTTCATTCCATATCTAATAGTCAAAATAGCTTCAAACTCTTTATGCTAAGTCTATTCCGCAATTTTGATTTTATAACTCCCATATGACTGAAAATACGCTCCACGTCCGCATTAGAATGAGGTAAAATGAGCAGAGTTAAAGCTAAATCTGTAAGATCTTGGAAAGGATTTTCACCGGTGGCATCCCTGTATGAGGCTATTTCTGCCCACAGTCCAAGTGTGTCAGAGGTCCGTGTCCACTGCATATGATGAAGTTTTCTCCACTGGAAATCGATGCGGGTGAGAGTAGCTGCATCGTCTACAAACATTTTAGCAAGATCCAATATACAGGGCTTCATTGGCTGTAGACATTCACTTCCACTAAGACATGACATGGACTGCAACACTCGAACGTTATCGGGTGTACGTAAACGCAGCTGTGTCAATAGCTCTATTAAAAACTGGATGCACCTTCCATGAATTTCTTTCTCATCGGGAAATTTGTAGTCTGCTATTTCTTTCTCAAACTCATAACCTAGATTGGGATTAGGATCTAAATAATCTTGAATAGCGACTTCAGTTGAACAGGGTGCCCAGATGTGTTGGCAGCCGGAAATTGCTGTTAAAAATGGAGAACAAACAACTCACTTGTGTGTGGAAGATAAGGCAAAGCCATCATATTATCTTCTCAAGAATAAGTTATTGAGCAACTCATAATTCTGGAAATGAGGAGTGAGCTTATCAGAAAATGTATACCAGTTTTTAGATGGAATACCGACGGTGCAAATGGCGGCACCCATGAATTGAATATTTTTCAAGTAACATTGATACAGTTTTCGTGATGAAGAGATGATTTGCTAACGTTCAAGTTTTCCATTTCTGATACATCAATATGTGGGTGTTTCCGTTTGGGATCTGGAATGTGTATAATCGGCTTTACTGGCCTATTCTCTTGATCAGATGTATGTATCGATATTGCGTTGCCATCGGGGAAGCCTGTTTACGTCATTGTTACAAATGGTGGCGCCCATCAATTTCCAAGTAAAGTTTATAGTTTTGAAATTCTAGTAAAAGGAAGATTATGTGTTTCGTGTATCGAGTAAGACCATAGTCTACTCTTGCAAAAGATAGGTGCTGAAGACGGAGGCAGCCAGCCAGGAGGCGCACCACAGAAATCAGGCTGCCACGCAATAACGCCGTGAATTATGTCGACAACTGCTACATGTTATGGTGCTCGCCCTGCTCTGGTCCCACAGACAGGTGCAGTGCCGGGCCTTATGCCTCGTAAGGGTCTAACCACAAATAATGGAGGTCCTTCTCAGATGTCCAGCGGAGCCAGAGGGCCTGACAATAGACCGTCTGGCCGTACCAAACAAAGACTTAAAATAATGCACTGGAATGCAGAGGGTATCACCAAAAAACGAATAGAACTAGAAAACATCTTGGCCAATGAAAATGTAAGTGTATGTTGCTTGCAAGAAACTCACCTGAACGAAAATATAGCCTTCAAAATCAGAGGCTACCAGTGTTACCGATCTGACCGAAAGGACAGGCGAAAGGGTGGGATACTGACTCTCGTCAAAAACAACATTCCTGCTTCCCAAATTGAAGTTCACATGGAAGGGGCTGAGTATCAGGCACTTAAACTTAAAACAGACAATACAGACTTTCACCTGATCAATTACTACTGTCCAAATGACCGCCCACAGGCACTGGACACACTACCATTAAAAAGAAAAATGATTGTGTGTGGCGACTTCAACAGCCATTCGCAGAGCTGGGGCTATGATCACATGGACCAGAGAGGAGAGAGATTGGAAGATTGGCAGGATGAGAATAGATTCATCCTGATTAACAAGCCGTCTGACCCACATACCTTCTACTCGAGATCATGGCACTCTACAACTACACCTGACCTGGCGTTTTATTCACCAGACCTGGAGTGGAACATTACACGAATTGTTGGGAAACAACTTGGTGGCAGTGACCATCGGCCAGTCTTTCTAACTGTAGAAAATGAGTTTGTAAGTGAAAGCAGCACCCTCTCGAGGTGGAACAACAAGAAAGCAGACTGGGCAATGTACAAGCATCGCACCAGCATACTGGTTAAAAACCTGAACACTGAGAAGGACATAAATAATGTAGTTGAAGAGTTTGGGAAATGCATACTACAGGCAGCACGAGAAACAATACCAAGAGGAGCCCGTAAACATTATAAACCCTACTGGAATAGTGAACTGGAACAGTTGCATAATGATGTGGATGTATGTAGAAAACAAGCAGAGGCCAATCCCAGCCAAGAGCACCACATTAAATATCAGCACGCAAAAGCCAAATTTCAAAGGGCCCAACTGCAGGCTAGACGGAAAAGCTGGCAGGAGAAAACAGAGTAACTGAACTTTGAAAGAGACACAAGGAAGTTATGGAGGCTAATAAAACAGCTTAACGATGAGGGCACAGGGAGAAACTCAAAAATTGCGCTACATAAAGACGGAAAAATTTTAACAGGAAAGCAAGCAGCTGACCATTTTGCGGACTCATTCGCACAAGATAACAATATTGAAATTAGTCCAGAGAAACAACAGGAGATTCGAGAGAAATGGCAAAATACAGGACAGAAGGAAATTGTACATGAGGTTATGGAGACACCTATCACATTCAGTGAACTGGAGCTAGCCATATCAAAACTGAAAATGAGAAAATCACCAGGATTGGTATCTCCAATGAAATGATCAGGAACCTAGGAACAGAGGCCAAAGCAAAGTTGCTACAGATCTTTAATAATACATGGACCTTAGGCAGTGTTCCACAAGTCTGGAGAGAAGCAATCATGATACCCCTCCTAAAATCTGGGAAAGACAGTTCCATTGCCTCCAGCTACAGACCCATTAGCCTCACCAGTTGTCTCTGCAAAACAATGGAACGCGTCATCAATCACAGACTACAGTGGTACATTGAAAGTGAAAACATCCTTGTGCCACAACAGGCTGCCTTTAGGCAGTGCTACTCTACGGAAGATCAGACAACCTACCTCTCTCAAGAAGTTGAGGATGCATTCCAAGAGAAGAAGCTGGTACTTGCGGCTTGGATAGATCTGAAGAAATCCTTTGACAAAGTCTGGAAAGAGGGTCTGATGAAGAAACTGAGAAACTGTAAAGTCAATGGAAGAATGTACAAATGGGTAATGTCAAAGACTGAACTATGAGGCCTGAGGTATGCCTCAAGATAGAACAACATCAGGTAGATTAGAGGGAGCACAGTGCCCGGGATAAGGGCAGGGTAGGGGATAGAATGGGGGACTATTAACTAGTTCTCTCATGAGACACGGAGACGGTGACCAGATAGTTAGCACTCTGGTCACGACAGAATCACGGCGCCTACATGATAGCCACGATTGCCAATCAACAGAAAACAGCTAATGTAAGCGTGCCAAACAGAACGGCACGCAGAAAGCCGAAGGACACCTCAAGGTCCTTCCGCGTGGTGTGTAACCAAGCGAGCAAGCTAGTCAGACTGGGGACTGACTTTGTAGCGAGCACCTCGTTTTAGCGTTGATAGGAGATTTGTGTAACCAAATAGATAGAATTAGCATTAGGGTTTAGAAAACTAGTGATAGGCAATTCTGTGGCTTTGTGTGTGGTTTTGATAGCGACTGTTATGTACTTGTAAAGAGCCAACGGCAATAAAATGTATCATTTATTTCCTCTCACACGACTTGCAAGTTTCTTGTGTGGTGTGGGAGAAGTAATCTGATGATGCCTTACACACGAGTTGTTGACAGGCAAAGATTAATGTGGTGTCAGAAGTGGTGCTTGGACGAAAGCGCCAAGCAAATACACTCATCCACGGCTCTAGACTAAGTTTACAAATAGTGAAGTAGTGATTTAATTTGTGTCAGTGACGGTTAACTTGTGCAGAACTAGGACAAGTTGCTAACGAAACTGTGCCTATCGTGACGAAATAATGCTTATTTATGTTTAGTAAAATATTATATACTTAAATCATGTGTTTCTTCAAAGTTGTAAGTATTGATATTATTATTTTCTGTTATTTATTCATGTAATTATTTATTTATTTATGAATAACTATCAAAAATGATTCTTGGCGGAGCGATACACAGCCAGCAACAATATCGATTTTTGCAAGCTAAAAATAGCGCTGCGCCTCTGACGTAGCACGATTGACAAGCAGTTGGGTTACGCCATTGGCAATCAGCATCTGAGTGTTTACAAATCGGTAAACTGCTGCCCGCCTGAATCGGTGCTTTATATTACCTATTATTTATTTATTTGAGTTACTAATTGAATATATTTGTTTATTTAAACAATATTAATATATTTTCGTTTATTTCAAAGCAGTTATTGAGTTTGTTTTTGGTACTTTTTCTTGTGTTTACCGTCACGATGGCACTATTTACGGCCAGGCAAATTAGACTGGTCTGCACAACACTTGCATAGATTAAACTAGGTTAGTGACGAAAGGCATATACGGTTAGAACGAAGACAGGACATTGACAATTTAATATTAAGTAAACTATATTCTGTTTTGTTCGTGGGCATGTCATTGTTAATGTGTCAAATTGTCGAATAATATGTCGTTTGCTATTTGGTAATTGTTGCTGCTCTGTAAACCAGGGTGAACAACAGCTGATTAGAAGATTGGTGTGTATGCCGAAGTGCCAAACAGGTGACCTAGATAGAAAACTCGTGGCGATACTGAAGCGTCAAACAAGGTGACCTGTGTTACCGGAGTGTGTTCCTTGTTCTCGGGAACATTAAGTTGAGTATACTCAATATATTTGGCATGCAATGTGATTAATAGTGCATCTCTTTTTCAGCTTGTGATGCATTAGCATACTTTTGTGCTCTGTTTTTTGCAGGACTAAATTTTTCAGGTTATACACAAAGAGTACAATTTGCAGTGCTCATATATTAAGGAACATAATATATCAAAGAAAAATAAGTGAATAAAAAGTTCAGTATAGGTCAACGCTAGCTATTTGCCTAACATCATGGCTACTTTAGCTGACTTCGTAAAAGCAGGCAAAGAAATGCAATACACAGGTAAAGAGCTAGAAGAATATGCTGATAAGAAATTTAAAGAAGCAAAGGATGCAGAAAGAGACGAACGCGCTCGAGAAAGAGAGCATCAAAAAGAATTAACACAATTAGCTGAGATAACAAAACAAAAACAGCTAGAGCAGGATAAGGAAAATAAACAGAAAGAAATAGAGATTAAACAGAAAGAACTAGAATTAAAGCAAAAGCAAATAGATCAGGAAAAAGAATTAAAACAAAAGCAATTAGAGCAGGAGAAAGAACTAAAACAAAAGACATTAGATCAAGAGAGAGAGAGAACTAAAGCAAAAAGAGATAGATGAAATGACAAGAGTTAAAGAAAAACAAATTCAAGTAGAATCAGAGACACAGTTAAAGATGAAAGGGATGGATGTAGACTCACACGCAGAGATCTCTGCCACTAAACTTAAAAGTCAACAAGAAGAAAATAAGTTCAACAAATACAAAAATATTATCAAACCATATTGTAAAGAAGATTCAATATCAGCCTGGACAGAAAATGTCGAGTATCAGTTTAAATATCACCAAGTCCCAATAGACATGTGGGCTATGATTTATATGAAGAACCTAAGTGGTGAGCCCCTTAAAGTGATAGAAGCTATACCAACTGAGCTTAGATCTAACTATCAATACATCCATGATAGGATAATGCAACAATTTTTACTTGATGCCCCTGGGTATCAGGTTCAGTTCTCAAATTTAAAACCTAAACCTAGTGAGACTTTCATTGATTACGTCTCAAATGTTCAGAGTGTACTAAATAGGTGGCTTAAAGCAGCTAACATAGGAAAAGACTTTGATAGACTTAAAAATTTAATAGCCATGGATAAAGTCATATCCACTATACCATCTCCTTTTGCTAAATTTCTACAGCAGTCAGACATTGAGAACATAGAGCAGTTCGAAAAGAAAGGGTCTGCATATTTTTCTTCTAACAGAGATATTTTTAAGACCTCAAATGACTCTGAAGTAGTTTCCTTTGTGAAAGACCAACCAAAAAATTATCAAAGTAAGAGAAAACCCTTTCAGAAAATCGACAAGAAAGATAGGAAAGTATCAAAATGTATTTATTGTCAACTTTTGCATGACACTTATTCTATGTGTGACAAATCGCCAAATTATCCGGCGCATCTTGAAAATGTTATCAAGAAGCAACAAAACAAAAGATCTGCATACAGGCGTGCAATCAAATGCTTCTTTTGTTCCAGCTACGGCCATTATTCAAATAAGTGTCTGGGCCGCCAACGTATGAAAGCCAACAATGCTATTTTGATTGATACATCTTCTGATAGTGGTAGTGAGACTGAGTGTGAAGTTGAGAATGTATTACCTTTCAAGCAATCTGAAGATGTGTGTTGTGTGAACGATATATTAAGTTTTGACAGCTGTGAACGATGTCACCAATTTCATGCAGACGGAAAATTAGAATGTGGACATACAGTACCGTTCTCAACTGAGAATGTAAATGCAACATTAGCCTCCAGAGGCAATTTGGTGTTCCACAATGCAATGGTCAACGATAGACCATGCCAATGTTTGCTGGATAGCGGCAGCACCCTTATTGGTCTTAGAAAGGAACTGGTGAGTCCAGATGACTATACAGGTGACTCTGTCAAATGCCGAACCTTTTCGGGTAACATTGAAATTTACCCTTTGGCCAAAGCCCGTATTGACACTCCTTTCCTTTCTGGTACCTTTACTTGTGCAATACTTGACAACCCTTGTACTGATTTAATTTTGGGTTGCTTACCCCAATTGAAATAATGTACTAGCGATGAAATAGCTGCATGGGAAAGATTAAATGCAGCTAATGCAACCACCAGAGCAGACACTGTAAAACATCAAGACACACTACAAGATGAGAGACTACTGTTGCTTTCTCCAACTGGCACAGATGACACCAACAGACAAAAATTCATAGAACAGCAGAAAGCTGATCCTAGTGTGTCTTCATATTTAAAATTATTGAAAGAAAGAGCCAAGGTGACCAAAAATGCATCATGGGTTTTTAGGCTTAACAATGGCATTCTTACTAGATATTATACAACAGGTAACCATGAGATTCAGCAAACGGTGTTACCTGTACAACACCGCCTTACTGTGCTAAAGATTGCACATGAGTCACCGTTTGCTGGTCATCTGGCGTACGACAAAACCAGGGCCAGAATTCAGGCTCATTTTTATTGGCCAGGTTTTTGCAATGATATAAAATTATTTTGTCGTTCGTGTAATGTCTGTCAACAGTTAGTACGTAAGGGTAAACATCCTACAGCTGGGGTACAACCTTCTACACTGGCTTCTAGGCCATTTGAGATTGTGGCGGTAGATATTGTTGGACCCCTGAATCAGGTGTCCAGCAAAGGAAATCGCTTCATATTAACGATGGTCGACCTCTGTTCAAGGTGGGTTGAGGCAGTAGCTTTGAAATACATCACCTCCAAAGACGTTGCCAATGTATTTCTACACCTGTTCTCACGATTCGGATTTCCACGGACCATAATATCCGATCGTGGAACTCAATTCATATCGGCTGCAACGCAAGCCCTTACAAAAATGTTAGGGATTAAACAACATTTTACAACAGCATACCATCCAGCCAGCAATGGAATTGTAGAAAAAATTAACGGAGATCTTAAGCATATGCTGGCTAAGGTGACAGCAGAAAACCCAGCTGAATGGGATACACTGTTACCAACAGTGCTGTTCGCCTATCGGGAGATTCCCCATTCAAGCACGGGTTTCTCACCGTTTGAATTAGTGTACGGGGCTAACCCACGTGGACCCCTAACCATTTACCATCAGGTAATCACTAATTCCATTGAAATTCCCACCCCAAAAACACCTTACGAAATGGTGACAGACACACGAGACAAAATCATGAAATCGTGTATTATAGCTAAGGCAGCTTTGGAGAGGAAGGGTCAAATCTACCGCCAATACGCCAACAAAAGTGCAAGAACAATTTATCTTGAACCAGATCAAGACATACTTTTGTTACTTCCAGACAAACGAAATTTATTATTGACCTCATGGCAAGGGCCATTCAAGGTGGTACGTAAAATTTCAGATGTTGACTATGAAATATCAATAAACGGGCACTTAAAGATATTCCATGTCAACATGCTGAAACCTTACTTTTCACGACAACAGACAGAAGTAGAGACAGACGAACAAAGTGCACCCACATCTAGTGATCAGACGACAGACATACACAACGCAACTACACTAGTTAGCGAGACTGGCATATCCGACGATATCCATACTTCTAGCGAGAATACAGAATACGCACTTAGCACCACCACCGTACTGAATCAGGTAGACGACGACGGAATGGAACTACCCGTTCCTATTGTGGACAAGACTGCTACATTAGAGAGCATACACATAGAACAGGGACTAACAGACAATCAACGACGACAATTAGTAGAATTAGTGACGGAATACAAAGACATATTTTCTGACATTCCAGGTAGGACGGACAGAATCGAACACTCCATCCTTCTTTCGGACTCTAAGCCTATTAAATGCAGGCCGTACTCAATCCCACTTAGCTATAGGGAAAATCTAAATAAGGAAATTCTTAATTTAGAAGCTAGTGGGATCATCCAGAAATCCACTTCTGAGTACTCTTTTCCAATCGTCCTAGTTAAGAAAAAAGACTCCACAATTCGTCTGTGTGTGGACTATCGAAAACTCAACAACGTCACTAAGATCGACGCAGAGCCAATTCCTTCCTGCGAAGATCTTATTCTTGACATGTCCACCTCCAAAATCTTTTCTAAACTAGATCTTACTAAGGGATATTGGCAGGTCCCTATGCAGTCTCAATCCATCCATCTTACTGCTTTTTCAACACCTTTAGGACTATACGAGTGGCGTTTTCTTCCTTTCGGACTTCGAAATGCTCCTGCCACTTTCGTACGCTTAACTAGAGATCTACTGCATGGAGTGACGAATACAGTGACCTATATAGATGATATATGTGTCCATACTGATGACTGGACAACACACTTACTGAAACTAAGACATGTCTTTGATAGGTTGCGACTCTTCGGGCTCACTGTCAAACCGAGCAAAGTCGAATTGGGCCTAAAAGAAATTGACTTTTTGGGTCATGTCATTTCTCAAGGTCAACTTAAGACTGACAATAGAATTATTACCAAAATTATGAACCTGACCATGCCTACCACAAAGAAGCAGGTCAGAAGCCTTTTGGGGTTAGTAAATTACTATAGCAAATTCATACAAAATTTAGCGGAAATTACAAGTGTATTTTCCAATGTTTTAAAAGCATCTGTAAAATTGGATGTCAAAGATGCATTATTAATTTCTGCATTGTCAAAATTGAAAATCCTTTTTAGTAATGTTCCAATTCTCCGCTTGCCTAATCCTGGGCTCGTTTATTATCTTAGGACAGATGCCAGCAGAATCTCCATCGCTGCAGTATTAGGCCAATTTTATGATGGCATCTTCCATCCGATTTGCTACGTGAGCCGTAAGATCACACCTACTGAGTCCAGATATTCCATATCAGAGTTGGAAGCCCTAAGCGTCATCTATGCGGTGAGGAAGCTCCATCGATATCTGGCAGGTGTTCACTTCATTGTCCAGACTGACAACTCCCCAATCACGGTCATACAGAGTGGTGTGCATCGGAATGACCGTATATACAGGTGGTCGCTAATACTACAAAATTACACCTTTAGTATAGAGCATATCAAGGGTAAGGATAACATCTTGGCTGATACCCTTAGTCGACCATCTGAGGTAGAAATACCAGAGATACCACATAAGAGTGTAGAGTAATAGATGTTAACTTAGTACAGTAAAATATTCTATGTTAAATATGTTACAAATACATAGACATTGTGTGCTGAACTAGGTACGAAGAACACTGATTACTATGTGTCCGTAGACATCCAAATTAAGAACTTTGCTCTGGGAACAAATATTCCACTCTGTGAACGAGGACAGCTCATTACTTGCTAGGCTCCATATGTGTTCCAGTGAATCATTTGTGTTGAGCAGAGAAAAACAGTGTCAGAACATTATATGAATACAGACACAAAAACAGTCGTCTACGACACAAGCGAACTCTACAGATGCACTATCCATAAAACACAAGTGTGAACGTGTAATGTATTTGATATACCCAGGATATATAGTATGCCAATGAAAGCATTTTCTGAACATTAAGGGCAACGACTAACCTGAGGTATTTAAATACCATGTATATAAATAATCATTGTGATATGTATTATAACGTTTTAATATAGTCATAAATTATAGGTAGATTATCTCATTTAAGTTATATTTAGATTTAGATAATATAATAGTTTCATTTTTTTTTACTTTAGATAGATTATTAATTTACCCACTTATTTAGCTTAAAAGTAGAAGAGGATAGTGATTTAAACATAACAACTAATTATAAACTACAATAATAAATTTAAATAGTAATAGTACCATTTAGTTTAGTACATTTCACTTTGTTTTATTTCATTTGAGTTCATTCCATTCTAATGATCCAATCCATTAAACAAACATTATCATTTAGTATTATAATTAGTGTAACACCGTAATAGGATAAATAGATTATACAATTAAACATACATCATTCACATCATTTAGATTAAGAATATCAATCATATAGTTTTTTTTTCATTTAAAAACATTAGTTATAATTGTGTTAGATTGAACATCACCCATGTTAAAAAGGTACGTAACTTATTACATTTCACATTACCCATTTCACAAAGGTACATAACTCATCTCACATCAATTTCATTTTAAATAGTTAGATTACATCCCTTAAATTAGATAAATGTTAGGAGTAATGTAAGCTTGTTTGAGGATTAATGTCCACAGCTAAAGATTAATGATTGAGGATTAATGTGACAGATAGATTAAAATAGGTAACACATTAAATACATATTTATAGAACTAGTATTAGTATGTCAGTATTTAGAGTATGATGTTAATAGAATATAGTGGTTAATAATACCAGGGTACAAACCATCAACCCTTTTCCTTACATGTAAATATATTGTAAATACTTGACTCGTGCAGCAATTTACGCACAGTCATGAGGCTCAACTTGGTCAAACTGAGCCAAACTTGTACAGTGTCACTCCAAGGTTTTTAAATAACTATGAGCGTAACAGATGTTTGACAGAAGTATGAAAGTGAAAAATGTGTGACAGATGTGTGAAAGTGAAATAGGTTTGACAGAAGTGTGAAAGTGAGAGCGAATGTAAATTATACAACAGAGATTGAGATCGGTCAGCGGATTTTTCTCCCGCTCAACGCGATTTTTATTTTTTGTCTGCGTCAAATGTGTACTTTCTATGTTGTGCTGTGATGAATGTGTTGTGTGTAGTTTAATTTAGATATTAGAAAAAGTATTTTAAGTCCCATAAGACGGAAAGGTAGTCACTGATTAGTGTGATACACTTCTTTGTGGCCTCATTCAACCGAATTATGGCACTTGAAAACTTACTTACATACACAGGATAGTTAGATACACATGTTAGGGAGTAGATTATACTATTAATATAATCCAAACACGCAAACAACCAGAAAAACAAACAGATAAATTGCATACACTTTTTGTAGATCAAAGGGAGATAACTTCGGGTCAGGGGACATAATAGACAACGAAACACTAACTTAACAGTGAAAGATAACTTTACACGCGGAAGCGAGATAGGTAAAGCCTGTCGCACACAGCTTGTGTAATGGTTGTTTAATATTATATGGGGGACATGAAGCAATTCATGTGTTGACCCTAAGAAAGTCAACTTTGTATGGGTAGTGAGTTAATTTACTATTTGAGGGCAGGTCTTAATAGACAACGGTCCGGTTCAGACATACCTCTAATTAATATAATATTGCGATTGAGAATAGGGCTCACGCCAACCAGACAAGTTTGTGGCGATTGCCAGTAACCAAGTAAAGTGATACGACATTGTGAAAATAGGCAGTAGAAGTCTATTAGGTAGCCCAAAGCCAGGTTATCTACAGTCTTTGACAAAAATTAGATACACTAATTTTTTAGAAACCTCTTGCGTCACAACCAATGAGTCAAAGTTGATGACGCAACACAGGAGGGGAGGGTGTGTGTCAAAGACTGAACTATGAGGCCTGAGGTATGCCTCAAGATAGAACAACATCAGGTAGATTAGAGGGAGCACAGTGCCCGGGATAAGGGCAGGGTAGGGGATAGAATGGGGGACTATTAACTAGTTCTCTCATGAGACACGGAGACGGTGACCAGATAGTTAGCACTCTGGTCACGACAGAATCACGGCGCCTACATGATAGCCACGATTGCCAATCAACAGAAAACAGCTAATGTAAGCGTGCCAAACAGAACGGCACGCAGAAAGCCGAAGGACACCTCAAGGTCCTTCCGCGTGGTGTGTAACCACGCGAGCAAGCTAGTCAGACTGGGGACTGACTTTGTAGCGAGCACCTCGTTTTAGCGTTGATAGGAGCTTTGTGTAACCAAATAGATAGAATTAGCATTAGGGTTTAGAAAACTAGTGATAGGCAATTCTGTGGCTTTGTGTGTGGTTTTGATAGCGACTGTTATGTACTTGTAAAGAGCCAACGGCAATAAAATGTATCATTTATTTCCTCTCACACGACTTGCAAGTTTCTTGTGTGGTGTGGGAGAAGTAATCTGATGATGCCTTACACATGAGTTGTTGACAGGCAAAAGCATACTTGCACAACAGAAGAGCCCGAGTACAGATAGACGGTCTCAAGAGCAAGAAAGTACTATTACGTCACGGTGTTCCCCGGGGCGGAGTCCTGTCCCCAACACTTTTTCTAATCTTCATCAATGATCTTGTTGCTAATCTACCCGACGGAATTAAAGCGGCAATGTACGCTGATGACCTGGTTTTGTGGAGCGCAAATGAACATGCATCAGTGGCCACCATATTGCCACAGAGAGCTGTAGATATATTTGTTGCATGGGCGGATAGATGGTGTATCAGCATAAACACTGACAAGTGCAGCACCACTCTATTTACCCTTTCTCCGAAACAAAAGGCAGGGAGAATTCAGATAAATGGAACACCCCTAAGAGAAGATAAGGAACCAACATACCTTGGTGTAACATTTGACGACAGGCTGACAAGGAGAAAACACATCAAAAAATCAGTAGCAAAAGCCAGAAGGAAAATTGCCATCCTGATAAAGCTAACTGGAACCACGTGGGGAGCCAGTGGGAAAATACTTAGCAAAGTTTACCAACAGAGCATACGACCACACTTGGAATACGGGTCAACTGCGTGGTGTTCAGCATCAAAAACTACATTGCGGGAGCTGGACAAGGTGCAAAATCAAGTTCTTAGAGTCATCACAGGAGGGATGAGATCAACCCCTATAGTAGCAATGGAGAAAATGGGGAGGACACAAGCTTTAAGACAACGCAGAGATACAAAAACACTAATACAAGCAGAAAAGTTTCTCAGCTTGCCAGGCCACCCTATGAAGAACCGATTTGAAAACTTAGCTATGGGGCGGTTGAAAAGAAGTAGTTTCATCCACCAGGCCAAACAACTCTGCAGTGAATCCATCGATCTTCCCACAGTTGGTATCCCCCTGACAACTATTCCAGAGCGAACCCCGTGGAAAGATGAGCATAGAATATTGCTACAAATCCAGTCAAAGGTGAGAGGAATATTGGACAAGGAAGAACAGAACAGTGTACAGCGCAGAACAGCCACTCCCAGCTTCCTTGATGATGAATACCCACAGGACCTCTGGATCCGAGTCTACACAGATGGGTCAGCACAAAATGCTGTTCGAAATGGAGGAGCGGGAGTGTACATAGAATACCCAAATAATACTAGAGACACGGCCAGAATTCCAACAGGAAAGTACTGCCATAACTATGATGCTGAAATTGAGGCAATCAAGATAGCCACAGAGAAATTACAAAATACCAGCCATGGTACACAACCTGCAGTGATATTGACAGATGCAAAATCCGTAATAGAGGCGCTCCTGTCTGGGAAATTGCCAGTTCTGAGGACACTACTTTCTGAACTTAGCAGTCAGCGTAAGATCACCATACAGTGGATACCATCCCACTGTGGAGTCCCCGGAAACGACAGATCTGATCGATTGGCTAAGGAAGGAGCAAAAGAAGAACAACCTGATGTGCCCATTACATACCACCAAAAGAAAAGAATGATCAAATCAATCAGAAAGCCACCAAACCTTACTCAAGACGACTACCACGTTATGGACAGATCAGAACAGGTCATTCTTCTGCGCCTCAGAACAGGACACAATAGATTACGCAACCACTTGTATACAAAATTCAAGATTGGTGACTCAGCCATGTGCACATGTGGTTTGGCGTCGCAGACAGCAGAGCACATACTCCAGGATTGCCCAAACTACAACATATCCAGACGAACCTTCTGGCCTAGAGAGACAACAGTGGAAGATAAACTTTATGGACCGCTGAATGAACTAAAAAAAAGACTGTTAGATTCATACAAGAGACGACATTGCAGTTGTAGACATGTTTCAAGCGAACGAAAGAAGAAGAAGATCTTGAATAGCATCACTTTCTGTTATTCTTTTCCCAGGAATAGCAATCTTTGAACTGTTAGAATCAATGAGCTGGACAAGATCGCTGAGTAGTTTTGTTGGATCCTGTATATCTGCTTCGAATTTCTTATTCACACTTTGAACTTCTCCGAGAATATGTTTGAGAAATATGAGATACACATAGTTTTTCATGTCGCTAAACATAGAATGTAGAAGTTCTGCTGTATAACAGTGCTCGTTGAGTCTTGCTACATCAAAATGAGTTCTGAGCTCGATCCACTGCTGCAATATTCTGACAATGGCAGATAGAATGGACATCTCTAGCGGATGTTGTCCATCATTTATTGAAGCAAAAAGCTCCTTGTACTTTGCTTGACGAAGACTTGAGTGAGAAAACCAGTTATATGTTTCTCTAATCATGAACTCGATGTTCCTGGGCAGACAAGCAGCTGCAGCCTGTGACACTGCCAGCTGAAGGGAATGACATACACACCTAATTAGTACCAGATGAGGAACTTCGGACTTTAATTGTGCATATACTCCATTGTTTACACCTGTCATGACAGACGCATTGTCAGTGCCGAGTGCAACTAGTCTTTGCAACTCAAGTCCATTCTTGTCTGATTCAGTGCCAAACAAAAAATGGGTTTTGCCCAAGCAGAAATTGATGGCAGAAAATGGGAAGTAGGGGTGTGTTATAATAATGCTCTAAAAATTGTTAAAATGGTAGTAAATATATTGTATTATATATCAAATTAAAGGGCATTGCACAAGGAACACGTTGGTATTGCTAGTGTTGCTATAAGTTAGAAATATAATAATATTTGCAGATGTTGTAAAAAATAAATTGAAGACAGGGGTGACAAATATGTGGAATTTCCACTTACCAATGTGCTACTGCTTCAACGCTGTTTATAATCCAATGAAACTTACTGAATTATGATAACTACACCACTTTGCTACACAAATATCACTAGAACGGCTCCATAACACCAATAAAACACAATAAAAACATCCTATTTTGAAGCGCACCATTGTCACATAAAATAGAAAATGTCGGAAAATCACGGGACGGGTTTTGACTGTTTTCTGCTGATAAACACAAAATGTACGCTATTTGTTTTATTTAGTTATAATTATTATTCTTTTAAATTTAATTATTTAAATACTCCTTAAATGTTTTGTGATAGGCAAAGCAAACTTTAGGGGCACAAATGTGGCCCATTAGCTAATTCGACATGATGACAAACTTTCATGGTTAGCGGCTAACCAGCTAAGATAGCCGGTTAGTTTTGTTTACGTTCATACAAACAATTAATTTTAACCAAACAACCACATTTAACATGTGCTATCAGTTTAGAATCGATCACAAAGTCCTTTAAATCAGAATAACTACAATCTAAATTGTTTAAAACTATTATCTAATGTAAATATGTGAGGCCGAAAATCAGGGTCGATGCCGTTGTCAAATCAGAAAAGTAAACAAAACTTTGTAACTAAGAATTTTTCCTCAATATTCATCCATTTTCTGCCTCTCGTGGCCTGTGTGTAAATGAAAAACCTTCTCCCTGCGGAAACCGTCATTTCGGGGCATTAAAATTAAGCTAGGTTCGCAAACGAAAGAAACAAACGAACCGCACAAATCTTGGAAATATAATGATGAAGGGGCAAAAAAGTTGAGACTTTTTGGCAATCGGTTGGCGGTTGGCATCGATTCAGTTAAACAATCTTTTAACGCATTGCATATTGCCTGTGCGTTGCAGTCACTCAGTTCAACTAAATCTAAGTAAGTAACCACAAACTGCTTTCTTGTCTCTGAATAGTACCTAATAGCTACTCCAAGTAGCTTAGTTTTAGAATTGCATTGCTCTCATCAATCAATAAGCTGTATTTACTTTTGCCAATATCAGCTGTCAAGTCTGTTGTGAAATATGGTGCAAGTACATTTGAAATAACTGCTCTGCACTTAGTTCTCCTAAGCTTAAAGTTCTTGCAACCTTTGCTGTCACCAAAGTGTACCTTGCAGAGTTCACTTAAATGGTCAACAACGCGAAGCGAACAATGGCCAGCTATGAACAAACTCATGCATCGTTCTGTTTCTTTGACATCATCTTTCAATTTGTCAAATGCAATTGTTGTTTGCCTTTGTGTACTGAATGGTTGTTCGGCTTTCTGATGTTTCGTTGTATTCTTGTGCCTCTCAATATCATTTAACCTGGCTGCAATTGAACATTTGCAATATTTGCAGAAACACTTAGTATTATCCCCTTCTACTTTTAACAACCATTTTTGAAATCTCGTGTCACGGAGCCACTGTTCTCTGAAATGTTGACAATACTTCTTGCTCATGGTGAAACACAAATAAGCTTAAATGAAAAGATCATGTAGACACCACACAATTATGAACTCGATTACAAGCTAATGTATTGTCGTTTGGACTTGACCGCAAAATGGCGTTCGCTTTCAGCTAAATCGTATTAAAGGGAGTTAAATTAGTTGAATATTGCGCGGTAACGTACTAAGACTTTTTAAGCCAGGGTGTTCCCCAGGATGAGGTAACCAGCCTCCCACACTCAAGTCTTCTTTATTTGTCTCTTGTGATATGCATGGTATGTTACAACATTACAATTCTTGGCTTCTCTTAAAGATTAGTTACTTAAAGATTAAAGATTCTCTTAAAGATTAGTCTTATCAAGTTATTATCTCTTCGGTAGAAGCTGATGGAGTCAGTGGAAACCCTATCTTATCGACTTATTCACTCTTCGGTAGAAGCTGATGGAGTTAGTGGAAACCCTGTCTTATCGAGTTATTCTCTCTTCGGTAGAAGCTGATGGAGTCAGTGAAAACCCTGTCTTATTGAGTTATTCTCTTTTTGTTAGAAGCTGATGAACTCAGTGATGACTTATCGAGTTATTCTCTCTGTGTTAGAAGCTGATGGAGTCAGTGATGAATTATCGAGTTATTCTCTCTTCGTTAGAAGCTGATGGAGTCAGTGATGACTTATTTCCTTAGCATCAACTGTGTAGGGGCCAGTGACTATCACCTGGGGGATTATGGCTGAACGCCTCTTAAGTCAGAGTCCCGCCCGGATGTGCGGCGATATTCTTGTTCGCGTGCTTGGCTGATAGCCCAATGGTGCGATGCTGCCATCGGAGGAAGTAAAGAGTTTCCGGCTTGGGTCAAGATGGTGCGACGTGTTTTCTTCTGGCTTGACCAAAGACGGTTGATCGGTGGCTTGACAATCCGCCATCATAAAACTCCCAACTGTTAACGAAACAGATGTCTGGCTCCAAATGTTTGACGCTTCGCACAAACATTGAGAGCCACGACTTCTGCCCTATGCGCCGCCTTAGGCACGAGAGGAAAAACAAGGAGGTAGTATTAGTTGTAGTGGGTGATAATTAAACACTATCATCATACTATTGGTGCTGTGTTAGGGCTACAGTGCTCTTCCTCCTCGGTTTCTTCCTCTTTTTTCGTGTTCTTTCTTTATCTGTATTGGCTCGGACATAAACACTATCATCATTCCATGGTGCTGTGTAAAGCTTAGGGTTACAGAGCATTTCCTCGGGGTGGTCTAGGGGATGGGTGGGGGTGGGAGCTCAGGGGTGGGACGCGGGTGTCGCCATGTGGGGTAGGACTATGCAGTTTGAACCTCGAGCCATGATAGGCGTCATATGAAATCCTTAATAAGTAAGAATGTAAATATGGCGGTTATATAATCTGTATAGGGTCATAGTGGCTTATTCACTATAATGATACGGGTTACAAATGAAAACCATAAAAAAGTAAAAAGGGCCAGCATTATTGGTTCCAGTCGGTATGGCTTAGTATCATTCAGTGTTACGGGTTGGTAGCAGGTATTAGTGATCTGTAGAGGGTCATAGTGGTGTAAACACTATCATCATAGGAGTTACAAATGAAAACCTTAAAAAGTAAAAATGGCCGATATTATTGATTTTAGTGGGTATAGCTTAGTGAAATTCGTTGGTAAGGGGTGGGTAGCGGTTATTAGTGGTCTGTAGAGGGTCACAGTGGCTTGTTCACAATCATCACAAGGCTACAAATGAAAACCTTAAAAAGATAAAGATAGCCGATATTACTGATTGTAGCGGGTACAGCTTAGTGAAATTCGTTGGTAAGGGGTGGATAGCGGTTATTAGTGACCTGTAGAGTGTCGCAGTGGTTTAAACACTATCATCACACAGGTTACAAATGAAAACCTTAAAATGTAAAGATGGCCAGCATTATCGACTGTACCGGGTATGGCTTAGTGAAATTCGTTGGTAAGAGGTGAGTGAGTGGTGGAGTATGTTGATAAGTGCTTACGAACACTATCATCACACGGTTTTCAGAGGTTCAAATGAAAACCTTAAAAAAAGTAAAAATAGCTATTATTGAGTATGGCTTAGTGAAATTCGTTGGAAAGGGGTGGTTGAATGGAGGAAAGGCTAGATATATACTTCTGATCATTGTTAAGGGGTGGTCGAGTGGCGGGGTGGCTAGATAAATACGTCCATTCCTTGATAAGAGCCAGTGGTTAAGTCTCATATTAAAGTTTGAGGCATGAACTCATAGTTGGCTGAGTTGAGGGTGACCTCCTGGGTGACTAAACACGTGACGATGCCATCAATAAACGTGCCTGAACGTGTTCAGACATGTCTTTGGGGAAAACCAGAGGATGACCCAGAGCATACTGACAGCATAACGATACAACCGAGACACGTGGGTAATGGTAACATCGGATCAAATGTGGCGCTGCTTCCGGTCGCGTGTGTAATGACTACAACCAGACCACGTGCTCACTGGCTACGAGTGGTCAAATATGGCTCTGCTTCCGGTCGCAAGTGTAATGACTACAACCAGACTACGTGAGCAATAGTTATATCCTATCAAAGATGGCGCTGCATCTGATCACACTGGGTAATGGTCACATCAGATCAAATATGGCTCTGCTTCCGATCGCCTGTGTAATGGCTACAACTAGACATCGTGCTCACTGGCTACAAGTGGTCAAAGATGGCGCCACATCCAGTCACATGTGGCAATGGCAAAACCAGACCACGTGCGCGTGACTAAAGCCGGTCAAAGATTGCGCTGCACACGATTACACGTGGCTAATGGTCACATCCGATCACACATAGCGCTGCTTCCGGTCCATGTGTAATGGCAACCAGACCACATGCTCACTGGCTATGATATGTCAAAGATTGCGACGCACGGGTGTGATGGGGTTGTGGAATGGGTGAAAGACGGATTTTCGTTAGTAAAAAGGCGGGCGGATCAAGTGGCAGCGTATCTGAATGATGGGGGCAGGGGTTGAAAAGATACTAGCGAAGAGGTCACCGGGGCTGAATGGTGGAGACAGCGGTGGAAAACTGATTAGCGAGGAGGTCAAAGATGGCGTAGCATCTGATCACACGTGGTAAGGGCAAAACCAGACCACGTGCTCACTGGCTAAAGCTGATCAAAGATGGCGCTGCATCCGATCACACGTGGGTAATGGTCACAACCGCTCACGTATGGCATTTCATCCAGTGACATGCATAACGATACACGTGGAACACTTGGCTGATGACTCAACCGGTCAAAGATGGCATCACATCCGGTCACATGACCAGTCAGTAAATAATATTCTGCTGAGTCATTCTATGCCAGCAAATAGCGTGTATAAGACGTTCAGCATTCGCCTTAACCAGATCAACATGTGGCAAGCCGCTAATGGTAAGTTGGATTTGTGATAAATCTTTAACATTTGCGTTGTGTTTCTCCAAGTAGGCATATGGTTAACCTAACAATACTAGTATAATACAGAGGATATGCAGCAATAACGTGTGTAAACAAGTCATCACAGTGTCAGACTAAGCCTTTCTCATACTCATGGTGCAGAGATGTGATCACCGATGCTAGTCGGGGAAATTGTGTCTGTACGTATCAGCTATCGGGTCATACAGCGCCGAGTGGCTAGTGCATGATAACAGATCTATAATATTTCACACGAACACAACAAATTGTCCAAACTCAACCTTTGGCAATGCATGTAACTTGACATGTCACGTGTCCGCTGTCATAACCAGCGAAGTTATCACGTAGAAAATTAGATATCTACACTTTCATTACCTCTCTATGTGTCCATACAGGTCTTTACATCTTTCACCAGAAACTCATTTCCAAGAGCAATATATGTTTCTGTGTGATTGCTCAGTGCCACACTTCACAACCAGACAAAAGTACACCTTCTATGTACCACTTCAACAGTCAAATAAGAAAATATGTTAGACAAATGGGGAAAATATAAGTCAAACTTATAAATAGCTCCACCAAACTTATAAAAAGTAGGAACATTTGTTAACCTATTGGGAAAAAATATCAACCAAGTAGTAACATTTGTTAGTCAAATAGGAAAAATATTGACAAAGTAATGAAATATCTCCACCAAACTTATGAAAAGTAGGAAACTTTGGTAACCAAATGTGAAAAAGTATCAGACAAAGAGAGAAATATCTCACCCAAGCTTATAAAATGTAGGAAAATCTGATAGCCAAAGGTGAAACATGATGGTCAAATTTCAACCTAACTTATAAAAAGTAGGAAAATTGTTAACCAAATTGGAAAGATATTGACCAAGTAGGAAAATGTGTTAGCCAACCAGGAAAAATATTGACCAAGTAACGAAATACAGCATTCAAATTTATGAAAAGTAGGAAACTTTGTTAATCAAATGTGAAAAAGTAACAGCCAAAGAGAGAAATATTTCACCCAAACTTATAAAAAAGTAGGAAAATCTGATTGCCAAGTTGGGGGGGGGGGGGGGGGGAATGTCGGTCAAATTTAACCAAACTTATAAAAAGTAGGAAAATTGTTAACTAGATTGGAAAGATATTGACCAAGTAGGAAAATGTGTTAGTCAAAGAGGAAAAATATTGACCAAGTATCGAAATACAGCATTCAAACTTATGAAAAGTAGGAAACTTTGTTAACCAAATGTGAAAAAATATCATCCAAAGAGAGAAATATCTCATTCAAGCTTATAAAAAGTAGGAAAATTGTCACCTAAATGGGAAAAAGTTATGCCAGATACATAAATAGCTCGGCAAAACTTAAGAAAAGTAGGAACATTTGTTAACCAAAGAGGAAAAAGATTGACCAAATACGGAAATATCTCGTTCAAACTTATAAAATGTAGGAAAATGTGTTAACGAAATGGGAAAAATCTTGACCAAGTAACGAAATATCTCAGCCACATGTATGAAAAGTCAGAAACTTTGTTAACCAAAGGTGAAAAACATATCGACCAAAGAGTGAAATATTTCAACTAAACTTATAAAAAAATAGGAAAATATGTCAGTTAAATGGGGAAAATGTCGGCCAAACACAGAAATATCTCAATCAAATTATAAAAAGAAGGAAAAAGATTGACCAAGTAACGAAATATCTCATCACAATTTATTAAAAGTAGGAACAATTGTTAAATAAATGGCTAAAATCTTGGCCAAGTAAGAAAATTTGTTAACCAGATGTGAAAAATATGGTACACGTAACGAAATGTCTCGTCCAAACTTATGAAAACTA
The DNA here is from genome assembly GCA_963921405.1 of Cepaea hortensis. NCBI lineage: Eukaryota > Metazoa > Mollusca > Gastropoda > Stylommatophora > Helicidae > Cepaea > Cepaea hortensis. Next base: position 85,804,707 of record OY992883.1, read on the forward strand.
GAAAAATTTGTTAGTCAAATTGGAAAAATCTTGGCCAAGTAAGAAAGTTTGTTAACCAAATAGGAAAACAATATTGACCAAGTAAAGAAATACATCGGCAAAACTTATGAAAAGTAGGAAACTTTGTTAACCAATTGTGAAAAAACAGCGATCAAAGAGAGAAATATTTCAACTAAACTTTTAAAATGTAGGAATCTTTGTTAACCAAAGCGAAAATGTTGTCCAAATTTCAACCAAACTTATAGAAAGTAGGAATATTTGTTAACCAAATGTGAAAAGTTTGGCCAAATGTCAACCAAAATTATAAATATCTCAACCTAACTTATGAAAAGTAGGGACATGTGTTAACCAAATTTGAAAAAATTCAACCAAACTTATAAAAAGTAGGAAAATTTGTTAACCATATGTGAAAAGTTTGGCCCCATTTCAACCAACCTTATAGAAAATCTCAGTCAAACTTATGAAAAGTAGGAAAGTTTGCTAACCAAATGTGAAAAGTTTGGCCACATGTCAACAAAATTTATAAAGAATCTCAGTCAAACGTATAAAAAGTAGGACACTTTGTTAACTAAATGTGAAAAGTTTGGCCCACATTTCAACCAAACTTATAAAAAAGTAGGAAAATTGTGGTAACCAAAGCGAAAAATATTGACCATATTTTAAGCAAACTTATAAAAAGTGAAAAAATTTTGGCCAAAAATTAACAATTAAATTTCTACATGAAACATTCAATTTGAAAACAATAAAGAGAAATTTAATTGTTAATTTTTGTACAATTTTATTGTTGAAATATTTTTTTTTTTCATTCAACGATAGTGACTTATTACATAAGATACTTTTAATTTTCTGAAATACAGCTGTTGTTTGCTTAGGGGACAGACGATTATCTCTAGTAGGTTGGATATGTGCCCAGTCAGCAGAATACCGGCTATGGTGGGATCAAAGAGAATATTAATGCTAAGTGGTATGAAACGTTGAAAGTCGGTTAGAAGATGAGGTAGATGGTATTCAAGGGGTAAATAAGGCAGACGTGGTTTTAAGAAAAGGTCGACGTTTGGTTGCAATTTGGCCAAACTTTTCACATTTGGTTAACAAAGTTTCCTAATTTTTATAAGTTTGGTTGAAATTTGGCCAAATTTTTTTTACCTTTGGTTAAATATTTTTCCCACTTTTCATAATTTTGGCTGAGCTTTTTGTAAGTTTGGTTGAAATTTAGCGCAAATTTTTTCACTTTGATTATCAAAAGTGTCCTACTTTTTATAAGTTTGGCTGAACTTTGGCCAAAATTTTCACATTTGGTTAACAAATGGTCCTACTTTTCATAAGTTTGGTTTGAAATTTTGCCAAACTTTTCACATTTGGTTAACAAATTTCCTACTTACTATAAGATTGGTTGAAAGTTGGCCATTTTTTTTTTTCACTTTTTATAATTTTGGTTGAAATGTGACCAACATTTTTCGCTTTATTTAACAAATTTTCCTACTTTTTATAAGTTTGGTTGAAATTTGGCCAAAATTTTCACCTTTGGTTACAAATTTTCCTACTTTTCATAAGTTTGACTGATATTTTTATAAATTTGGTTCAAATTTGGCCAAACTTTTCACATTTGGTTAACAAATTTTCCTACTTTTCATAAGTTTGGTTGAAATTTTGCCAAACTTTTCACATTTGGTTAACACATTTTTCTACTTTTCATAAGTTTGGTTGAAATTTGGCCAAACTTTTCCCAGTTGGTTTGCAAAGTTTCCTACTTTTTATAAGTTTGGTTGAAATTTGGACAAACTTATCACAGTGGTTAACAAACTTTCCTACTTTTTATAAGTTTGGTTGACATTTTTCACATTTGATTAACACATGTCCCTACTTTTCATAAGTTAGGTTGAGATATTTATAAGTTTGATTGACATTTGGCAAACTTTTCACATTTGGTTAACAAATGTTCCTACTTTTTATAAGTTTGGTTGAAATATGGCCAACATTTTCGCTTTGGTTAACAAAGATTCCTACATTTTAAAAGTTTAGTTGAAATATTTCTCTCTTTGGTCGCTGTTTAATCACATTTGGTTAACAAAGTTTCCTAATTTTCATAAATTTTGCCGATGTATTTCTTTACTTGGTCAATATTTTCCCCATTTGGTTAACAAACTTTCTTACTTGGCCAAGATTTTTCCTATTTGGCTAATTTTTCTAGTTTTCATAATTTTCACATTTGGTTAACAATTTTATTTACTTGGCCAAGATTTTTGCCATTTATTTAACAATTGTTCCTACTTTTAATAAATTGTGACGAGATATTTCGTTACATCGTCAATCTTTTCCCTTCTTTTTATAAATTTGGTTGAGATATTTCTGTGTTTGGCCGACATTTTTCCCATTTGACTGACAAATTTTCCTATTTTTAAAATAAGTTTAGTTGAATTATTTCTCTTTGGTCGATAATTTTTTCACCTTTGGTTAACAAAGTTTCTGACTTTTCATACATGTGGCTGAGATATTTCATTACTTGGTCAATATTTTTCCCATTTGGCTAACAAATTTTCTTACTTGGTCAAGATTTTTCCCATTTCGTTAACACATTTTCCTACATTTTATAAGTTTGAACGAGATATTTTCGTATTTGATCAATCTTTTTCCCTTTTGGTTAACACATGTTCCTACTTTTCTTAAGTTCGGCCGAGCTATTTATGTATCTGGCCTAACTTTTTCCCATTTGGGTGACAATTTTCCTACTTTTTATAAGCTTGAATGAGATATTTCTCTCTTTGGACGATAGTTTTTCACATTTGGTTAAAAAAGTTTCCTACTTTTCATAAGTTTGAATGCTGTATTTCTTTACTTGGTAAATAATTCTCCTCTTTGACTAACTCATTTTCCTACTTTGTTAATATCTTTCCAATTTGGTTAACAATTTTCCTACTTTTTATAAGTTTGGTTGAAATTTGACCGACATTTTCCCCCTTTGGCTATCGGATTGTCCTACTTTTTATAAGTTTGGGTGATATATTTCTCTCTTTGGCTGATACTTTTTCACATTTGGTTAACAAAGTTTCCTACTTTTCATAAGTTTGGCGGAGATATTTCGTTACTTTGTCAATATTTTTCATATTTGACTAACATATTTTACTATTTGGTTGATATTTTTTCCCAATAGGTTAACAAATGTTCCTACTTTTTATAAGTTTGGTGAAGCTATTTATAAGTTTGACCTGCATTTTCCCCATTTGTCTAACATATTTTCTTATTTGACTATTGAAGTGGTACATAGAAGATGTGCTTTTGTCTGGTTGTGAAGTGCGGCACTGAGCAATCACACTGAAACACATATATTGGTCTTGGAAATGAGTTTCTGGCGAAAGATGTCAAGACCTGTATGGACACATAGAGAGGTAATGAAAGTGTAGATATCTAATTTTCTATGTGATAACTTCGCTGGTTATGACAGCGGACATGTGACATGTGATGTTACATGCATTGCCAAAGGTTGAGTTGGGACAATTTGTTGTGTTCGTGTGTAATATTATAGATCTGTTATCATGCACTAGTCATTCGGCGCTGTATGACCCGATAGCTGTTACGTTCAGATACAAGTTCCCCGACTAGCATCGGTGATCACATCTCTGCACCATGAGTATGAGAAAGGCTTAGTCTGGCACTGTGATGACTTGTTTACACAAGCGTATGCTGTATATCCTCTGTATTATACTAGTATTGTTAGGTTAACCATATGCCTACTTGGAGAAACACAACGCAAATGTTAAAGATTTATCACAAAGCCAACTTACAATAGCAGCTTGCCACATGTTGATCTGGTTGCTGCTCACAGAGAACGGTACTTCTATAATGCGAATGCTGACCTTATTATACACGCTATTTTCTGATGTAGAATGACTCAGAAGAATATTATGTACTGACTGGTCATGTGACCGGTTGAGTCATCAGCCACGTGTATCGTTATGCATGTCACTGGATGAATCGCCATATGTGAGCGGTTGTGACCATTACCCACATGGGATCGGATGTAGCGCCATCTTTGATCGGCTTTAGCCAGTGAGCACGCGGTCTGGTTTTGCCCTTACCACGTGTGATCGGATGCGACGCCATCTTTGACCTCCTTGCTAATCAGTTTTCCACCCGTCTCCACCATTCAGCCCGGTGACCTCTTTGCTAGTATCTTTTCCACCCGTCTCCATCATTCAGATACGCTGCCACTTGATCCGCCCACCTTTTTACTAACGAAAACCCGTCTTACACCCACTCCACAGCCACTCTCCCATTCGGCGGAACAGTACTGTAACCCCATCACACCCGTGCGACGCCATCTTTGACATCTCGTAGCCAGTGAGCATGTGGTCTGGTTATTACACATGCGACAGGAAGCGGCGCCATATGTGATCGGATGTGACTATTAGCCACGTGTGAGCGGGTGCAGTGCCATCTTTGACCACTCATAGCCAGTGAGCACGTGGTCTGGTTGTAGCCATTACACAGGCAACCGGAAGCAGAGCCATATTTGATCTGATGCTAGATAAAGACTCTTGGTCTTTGTTAAAGGGTGGGTGAGTGGAAGGAGGCTAGATAGCTGCTTCTGATCATTGTTAAGGGGTTGTCGAGTGGCGGGGTGGCTCCTTCTCTTAACAAGGGCCGGACGTATTTATCTAGCCACCCGCCACTCGACCACCCCTTAACAATGATCAGAAGTACCCATCTAGCCTTCCCTCCATTCACCCACCCCTTACCAACGAATTTCAGTAAGCCATACTCGCTACATTAAATAATAGCCATTTTTACTTTTTTAAGGTTTTCATTTGAAGCTCTGAAAACCGTGTTATGATAGTGTTCGGAAGCACTTATCAACATACTCCACCACTCACTCACCCGTTAGCAACGAATTTCACTAAGCCATACCTGATAGAGTCAATAATGCCATCCATCTTACATTTTAAGGTCTTCATTTGTAACCTGTGTGATGATAGTTATTAAACCACTGCGACACTCTACAGATCACTAATAACTGCTACCCACCCCTTACCAACGAATTTCACTAAGCTATACCTGCTACAATCAGTAATATCGGCCATCTTTAACTTTGTAAGGTTTTCATTTGTAGCACGTGTGATGATAGTGAACAAGCCACTGTGACCCTCTACAAACCACTAATAACTGCTACCAACTCCTTACCAACAAATTTCACTAAGCTATACCCGCTAAAATCAATAATACCGGCCATTTTTACTTTTTAAGGTTTTCATTTGCAACACATATGATGATAGTGAATACACCACTATGACCCTCTACAGATTATATAACCGCAATATTTACATTCTTATTTATTAAGGATTTCATATGACGCCTGTCATGGCTTGAGGTTCAAACTATCTAGTCCTACTCCACATGGCGACACACGGGTCCCACCCCTGAGATCCCACCCCCACCCGTCCCCTAGAACACCTCGAGGAAATGCACTGTAACCCCTAAGTTTTTAAACTCGCTTATTTATTCATGAGTTGCATCCCTACACGGGTCAAAGGTCACCTGCGGTCTGCTTTTGTGACGTTTCGCTTGTGGAGCTAGACTTTTTATATAGTAAAAACTAATGGAGCGGCTCCATATTTGAGGTGTAAATTGCACATTGTATACTACTCCCACTCCTCGCCAGGTTCTAAGTCCTCCAGTAAACACACCTGTTGAAGAATGCCTTCGGCTCGACCCACCCACGACCTTCCTTATTTTAACCTGCTGCCCTTACCTTCTTAATTTCACTAGGCAGTGGGTGTTGTGTGTTTGCATTGACTCTGAGGTAGGCACGTGCTCTGCAAATTTGTATTTTGTCTCCAATGGTTGGAAAATCCAGAAGATAGCGCATCACCCTGCATGCTGTATCTCTTGTACATCCAAGAATACTGCGTATAGCTTCGTTCTGTATCTGTTCCATCTGCTTACGGCTGAGAGTCAGGATCGCCATCACATACTCAAAAACAGACATGACCAGACCCTCGTATAGCAGACATAGATGGCACTGCTCACAGTTTACTACCGCCATCACCCGCAACGCAGCCAAACCCCGCTTGGCCTTTGTTATCACCTGTTCTATGTGCTCATTATAAGCAAGGCTTCGATAAAAACGTATCTCCAGGTAATTCATTGCCTGCGTTCTTTTTAATAGTTGGTGCTGGAGTGTTGACAATATGGTTATTCAAAGAGACCTATATGTGAAACATAAAAACGGTCTACAAGACACGTTCACAAAATTGTCCGTCGTGTGGTAGTCGATCCTGCTACTATAGTATAGTCCATTCACATTTATTTTCCCCCATATAAAAATCCAAATCTCAGTAACCATCCATCCATCATGTGCCATGCCGATATGCGTGGGTGGTCATGTTTTGCCATCACACTCGATCACCAGAGTCGTGGATCAGCTCCGTATTCATGTCTCGACCATGCCATGTGACCAAGCCATCCAGGTATTTACTTCTCGGTCTTCCCCTTGGTCTGTTCCCTTTGATCTTGCCAGTTGTTACCAAGTTCTCTGTGGTATACAAAAACGTCTCTACTAACATCCGTCTATAGGCGCCTTTTAAAAATACCAATCCCTAACAATTACTGTTTCAGTATCTTACTTAATGTAGGAGAAAGGAAAAGTATCACAGCCAAATTTAATTGACATTAATTAAAATTTGGCCTTATTTTGGTTCACGCACCTGGCCAAGACCGGCTAGTTTTACAACAAAGGCACTAAAGCGGCCATTTCTATTCAAGAGAGGACAAAAGAAAGACGCCGGCTTTCCCTTTGGGGATAGAGCAATTTTGCCCTAAAAACCATCATTCTATGCAGCCATTGGTATGTTAAAATCTACATTATTAATATGTATTCATGTATTTTGATAAAGTACATATACCATTGTGTTTAATTAAGAATTAGTTAGAATGATAAATCAACAATTCTTGTAAACTAGAGTCTGTTTAATTTTTACCACTGCGCGCCATGCCAGGCCACGCTGTAATTTTTCCTATGCTTGTCAATTTCATATTCCTATGTTAAAACCTTTTATAGGCATTGTGAACCTATATCTCATTAGCAATGCTTATAACCTATAAATATTATGTGTACTGTAGAGTATGAAACTCATGTCAGAAACACATTTAGGAACTTTTCTCAATTTGGGAGCAGACTCCTGATTCATACTTCAAAGTAGAGAACTCGTTTCTGCCAAGTTCATATTCCTATGATTAAATAACTTCTATGCATTGGGAACTATATCTCACTATCTATGCTTAGAAATCTGCAAATAATCTATGTACTATAGAGTATGAAACTCTAAAGAAAATTTTCAAAGGACATACAAATGATCACGCATATTCCTGACTCTTAGTCAGTGGATAAAATACTTTGCTACATTCTAATCTGTAACTTGAAACTATCGTGCTAAGTCTTAGTACAAGCTTTTTGTTAACAGATTAGTAACCACACCATAGGTGTGATAGACATGTAATATTTTCATAAAGATGCTAGGAAATTGCCATGTTTGAGAATATAAATTCAAGAACAAAGAAAGTACACGCATGATATACATTGGAATGTTCTGGTAGGAAATGCCTGCAATCCGCATCACCTCACTGTGGCAGGGGCAGAAGCGAAGATTGATGTTCCTAAAATGCTTGCAATATTCAGAAGACTAGACGATGCGGCATAAGTTATTTCTGATAAATAACTCTTCGAATACTAGCAGCAATTGGACCTGGAATATTGTATGGTCCAAACACTTATCAGACTGCCTAAATCATTTCTGATAGATAAGAAATTCTATTAAAAATAGCAGAAACTGGTAAAAGATATCACGGCGTTCACTAACCCCATGCTGCACAAGCAGTGGGGGAAAAAGAATAATCTAGTTTGTGGATTAAAAAATAAGAAAATTCAAAACTATTGGCTCCTGCATTAAATTTTATGATGATTATCATGTACTCAATATCAGAGAAATGTACATGGTTGGGTTTCTCTGTTATGAGAATTTTACTCTGGCCCTGATTGTTACTCTTCACTATGGGAAATACACATTGTAATGTGACTCCTGTGGAAACATGAGATGAAGTATGAAACCTGTGTATGTCAGTAATTAAGAAGACAATGTTGAAGAGCCTTGGCCTAATGCTGATTATAGTGCCGGAAGGAAGATGCGGCATTAGAAACCACAGAGATTATGTATAGGCTATTCTCTTCAATTAGAGAGAGGAAATATCAACATGTTTGATGGACAGAATGGCTTCACTCATCAAATAGTTCCCATTAACAATCGCAGAACAAAACATAGAGTGAAAAGATACCTCACTCACTATCAGAGCTAGGAAAGCTCTACAACAAGCGACGAGGGACAGGGAACTTGGAAACCCACTCCTATCTCCTTCCCCTTTTTTGTTTGTAATTGTGTTGTGAAATGTTAACACATCACAGTAGGTTAATGCTAGTGTTGTATTCTTTGTCATCCATTTCTATAGAAGAGAAGCAAGTGGAGGTTGGATTTGGTGGGACTGCATTGCGTCACTATCAACTGGAAACTGGGTAAACAGCCAAGAGAAAGTGAAAATGGCAACCTGTCCAAAACCTAGACTGGACCAATACCTCAATGTGTACTGCTGCACTCATTAGCTGCAAAAGCCAGCAAAATGCCAATTCGAAGACAACTGACAACGTTGCTGATTAAGTCCTACTTCAGTAGGAATATCCAGGATGGACTTCAGGATCTAATAATCTACAAAGATGAAGATCAACAGAGTAACTGACAACCGTATATCGTCTGCTTTACTTCTGAGAAGTACTACCTGAAGCCTCAGCTTTCAGCAACATCAGTGAAACTATAGGCAAATCCTACCAGTTACTAAATCTAGCAACAGTGAGAACCCTTCAACTGTCGGTTGGATTACCAAGTTGATATCCAACAATGGATAGGTCTTCGAAAGAAAGTCTCACAGCAGCAAAAGTCAAACATAAGGTACCAGACGCTCCACACCGAGTTTTTGATATGAACACCACTCACACAAATGGGAGAAGACACTGAAACCACATAAGCCAATACAACCAAGGTACCAACTTAAGATCCTCTGAAACATAACTACACCAGATTACCTCAAGGATCCAAAACCTGAACACCATCAAAAAGACCATATGAAAGCAGCTAGCGGAGTAAATGCCTTTACTCCTGCAACCAAAGGAAGCATCTGATTGCTTGCAACCCTGGTTATGTGTTGAAAGTAATATTCTTCAGTCCCATGCCTGCTGCAGAATCCTGGAAATATCTCCAGATGAACCAAATGAATAACAAGCAGCATTGTATGTCTACACTGAAAGGAAAATACTGAATCAGAACCCTGTGCTGGTCCCATGTCAGCCTAAATGCCATCACCTGTGGAATAGGTTATAGACTGGTGACTAGGTGGGTGAAAAATCTTTGTGAACATAATTGAGATTCGGATATTATAAGCCGAGAAGCTGAAAGGTCGGCATCCTTTTCATCGGATTTGGTGATATAGGGAAGACCCTTGGTCCAAGACTCAAGATGCATCTCCTGAAGGTATGACCAACCTAGGCCTCAATTCACACTGGCACCGAGCCATTTGCAACAGAAGATTCGTGAATTCAGCCCCAATGGAGGGGATAGGTGGTGAATTTATTTCCTAAAATGGATTATAATTATTCAGCAGCAAACTTCAGTGGACATTAGAACATGACTGTGAGTACATTATTTCTGTCCCGGATAATTATGGACATTAACTGCTTCGCACTGGAGAAGAATACCCACCCGCAATGCCTAAAGGAATACTATAATCAATTAGTTTAATTATTAGTACCAAACTGCTTTTTATATTTGTTTTTTTCTATGCCATGGATGTAACAGGTCTGTAGCTTTTTTCAATGAAGGTTATGATATAGTATTTTGACACCATCTCATTATTTTTAAATATGAGAATTGTAAAGGGTGTCAGAAACAACTGTTTTATATGTTGGGTTCTATGTACTTAGATCATTATTTGCCTTAATTATGTAAGGTGGGTCAAGGAAAGTATACCCAATTTGTGGCTGTTGTGTTGTTTGTAATAACATTGTATTTTTCTTGGGGCAAATGTGGTTTGATAATGCAAATCATTCCCATGCCTGTACATAAAATTCAATGAGACTATTACATTTTCATGTATGTAACTACAGATCTTGATTTAATACTTGAACTGCTTGTCCAAAAATTTGTGATGTGTACATCAAGTAAATGTGGTGTTCACCAGTGGTTGTTTATATGTTGTGAACAATCAATGTCTTCTAGCAATATAGTAAATTTAAAGGGTGATGAAGTGGGAAGGGAAACCTACACACATATGCCATTGTTTCAAGGATTGAAGTGTTTTCTCCTGGTGTTTGTGGTAAATATCCCTGATTATCTTGCATTCTAACAGTGACCAGAGAATCAACAAATCCCCTAGACAACTTAACATAATATTCTCTTAAATTAAAATCCACACCCTACATTCTCCAAGTCATTTCTTCTCATAACATGCCCAAAAAATTTTGACTGTCTACATCTAAAGACTAATCAATTTACGAACTTGATTTGTTTCTTGAAGGAATTGTTCATTGGTTTTTTTGTTTGTCCATGGTATTCTTTGCATTTTCTACAGCCATCAGATGTTTTTCAGCTTTACTGCTCATTGTCCACGCTTCACATCCATACAAAAGTACAGGTTCAATGTAGCACTTCAACACCCTTTTTCTCGTTTCAATTTATATCTTTTTATTGGTTTGTATGTTTTTCATCTTGCAAAAGGCTACCTTCGCAATGGCAATTCTTGTTCTAATTTCTTCAAGGCATCTCCCATCAGATGTTATGACCACCGATTAACTTGCTTAAGAATATGCCCATTTACTTGCATATCACATTGTGGTATTTCCTTCTTATCAGTGATGACCATAATCTGTGTCTTCTTACTACTTAATTCTAACCCTAGTTGCTCAATATGTCGCAGGCCCTGTTCATTATCTGCAATCAAGACTGTATCATCTGCAAATCTAATGTTATTGATGTATCTTCCCCCAATGTTGATACCTTCCATATCTTCTATATTTCTGAAAATATTTTCACTGTACAGGGAAAAAAGATCTGGAGACATTACACATCCCTGTCTCACACCTCTTTTAACAGGCTGATATTGACCTACATCATTATCAATTATGATGGCAGCTTGTTGTTTCCAATATATGTATTCTACAAGTCTAAGGTCTTTTCCATCAATTTGTAGATCTTCAAGCATCCTTATCATGTCAACATGTCTGACTTTATCGAAAGCCTTTGTGTAGTCAATAAAGCAAAGATATAGATCTTTGTTTACTTCTGTAGAACGTTCAATTACTGTTCTCAGTATATACACAGCATTTACTGTACCTTTGCCTTCTACAAACCCACATTTTGTGATGTGGCGCATTATACTAATTGTTCGATGTTGATCACATTCCAAGGCTCGTGATTTCTTCGGGATTGCAGTAAATATAGAATTACATAATTCAGGAGGTATATCTCCAGTATCGTATATTGCGTTCAGCAGTCTGTTCCATATTCTTCTAAGGCATTGATCATTTTTAATGTGATGTTATCTATAACCGGGGTCTTGCCAGTTTTCATATGTTTAAGAGCATTCTGAACTTCCATCTTCAAAATTGATGGTTCTTCATTATTATTCCGATTATCATATTGTTCTTCTCTTGTATCATCATAACGGTTAGTAACCAACTGAGGAAAAATTACGAAATTTAGCACATAAACTTATCATTATGTCCACCCAACAAAAAAATGTTTGTGCTGGAGATTGTACAGCAGATTTCAATGTTTGTTTTTATGCGGTATATAATTTACGAGTCATAGATGAAGTGCATATTATGAAATGTATTACATCTTCAAACTGGAACATCATCGTTTAATAGTTAAATTACTCATTCAGCATGAGAATGGCTTTATGATAAGTACCATATATAGTGGAACAGGAGTGTTCAGAGTTGTCGTCAATAATGTGGTGCTTTCATGAAATGTGATTATTTTATAAATCTTACCATTTATCGCTAACATCTGAATGTGTTAATATTGTTAAATGGGATTGAATGCAAAATTGTGTACACTTCAAAGCATCGCTATGAAGTTGTACACATATTTTTGTCAAGAAGCTGATAGCAGGAAACTGTTTTATACTATTACAAATCCCTAGAAAAGAACAGTGCATGCATTGGGTTTGAGTAAACAGCCATTTTGTCGATGGGTGCAAGAATCTAGAATAAAAAATAAAAAAAAAAGAAGAATGAAACCAACCACAACGCAATAAGCAAATGGTAGGTAGAAAGGCAATTGCAGACAGTTTTGACAAGGATGTCATAAGGTGAACTATTATAAAAATGCTGGATACCAAAGAAACAGTGACTGTAAGAAAACTTGGGTTTGGTTGAAAAAGAAAAATGACATAGAGCTTTCCAAAACAATTTTGTAGAAAATTATAAGGACATTAGGCTTCACGTTTAGAAAGTACAAGGGAGGTAGAAATATCATTTGCGAGCAACCGCATTTAGGAGCCATGAGAAGCAAATACCTACGTGAAATAAGGGGAAAATGACAAAGAAAATTATGACATAGTGTATTTGGATGAAACCGGATCAATGCACACCACACAAGTGAAAAGAAATGGCAATCAGTGGATGGAAAGATAAAGTGATATGTGCTCAGTAGTGAAGGATAGCTCTTGGCCATAGCCCATGCTGGTAGTACGCATAATGGCTTACTACAGAATGCTGGACTCGTGTGCGTATCAAAGCATACAGACAATAGGGATTATCATAATGAGATGAATGGTAATGTATTTAGAGACTGACTCGAGACTACACTGCTTCCATCCCCAGATAGACCATCTTGTCTCATTATGGACAAAGCATCATATCACAATGTTATTGCCTAAGAAGACAAAATATCTACGGCATCAAGCACAAAGGAAGCAATAAAGATATGGCACCGAAGGAAAAATATACCATTTCCAGAAACGTATTTCAAGATAGAATTGCTGTCCCTTGTAAAACAAACGCCAAAAAAGCAAGAAATATCAAATCGACAAATTGATAGAAGAGCATGGCCAAAGGTGCTTGAGACTTCCGTTGTACCATTCTCATTTAAACCCTATAGAAATTGTGTGGGCTAAAATTAAAGGACATGTGGCAGCTGACAATACTACATTCAAATGGTCTGACATCAAGATCCTTTCATTCTTCTCATCCTGTTCTTATGCCTTAATGTAGTCACTGGAGGATCTTCTCCATGATTATATGTTGTGTCTTGTGTATTTATTTGTTTGCTGATGAAGGCCGCAACGTCCTGTTTTCCGTAACTGTGTTCTGTAAAGCTGCATTACTTTGTGTTATTTTATTGTTTATAATATCAGTCTGGCACGCCCTACTAGTTTCTGGGCTACAAGAGGAGATGGACAGCTCTGCAATAGTCCTCGTGGATATAGTTGTGGTCCTTAGTTGGGAGAAAGAACGGGACACAACTCTCACTGGGTCGGGAGAAAGGACGTGACACAACTCTCGCTGGGACAGATAAACGCCTTTTTCGTGGCTCTGACAACCTGAATGCCAAAGTGTAGATATAAGCACAGTAGTCGCAAACACACACCATTGTGTGGATGTAAATCATCAGCCCAATGCAGGGCGGTTTGTATGAATGTGTGTTTACATATAAACAACTTGCCAGCATGGGTTATGTATGGCGCCATGGTAGTGCGGTGGTCACCACTGTGGCGGCTTTCATTCATTTTATTTTGCTTCATGGGATACAGAGAAAGACAAGACACATCCTGATTCTAAGATACATACATAAAATCAGTCAGTGAAACATTTTCAAGCAATGCACATCAAAATTTGCTACACAGAACAAGCCCACTAATAATGTACAAACACAGTTTTGTCTGGTACTTAGCTCTAGTTCTCTCATACAACAAAATTAAAATTCACCATGTCATTCACGTGAAATCTAACAATTCTGCTCTATCTGTCAGACATAACCCAAATCGAATATTACTCACTATCATATACAGGGAACAGACCAAGGGGAAGACCGAGAAATAAATACCTGGATGGCTTGGCCACATGGCATGGTCGAGACATGAATACGGAGCTGATCCACGACTCTGGTGATCGAGTGTGATGGCAAAACATGACCGCCCACGCATATCGGCATGGCACATGATGGATGGATGGTTACTGAGTTTTGGATTTTTATATGGGGGAAAACAAATGTGAATGGACTATACTATAGTAGCAGGATCGACTACCACACGACGGTGCCCACCCCCTGCTTAATGTGATTATAACTCTGCACAAGTCTGACTGCTCCGCTGACACTCTGACCCACTCTTCTCCTCTCCTAATGTTCTCCAAGGAACACACCTGCCTGATCGTATCCTCCGCCTGAGCCATCCATGATTTCCCTCTTATCAGCCGCCGACCCTTAACGGCGTCCAGCGCCTCATGCAACGGGTGATCTGTGTCTGCAGCTACTCTGAGGTATGCCTTCGCCTGCATCACCTTGAGCCTACCTGCAACAGACGGCAAACCAAGGATGTAACGCATACACACAACTGGGGTGTCTCTGGTGCATCCCAGAATGACTCGCATCGCTTCGCTCTGTATGCGCTCTAATTTCACCAGCTGACTCTTTGAGACAGTGAGCAGTCCTAGTCCATAATCAATCACTGAGAGGATCAAGTGCTGGTATAGTGTGAAAAGCATTCTCTGCTCTGTGTCCATTGCAGCCATAGTCGACTATAGTTTTAAGTGCATTGAGTCCCTTTTGAGACCTTGTCACAACCGTCTCCACATGGTCCTTGAAGGACAGGCTCCTGTCAAATGTGATTCCCAGATACTTCAGTTTGTTCTCTCTGTTGACGCTTATACCATCTATCGTGAGGCTTGGGACATCAGCTCTCACAATCCTGTTGTCCAGAGAGCACCACAAAACAGTTGCCTTTTCTGGGTGGATGACAGCACTCATTTCAGTGCACCAGTCAATCACATTGTCTACTGTTGCCTGTAGCTCCTGGGCTGTTTGCTCCCTATCTCTCCCCTGCCTATATGCAAGAATATCATCTGCAAATGTTAGTATCCTTCCAACCCCTGGTGCTTCTAGGTTTGAAATATTGCTCGTATATACATTAAAGAGCACCGGTGAGATTGCTGATCCCTGTGGCAGTCCAGGGGTTAAAATATGTGGCTCTGAGGTCCATGCACCCAGATGGAGAGCAACTCGGCGAGAATGTAGGACGGCTGCTATCCAGTTCACCAACCAGGGATTGACCCCCTTCTCCATCAGTACGGTCATCAAAATATCATATCGAACTCTATTGTATGCATCCTCGAGATCAAGCGCTACCGCCATCGTTTCCTGTCTTTTCTTGAACCCCTCATAAACATCAAAGGCAAAAGTGGCTGCATTTGACCAGGTATCTTTTCCTGGCCTGCAACTCCCCAGGCCTCTTGGAAGAAGCTTCCCCCTTTCCAAGAACTCTTGCAGCTTGACAGCGACTATCTTCTCTAGAACCTTCCCAAATGTATTTTGAAGGGTGATGATCCTAAAGCCACTAAGCTTTGAATGATCCTTGAATGGTTTTGGGAGAGGGATGAGATAGCTGTGCACCCAATCCTGTGGTACTGATGCTGTCCTAATGCTCTGGTTAAAGCAGTCGGTCATTTCCTTCATGTCTGCATTGCTCAAAGCCTTCATGTGGCCATACCTAACCGCATCGGGCCCTGGTGCCGTGTCATTTGCCTTTTTCAAAATATGTTTAACATCTTCAATCCGTATGATGTCTTCATAATGCATATTCTTCGTGGTGTCAGATAATTCCTCTCTAACTGCATCTCTGGTGTCCGCATCATTATGATTGGTCTGCTCTAAAAATCTCTGGAGAAACGCCTCCCCTTTCTCTTTGTCTGTTGTCACGCGCACACCATCATCTCTATCAATTGTTCCCACTGTCATAGGCCGATCTTTTCTTTGCATTTGTCTGTGCAGTTTCCAGAATTTTCGCAGTGTTTTATCACCTCCAATCTCCTTCATGAAACATTCCCATTTTGCCTTTTTGGCCTCTGCAGCACAGCGCTTGAAGGCCTCCACCTTGTCTTTCTTGACATTTTCCGCGGTGTCCACTTCCTCTCGTGAGCTTCGGGGTGTCTGTCGCACTTTCCTTAGCTGCTTCACTGCAGCTCTCTTTGCTTTCCAAGCCTGGTCTACTTCTGGGGTCCACCATGGGGGATGCAAAAAAGGAGTTTTAACATTCCTGTTGCAAGCCCGCTGTCTGAGGTGTCCAAGAAGGCTATCGGTCCACTCATACCGGAAGGTCTTGCGCGCTCTCCTATCCTTAACTTTCCTGGCTTTAGAGATCAGGACTGAGCATGGCAAGTGATCACTCTCATGGTCATTCAAAACACTCCACTTTACATCAAGGACTGATGACTGGGAGACAAGTGCCAAGTCAATAGCTGTGTCTGCATCGCCAGGCCTCATTTCCATTCTAGTCGGCCTACCATCATTTATGCAGACCACATCGGAGTCCACCATGGCATCCGCAAGGGCAATTCCCTGTCGGTTTTCTCCACTACTGTCCCAATATCTGCTCCTCTCATTGAAGTCTCCACATATGAGTAGTCTATCACCTGGTAATTCCTCCAATTCCTTAAGCCAGTCCCAGTGTTCCTTTCTGACAAAACAGTCCACTGTAGCATATACATTTATTATGTTCCAACTTAAGCCACCAATCTCCATTGTATACCCTGGACCTCTCTTGCACTGTGATTCCACTGGATTAAGTCAAGTACCACATGCTTCACTCCTTCCTTCACCAGCAGACCTTGCCCATGTCTCTTCTGCCCAGTAGGGTTTATATAACTGGCATACCCAGGGCAATGGTATTTGTCTGTATTTAGCTCCTGGAGCATGAGGGCGTCAAAATCATATATTAGTCTCTCCAATACAGGACCTCTCTGTCTGGCACTACGACAATTCCAGTATCCCACTCTTACATGGTTGAAACCTAGTCTCTCCACTTTTCGTCTTGTTCTCCTGGCGCCTGCCCTCCTATTTCTGTCTTCTTCTCACACCATTTCCTCGTTTTCTCCTCCTCACTCTCTCTTCGCTAGCCTCTGAAAGATGTGTCAAGCGCAGAGCACGTGCTCCGTAGCTCCGGCGACGATTCCCGTGTTGAATTAAATCCATAGGCAAAGTTTGGATATTGCAGGAAATAAACGGTCACCCTAGCATTGCCTGCTTGCTAGCGAGGAGACAGGGGATGTCCCGCAGGAGTCCATACGCCTGGTGCCGCCTCGCACGCCTGCCAGACGTCCAACGTTCACGACCAGTTTACCATTGGCCATCCAGTTCCTCAGCACGCTGGTCCACCTTGAACTTGGGGGTTTATATTTGGAGTTTTCCATCTCCTACGTAGTTATAAGAAAGAAATACACTGGAACATTATTATTATTATTATTATTTATATTAAATTTCCCACTGAGCAGGACTCAAGACTGTTTAGTGTTTGTGGCGCAATAAATAAAACTGGGAGCTGGTACTGTAATCATGAATATGTAAATAGTGTAGTTAATATTTTAATAATTACACTGCAAACCAAAACAAAAGTTCACTAAACAAGTCAACAACTCTCACCTTCAGGGAATGACAAGGAAAATCAGCAAGCACGACCACAGACTCGGTCAACAGTCTAAGCCATGCCCCACCTAAGCCTTTCTAAAATTCTTATGCCCCCCCCCCCCCCAATATATACATAATTTTTAATATTCAAAATTTGAAATGCTCGCTAAAGAAACTTGAATTATAGGTTTTAAGAAGAAATCACTAGGACATTATTGAGCAAACACAGTAAGTAAATTTTCAAACAATATAATGGAGAACTGAAATTCAAGCACAAAATAATTTTAATGAAAGATTTTTCTATATTATTTTAATTATTAGTAATTATTTATTGTTTAAATTTAGTGAGATCCTTGTCACAGCGACCACTTCCTCGTTGGGCAAAATTTAAAATAAAACTTAAAAGAGCTGTCTATACTAAACCGACTGCATGAAACAGTCGGTTGAAACTAGAACTTTATATACAACATTAAGACAGAGACAAACAGATTTCTTCGGTCACGTGATGAGAAGAGAGGCATTGGAGAACATCGTAACAACTGGAAAGATCGAGGGGAAAAGAGGCAGAGGCAGACCAAGAGAAATGATGCTGGATGGATTGAGACGGTGGCATGGAGGAATATCAGCAGCAGAGTTGATCCAGAAAACCAAAGACCGAGATCTATGGAGAGCCATGAACGCCTACGCCAGCCGGCACGGCACTTGATGATGATGATGATGATACTAAACCACTGAGGTTACACCCAACATATAACAGAGAAAAACTACAAGAAATTACAGTCAAAGAGAAATTTTCAGATGAAATAAAATGTAAACTTGAAACTCTACAAAACCCGTTGGAGGAAAGCTTTGACCAAACTTGGTTGAACATCAAGAATACAATTCAAACCACCGCAGAAGAATGTCTCGGTGTGTTAACAGATGGTTCAATCAAAAATGAGAAGAAGCAGTCATTAGGAAAAAGAGTGCCAGACAGTTATGGTGAAATGACATCAATAACATTCAAAATGAAGAGCAATATAGAACTGAATGTTAAGAGGCTACAAAAATAGTTCGGCAGCAGAAGCGAGAATACATGAGCAATATAATCAAAGATATGGAAACCGAATCCAGAAAGTTTTTTAAAGAACTGAAATCAATGAAATGCGGGCACCAACACAACACATATGGTTGCTAAAATCAAATGCGCTATCTCGCAACACCAAGATCACAATATACAAAACACTGATCAGACCAGTTGTGCTGTATGGCTCTGAAATCTGGAGTACAACTAATGGAGACTAAGCCTTGTTACAAACCTTTGAGAACAAAGTCTTAAGACGCATCTTTCGGCCCATTAGGGATACACAAAGTGGAGAGTGGAAAAGAAGAAGCAACAAAGACATGTATGATTTGTTTAAGTCCCCGCTAATCATTGGTATCATGAAGGCTAATAGACTGCAATAGCTGGGGCATATAGAAAGAATGGAATCCTTTGCAGGATGCACAGGGAAACAAAACTCGCTTACACTCAGGAAATAAATGACCGTAGACCCCGAGGTAGACCAAGAAGACGGTGGAGAGATAATATACATACACACCTACAAGCACTTGGAATCAGCGACTGGCAAGAGGTCAACCAGAGAGACGAATGGAGACGACTTGTATCTGCAGCAAAGAACCTCAATGGCTCGGAATGCTGAAGAAGAAGAAGAAGAAGAAGAAGAAGAAGAAGAAGAAGAAGAAGAAGAAGAAGAAGAAGAAGAAGAAAAGGAAGAAGAAGAAGAAGAAGAAGTAGAAGAAGAAGAAGAAGAAATCCTTGCGCTTGATGCAAAGATATTTTATGTCCGGTTCCAATTTAGTCAGTCTCAAGTCTCCCCGTTTTGTTATTTATATCCAGCAGATTTCTTCCATTTTCGAATTGCCCCCCTTAACAATCGAATTGCCCCCTTGTGGGGCATGGGCCCCACGTTGGGAAACACTGGTCTAAGCTGATGTGTGTGCGATTGTTGTACAATGTCAGTTCCGGCCGCAGGTTAAAGTCTAAACTGGTTTCACTTTCGTTTTCTCAGAAGTTGAGCCATTTGTATACACTTGGAAACACTGGAAGTAATTAGACCCGCAAATCACGTGTTATGTAGATGTCTCTGCTTGTTCTAGTATGTATTATTAGATGTAGCATCCAGTTTTTACGTAAACTGTCATTTTCAACTATTAAAGTCGAGAGGGACATCCCAAACTAAAATGAAGATGGCATGATGTTAATGTGATATGTCAGTTAGTTAGTTAGTCGAGGTTCCAACTTCACGGCAACAGGTCGTCCCCATTATGCTCCGTTCCTGTGCCAGTGAATATCATAAAAAATGCTCCCCACTGTCCAATGTGAAAAGTGGAATAGGCAGGAGTCTCGGCAATCCAACAGCCCGCACGGGTACACTGTGCATAATGCCGGCACCAGAATGCCAACACAAACTTAATCCACGAAAACCACAGTTCATCGTCGATGGACTCGGCAGTCACCAGAAAGACCTCAGTGACCCGGGTTTTCTCACATGGCTCTGTCTTTTACCGCAGGGCGAATCGCCGAAAGTGTCGCATAAAGCACGAACTCCGCAGCTTCAGCGCCGATTGCCGGGAGTCTCCTGAAAAATGCACTCATGAACCGGAAAGGCAAAATCAGTCAATTCAGCAACAGCCGGTAGCCATTGTTCAGAACATGCAGGTCACTGTAAGGACAGATGTAAAAGCATTCCCCGCGAATCTCACAGCTCAGAGTGTCACCTACGCACTCACTTAGTAGTTGGCGACAGAACCATGTACTACCAGCCCAACATGAGGAAAATGCAATTTCAAACCGTAGCTGCAAGCATAAACACGCCACAGGCCTTAACGGTTCAACGCCTAACCGCCATGTTGGCGACCGGATACGTCAATGGCGGGAAATAGCCGCTTCCTTGTCATACTCCAGCGATGACTATTTAATATTGTTATGGAATATTCACAGCAATTTGCATGACAATGAATGTATGTTTACATTCAACATCAATTGTAGTATTTATGTGTAATTTTTCCTCACGCTACATTGTGGTTTGTTTTGGGTAACTTTTTATCATGACTTAAAACGAACGAACGAAGGAACTTTATTTTCGAAGGGTAACAAATTGGGCATGCAGGCCCGTCTTACATTCGGCCCTTCCAATCACTCATCTTTCGTTCATCAGTGCATAATGCATTCACATAGGGAAAAAACATTGTCAAATGAATGTTGTAAGCATAAACAACGCATGTTACCATGTTATGAGACAAATCCCCCATCCATCCGCGTGACCCCCCCACCCCCACAGGCACATACATGACCCCATCCATCCACGCATCCCCCAACCAACACATCCCAAACACACCCCCACATAAATCATATCCCTACCCATACACACACACATCCCCCACCCACCCATGCAACCACCCATGCATACCCACCCACATCCTCCACCCATCCCATAACCTACCAACACTCACCCACCTACATATCCTCCACCACCCACCCACACACGCTCAAACACTCAGCTAAACACACATCCCCCAACCACATTTCCAACACCCACACATATTCCCGCCAACTCACATATCCTGCACTTAACCACACACAAAATCCGAACCCACCCACACATCCCCTCCCACCCCCAACCTACACACACTCACCCTCCCACTCGCCAACCATCCCACCCCAATCACACATCCCTTAACTACACATCTCACCACCCATACACACATCCTCACCCATCAACACATTCCTCATCCAAAAACACACACCAACCACCCACACACATCCGCCTTCTCACCCACACACACATCCGCCTTCTCACCCACATCCCCTTTTCACCCACACACACATCCCCCACCCATCTCTCACACACATCCACCCACTCACGTACTCATCCATCAACCACTCACACCCACACATCACCCACCCACCCATCAACACATGCATCTCTCATCTACCCTCCCACCCACACACACCCCAACCACCCAGCCAAGCACATCCCCCATCCTCACATATATCCTTCATCCACCCGCACATCCCACACAACACCCCACCCATAAACGCATCCCCCACACACACAAATCTCCTCACCCACCCATACACCCCCCACCTACAAACATCCTCACATACATTCTCCACCCACTCACATTTATCCCATCCACACTCATACTCAGACCCATACAGACACACTCACCCGCAACCCACACACATCTCCCACACATCCATTCACCCACCCAAATACACATTCCCTACCCACACCCCCAACCAACACCCACATACTTCCAACCATCCTCCCAAATATCCCCACCCACCGACCACACATCCCTTCACCCATCAACCCACACACATCCATTCCCCACCCCCACACATACACACCAACATCCTCTGCTGAGGGGTTATCTGGCATAATATGTAATACAGCTCAAATATAACCAGTCTAGAGGTGCCGACAACTGCCCAGCAATGAAGTAACGGAATCGAAAGGACTTACACGAAGGCTGGCAAATAACTTGATGTGCTACTTTTATTCGCCAAGATTCTTATGTAGTATTCAATCAGGTGATTAATACATTTCATTAAAAATTTCGATCGTGTTTGTGACAATCAGACTGGCCGATCGGTACAAAAGATCAATAAAAACTGTTGAACATACTACTTAGAACTATCACTTCAATTGTCTTGCAGTCCTTCATTTCTTCTGTCCATTTTAAGGTTACCGATGTGTGACCTTCTCCATTTCATTTCTAGATTTCGGCATCTGTCCACACAATCGTTATCCCGATATAATAGCTGCCATGATTCTGGTTCTGCGTTCTCATATAAATGTTAGCCAGCAATAACCTTGTCCATCCAGAAAATGTCGCAAAGCATTGGAGATAACTTGAATGTGCTGCTTGCTCCGTCAGCTCAATGATCTGAATGCCCTATCTATTTACCAACAACACTGACGTAGTATCTGTGATACGTCAGCTGCCTAGTTATCTCTCTCTTTCAGTTCGGGAGTTTTGCCCCCTTTTATTTTTGCGTCATAGGCTGCGCTATGACTTGGCAGCATGCCCCTCATTCATGAAATGGTTCTACCATTTTAGCCTGTAGTTACTTTCACTAGATTGACAAGTATTAGTGCAGAGTTGATGAGTCATACTAATATCATCTATTGCTAACATGATGAACTGGTCTCCTATCAATCACCTACAAAATCTCCACACACAAAAAATATTATGTAGCGGGCACGGCCTCCTATCTACACCCCAGTGTAGACGTCGTGTAGTACCAGCTCATAGGGAAGCTGGGCTAAATAAACTATATGTTTAAGCCCTCAAATGCCAAAACTGGCATGCATCCCCAACCAAATTTACAAAACCCGATTGAGGGGACGTACGTGATTGACTGAATCCCATCTCTCTATATTAGTTTTGGTATATAATATCTAAATATATGACTATTTCTTCTTTCTTCTCTGCTATGTTTTCTACGGCTATGTTGTGACACTTGTTCTTGTCCCATTTCTTCTGTGAGTTTTTTTCTTTCTTTTTCTTTTGTAGCTGACGCAATATATATGTGAGCTTACGTTTTCTTTTGCCTGGCTATAACGACCACTTGTACTGGCGAATCATATCATATAGACAACTTCTATCATCCACAATGTCCTATAAAATCTATATATGGGGACATTAGGAATGGCCTAGTTTTTATTTTCATGGTGCCTCATTATGTTATTATTGTGTAGTTTGCCATTGTGACGGGACAGCCCCGGCAGCATCCGAATGACACAAGTTAAAAAGGAATTAAAGAGCCCACAATAATTTTCTATCATTCTCTAAAAGAATAAATGTCCACCAGAACCTGATAGAAAATTCAATAAGATTGAAAACAAGAGAAAAATTACATTTTGACCACGCACGCCCCATCATTTCTGTAATGCTAGGTCTGAGAAAGCTTTGATGTCCAGATCAAACGTAAAACCCAGACACCACGGCACCAGTCGGCGGGGGGGGGGGGGGGCTATCAAAGGTTGAAAACTCACTGTTTTCAGTTGATACATCGCGGAGCCAGTCAGTTGAGATTGACGTGTTAGTTTACAATCCTGTGGTTGGTATAGGGACAGATACCTAACACCTTAGTTCAACAGGACCTAACGTGTGAACCAGCCACGGCAGAATGGGAGATAAGAGGGTCAGCCAGACCCGTCTGAAATAACACATGCGGTAAAAGTCCAGACTTTGTGGAGCCGGGACAACGTCTGTAATTGCCGCCACAAAGGAGCAATTAGGACCAGATGCTTAACACCTCTCCGCAATACTACGGGGCAAAGTAGGAACACATGGCTGACACATTCCTGCCAGCAACCGGGAAGGCTGGTGTTACCAGCCTATTGGAATGTAATGACGCAACTGCATTGCCGCCAAAGCAGGTTTCATTGTTTCAGGCGTGGGGGGGGGGGCATCGGTCAATTTGATTGACACACGAAACTACCCTTCACAGGAAAGGAGAAGGGGTGAAAATAATTTGGCACTTAATCCATAGGGGTAAATCGTCCTACATGAAAAATAGGTGGAGCTAACAGGAACATGGACATAGTAATTAGCTAACGTGGAAACTAGCCAGGGATGAAGAGAATAAAACTATGAGCAGGGACAACAACCCTCAGACGCATTCACAATAGCGTACCAGGGAAGCCGGAATTTTAATTTCTGGTGAGAGATTACCCTCTCGTTTTGTTACTTCGATACAATGTCGTATGACAGGATTTCCTAGCTAAACCCGGGTAATACCATTATTCTGAGTTTGTCTGCTAGTCTGAAGGCCTTATAGTTTCTTGTTTCTGTTTATTCTCCCAAACTTTACACTGGTGGATTTTCTTTGTACTTAATGTTCCAGTTCTAGCTTTACGATTTCACTGAGAACTATTTTCTTCTTTCATTCACCACTTGGTTGTCTGATTTGTTGTATGTGATAATTTGGAGAAATCCATTATCCAAGCTACATGAGCGTGTGGCTTATGCATGTACAGGAGATACATTTAGATTCATCCTGTATGATGTTAAACATTGGGGAGACTGACTACTTAGGAGAAATTCATGAGAGCTACCAGTCTCTTGATAGCGTCCAATTAACATTGATTATTTGGACCAACACTTTGAGTGCCTACCTAGATTGTGGGGAAACCACTTGGTTTGAGGAATGGCACCAGTTCACCTTGTCTGCATGATGTCTGCATGAGGACAGACATGACTTAGGACATTCAATATCCCAGACAGATTCAGGGAAGGCATTTAATGTTCGACAGGACTGTGCGACCAGCCTTTCCGACAAGACAGTATGAATGAATCAGAAAGGGAAAGAGTAAGTGAGGTGAACTTATATGGGAAACACTCCATTACATAAATGTATGTGATGATGTATGTTTTGAGCTATAGATGTTCTAAATGGTTTTATGAATATATACATATATATTAATTTGTTTAGAACTGATATATGTTTATGTAACATGCCATCATCTATCATCATACCATCATATATTATGACTTGAATGTATGTTTATATGAATGTATAGACATATGTGTTTGAGATGTGTAGACGTAGATACTACCCATCTCCGTTCGTTTCATTCCAGATCTCTTAGGAGCAATGGACAGTCAACAACCCATATCAGGAAGTGACTTAGCCTTGTAAAGGACCAATTTGGACTCCTTCAATCTGACAGTGAACTGCGTCTCACTGGGGGAAGCATGACCTATGTGACCTCTTAAGTTACGTATACCATATCATCATCATCATATGATCATCAAGACTAGAAATAATAAACACAGTTGTTGTATTTTAAAACTCAATTTGTCCGTATAATTATAAATGTTTATAAATGTTTGTGTAGCGTAATCAAGTACACACATTTTGTATCATTTAGTGGGGGTTCACACATATTGTCCAGAAGTGGGAATCTATGTCCGGGAGGTGCTTTGTCTATGCAGTCATAAGTAACCAGATTACGTTGCATAACTTAACTCCTCCTTTCTCACTTCTGGTCATACCAAGTACAGCCAAATCTATATAGATATATTTTATCTTCAACGAGCCACTTCTTGGCTGTTTTCTTGAGTATCAGGGACTGTATCTTAAATCAGCATAAAAGACACTAGTTCCATGTTTTCTCTCTGAGATCTGGGGTGGTAATTAGTCCCATCTGACAGAGGTAAGGGATCTCAAACTGCACCCAGAACTAAACCCCAGTAGGAGAAAATGATTTTGGCTGAGTGGTTGCCCAACCGGGAGCTACCTCAAGCCAGTTGGTGACATATTGGGGGCTCGTCCGGGATAGAATCCGGGAGTAAACCCTAGAACACTTTGGTTCGCTCGCAAGGAACGAACCTATTTCAAATCTGTTAGTCTGGTATTATTCCGGTCTTGCCCATGGATAGAACCTAGGTCATTCTCACTTACATTCTTAGCAGCATTAGTTAGTTATAATTTATTTCTAATGTAATAGCTTGCTTGATGGTAGGCAAGATTTTGACACATTAGGACTTCTCATCCATGATAGAATCAGAGAATAAATTCTAGACTATTGATTTTCATAAACCATTCTTTCATTCTTCACCCATTACATTTGCTAAGTATTAACTTAGGAATTTGTTTCTAGGGAAGTCTGTAGAATTTAAATAACTTGTTAAAAAGTTAATAATGGATAATATCATATGAGTTAATTTACATCATTCACCACTGTAGAATTAATAATCACATTAATTAGTGATATTAATTAGTTTATTGATGATTTACTTGATGATTTTTTGATTACATGCTTTATCATTTGATTTAATCATGAATAATTTGATAATGCTTAGTTAATTCAGTGTATGACGGACTGCTTTGCATCAACTTTCTCACTCAAATTCACTACTATCATTCTCATAGCAGTGTCTGTTCCTCTTGTCACTATCCTGCTCTAGCATAAATCTAACTAGCTCTGTGTAGGGTAATAATATAATTACTTGCCTGAGTTAAGCTGAGAAGAGATCATGGATGCACGCACAGATTTCTTAGAGTCCGCTAGAGGATGGGGCATAAGGCTCGGCTTAATAGGAGAGAAGCTAGAACTATTTATCAGAGATGAAATGGATTGGTGGGACAAAGAAGATGAACAAATGATGAAAAGACTTGCAGAATTAGAAGCAGATATGCGTCACAAAGCTGAAGAAGATGAGATTAAGAAGAAGCAAATTGAAATTCTGAACGTGGAGGAATCTACCAGCTCGATTGAGGAAAAGCCAATCACTCAAGCCGAAACTCTGATAGAAAGCGGGGAAGCTGACCGTCACAAAGAAGAGGCATGCATTCCTTCGCAAATCCCCATGGCTCAGAAAAACAAAAACTTGCGCACAGAAAGGCAGATGCTTCCCTCGCCTATTCCTAAAAATATTAAAAATAAACGGAATAGGAATAAATGTACCAAGCGTTCGGTAAACAGTCACAAACGTGATAAATGTTTACACCACAATGAAAGCGGATTAGCTGGCTTGGCAACCCAGCAATCTCAGGAGCTTCCTAAGACTTCCCAAAGGAGAAAAATCCAGGAGGAGGAGGACCTGAGGAAAACTATTAAAGAGATCGAAGGCGAGACCTTACCCGACTCTTTTATTCCCTTCAGTTCAGAGAAACTAGGAGTGGAAATGAATTCAGCTGAGACTGGAATGGATG
Organism: Cepaea hortensis; assembly: GCA_963921405.1. Taxonomy (NCBI): domain Eukaryota; kingdom Metazoa; phylum Mollusca; class Gastropoda; order Stylommatophora; family Helicidae; genus Cepaea; species Cepaea hortensis. The sequence goes on from OY992883.1 coordinate 85,832,139, forward strand.
TAAAACAGAATTCCATTGTTTCTCACAGGGTGGCCACACAAGATGAAATAATTATCAGTTTGAATTACTTATCTCAGGTGGGAGATGGCATTGAAAATGACACCCCACAACATTCACTTCTATTGGATTTGGCACAAGAAAACCAGACCAGGGAGAGAATACCTCAATTGGACTTAGCACAAGAGAGCCCAGCCATGGAGGAAAAACAAGACACGGAGGAGAATTCTTACGATGTCAGTATCTTGGAGTCTTCCACAAAGGAAATTCAAGATATACAAAGCATCCATGTTGATAGTACTACAGACTCTGATTCAGGGACGATACACATGTCTGCTATCAACAAAGAAAATACTTCTTTGGACAAGATGAAGGTAATACCTATCATCAACACAGCTGAAGCTAACAGGGGATCACAAATGATGGACTCTGCAGTGGAACAAACCAGGAGCGGTTGGTATACTCAACACTCGGGACCTTGTTTACCTTTCACTTCAACCAATGTTGGATGTGTAGAACAGCTGGTTATGTATACTTCTACAAGGAGGGATACAAATTCACAGTTCTTGGGGAACAACATGATTTCTCAAAGCTGGACAACTTCTACTAGCCTTATACTTTCAAACACAGATTCAAAATGGAACTCTGTTGAAGAGGAAGTCACCTGGATAAAGATTTATCGAGGGAAGAAAACTCTTAAATCAGGAGGGAGTAAACGGACGCCCTACAAAGAAAGAGGCAAGTATGAGTTGAATGCACATCATAAAATTATGATGTTTATCAGATTTCCTGCCAAATGGAGGAGATTAAAGGATGTTATTATGATCTTTGGCCGACGGAGGAAAAGAAAATGGAGCAACATTACTGCGACCAACTCTTTTAAGAAAACACTGATGGCACTTCCTCTGCTGATAAGACAAGGGCCAGAAATTGAGTGGACAATAACAGTCTCTCTGCGGCGCAGGAGAATCGTGTTATACATTTTGCAATTTCCCGGCTGGGAAAAAGTAAAACCTCCAGAGGACAGGACATTACCGAGCAATAGCCCGGAAATCCGACACAACACCAGGAGCAAAGATTTGCAAGATTTATCCTGGGAGGATGGACATGGGATATTTCTTTTGACTCGTAGAACATCCAACTGCCACAAAGAATATTGGGAACCCAGACTTGGAGGCAGTTCGAGAAGGGAGAGAACTTAGATACATTCTTGAATGCTGCCGAGGCTCTGTTATAGGCTTCATTGCTGAACCTACTTAAATTGGGGAGCTCTGTGACGGGACAGCCCCGGCAGCATCCGAATGACACAAGTTAAAAAGGAATTAAAGAGCCCACAATAATTTTCTATCATTCTCTAAAAGAATAAATGTCCACCAGAACCTGATAGAAAATTCAATAAGATTGAAAACAAGAGAAAAATTACATTTTGACCACGCACGCCCCATCATTTCTGTAATGCTAGGTCTGAGAAAGCTTTGATGTCCAGATCAAACGTAAAACCCAGACACCACGGCGGGGGGAGGGGGGGGGGCGCTATCAAAGGTTGAAAACTCACTGTTTTCAGTTGATACATCGCGGAGCCAGTCAGTTGAGATTGACGTGTTAGTTTACAATCCTGTGGTTGGTATAGGGACAGATACCTAACACCTTAGTTCAACAGGACCTAACGTGTGAACCAGCCACGGCAGAATGGGAGATAAGAGGGTCAGCCAGACCCATCTGAAATAACACATGCGGTAAAAGTCCAGACTTTGTTGAGCCGGGACAACGTCTGTAATTGCCGCCACAAAGGAGCAATTAGGATCAGATGCTTAACACCTCTCCGCAATACTACGGGGCAAAGTAGGAACACATGGCTGACACATTCCTGCCAGCAACCGGGAAGGCTGGTGTTACCAGCCTATTGGAATGTAATGACGCAACTGTATTGCCGCCAAAGCAGGTTTCATTGTTTCAGGCGTGGGGGGGGGGGGGCATCGGTCAATTTGATTGACACATGAAACTACCCTTCACAGGAAAGGAGAAGGGGTGAAAATAATTTGGCACTTAATCCATAGGGGTAAATCGTCCTACATGAAAAATAGGTGGAGCTAACAGGAACGTGGACATAGTAATTAGCTAACGTGGAAACTAGCCAGGGATGAAGAGAATAAAACTATGAGCAGGGACAACAACCCTCAGACGCATTCACAATAGCGTACCAGGGAAGCCGGAATTTTAATTTCTGGTGAGAGATTACCCTCTCGTTTTGTTACTTCGATACAATGTCGTATGACAGGATTTCCTAGCTAAACCCAGGTAATACCATTATTCTGAGTTTGTCTGCTAGTCTGAAGGCCTTATAGTTTCTTGTTTCTGTTTATTCTCCCAAACTTTACACTGGTGGATTTTCTTTGTACTTAATGTTCCAGTTCTAGCTTTACGATTTCACTGAGAACTATTTTCTTCTTTCATTCACCACTTGGTTGTCTGATTTGTTGTATGTGATAATTTGGAGAAATCCATTATCCAAGCTACAATTAACATTGATTATTTGGACCAACACTTTGAGTGCCTACCTAGATTGTGGGGGAAACCACTTGGTTTGAGGAATGGCACCAGTTCACCTTGTCTGCATGATGACAGACATGACATAGGACATTCAATATCCCAGACAGATTCAGGGAAGGCATTTAATGTTCGACAGGACTGTGCGACCAGCCCTTCCGACAAGACAGTATGAATGAATCAGAAAGGGAAAGAGTAAGTGAGGTGAACTTATATGGGAAACACTCCATTACATAAATGTATGTGATGATGTATGTTTTGAGCTATAGATGTTCTAAATGGTTTTATGAATATATACATATATATTAATTTGTTTAGAACTGATATATGTTTATGTAACATGCCATCATCTATCATCATACCATCATATATTATGACTTGAATGTATGTTTATATGAATGTATAGACATATGTGTTTGAGATGTGTAGACGTAGATACTACCCATCTCCGTTCGTTTCATTCCAGATCTCTTAGGAGCAATGGACAGTCAACAACCCATATCAGGAAGTGACTTAGCCTTGTGAGGGACCAATTTGGACTCCTTCAATCTGACAGTGAACTGCGTCTCACTGGGGGAAGCATGACCTATGTGACCTCTTAAGTTACGTATACCATATCATCATCATCATCATATGATCATCAAGACTAGAAATAATAAACACAGTTGTTGTATTTTAAAACTCAATTTGTCCGTATAATTCTAAATGTTTATAAATGTTTGTGTAGCGTAATCAAGTACACACATTTTGTATCATTTAGTGGGGGTTCACACATATTGTCCAGAAGTGGGAATCTATGTCTGGGAGGTACTTTGTCTATGCAGTCATAAGTAACCAGATTACGTTGCATAACTTAACTCCTCCTTTCTCACTTCTGGTCATACCAAGTACAGCCAAATCTATATAGATATATTCTATCTTCAACGAGCCACTTCTTGGCTGTTTTCTTGAGTATCAGGGACTGTATCTTAAATCAGCATAAAAGACACTAGTTCCATGTTTTCTCTCTGAGATCTGGGGTGGTAATTAGTCCCATCTGACAGAGGTAAGGGATCTCAAACTGCACCCAGAACTAAACCCCAGTAGGAGAAAATGATTTTGGCTGAGTGGTTGCCCAACCAGGAGCTACCTCAAGCCAGTTGGTGACAGCCATACTTGTATGAAGTCTGCACCTGGTGTACCAGGAATTGCACCAATTATTTCGATTTACAACAAGCAAATGCTTCAACAAATTAACTAATTATATCTAATTAATGTAAGCTGAAATAGAAAACATATAATAAATGATTTATATCTTTCATTCCGACATGCGATTCATCCTTTGTATATGTCTGTACTGTTATTCGTATTTGTAAGTCTGCCGTGTTCGTTTATGTATCGCTTGCTTATATCTCGTAATAGAATATTTATATCGTTATACTTTCACTCTTTCTTTCTTTAATTATTATGTCTATGAATGAAATGTTACAAATTATGTGAGTATATGAATACCACGATTTTATAACGTTTATACATAGATGAATGAATGATTGCATTTATGCAATGTATGTAATGTGTGAACTACTATGAAATATGTATTTGACTAACTTAAATATACTTAATTAATAATTGTCCTTACACCACTTGTAGTGCACGTTTGAAATCGAAAGTTAATTTGACATCAATATGTACAGAACACCCAGTTCATAATCACGGCATTCACCGTGTAGATTAAGGTCCCACGAAATGCAAGTTCATATAGTTTGTACCACATTTCTCCTGAAAAATGCTGACTAACTTTAATCCAATCTGTCAATTAAATAAATCAGACTGTGTATTATCTGAGATAATTAATATATTACAAATATAACCTGTTTGTGTAAATCTTCTAATTGGGTGTCTAAAAGAGAAATACATATTTGGCCTGCAGTACTATATATATATATATATATATATATATATATATATATATATATATATATATATATATATATATATATATATATATATACAAAGACTACAACCAAAACAAAATATCAACAATATTTACATATTTCTCTACAATCTACTAAGGATATCAGCCAAATTATTATCTTTTCCTGGGATATGACAAATGTCAAACTCATAATCTTGCAAAAGAAGAGACCATATGTGTATTCTAGAGTTTCTTGGATGTCCTTCTTTAAAGACCTGCAAGAGTTTATTATCTGATAAAACCAAGAATTTCCTACCCAGTAGATATCTAGAGAATTTTCCAATGCTCTCTATCAAAGCGAGGGCCTCCAGTTCAGTAGCCGCGTATTTCTTCTGTGTGTCAGTAAGTTTCCTACTGAAGTAGAGGACAGGATGAAGCTTGCCACTATGAACCTGAAGTAGAATACCAGAGACCGCATGCAAACTCGCGTCTGTCTGTACTATGAAGTCTTTGGAAATGTCTGGCAATTTGAGTATAGGACAGCTGCTAAAAAGAGTCTTAATTTGTTGTAAGAGCCTATCGTGTTCAGACGTCCAAATAATTTTAGTAGGTTGACCTTTCTTCAAAAGCTCAGAGAAAGTAGATGTCATATCAGCGAAATTGGGAATGAATTTTTGATAGTAGTTTATGAGACCTAGAAAACTTCTGACTTCCTTTTTAGAGGTAGGAGGTTTAATATTCAGAATCTTTGCAACCACCTGTGCATCTGTTTTTCTGAAACCATCAGAAACCCTATGACCAAGAAATTGAATCTCTGTGAACCCTATCTCAATTTTACTAGGTTTAGCTTTAAGACCAGCCTGTTGGATCCTTTGGAAAACCTGTTTCAAAGTCTTAACGTGTGTGTCAATATCTGTGGTGTGTACACAAATATCATCCATATATGTAGCCACATCATTAACCCCGTGAAGAAGTTTTCGCATCATATGTGTAAAGGTACTCAGCGCGTTCTGTAGACCAAACAGAAGAAATTTCCATTCATAAAGGCCTAACGGAGTAGCGAAAGCAGAGATATGCATGGACTCTTTCTCCATCGGGATGTGCCAATATCCCTTTGTGAGGTCAATCTTTGAAAAGATCTTGGAGTTTACCATACCATCTATCAACTCGTCGACATTTGGAATTGGCTCTGCATCAAGAAGGGTCAGGGCATTCACTTTTCTGTAATCAACGCAAATGCGTAATGAATTGTCCTTCTTTTTCACGATTACGACAGGGGAACAGAAGTTAGAAATTAATTTCTGAATAATCCCACTTTGTTCTAATTCGGAAATTTCCGCTGTGACTTTTTCTGCACAATGAACGGGAATTGGATATGGTTCCACTTTAACGGGAATATCCTAAAGTAATGTAATTTTATGGTGTATCAGATCAGTTTGCCCTGGCTTATCTGAAAATATGTCGCTATACTGTTGAATCACTGTTGTTAATTTGTATCTGTCTTGCGACGATAAGTTCTTATTTATCTGAATATCTCGCCAATTGTTGTTACTATTAAGAGTTGGTGTTGGTATTTGTTGTTGTATGGCATCTTCTTGTTGTTCGTTTATAACCCAACATGCTGCTACTGTTCTGTGTGGTATTTGATCAACAGTCTGTGTCTTGTCTGTATAAGGTTTTAACATGATGTGGAATAATTTCTCTTTCTCTCTAACATTTATTACATAGTCTACATCACTGATTTTTTTAACCACTTTAAATGGACCTTGCCATGAAATGATGAGACATTCTCTAGGGTCAGGTAACAGAAGTAGTACTTCCTCTTCTTCTTTCAACATTATTGTTTTGGCTTTCCTGTTGTCATATTGCCTGAATTTTTCCCCTGACGTTTCTAGCGGAGGTTTGGCAATTTGACATGCTGTTATAATTTTATCTCTTAATTGAGTAACAATTTCATATGCATCTTTTTCTGGTTGGTCATGTGTTCTTTTTGTCAGCATGTCGTTGTATAATGTTAGCGGGCCGCGTGGATTTGCTCCATAAACAAGTTCGAATGGGGAAAAACCCGTACTCGCTTGTGGTATTTCTCTGAACGCGAACAGTACTGCTGGCAATAAAATGTCCCAATCTTTGGGTCGTTCAGCTGCGACTTTCGCTAGGGTTCGTTTGAGAACCCCGTTAAAATTCTCATTGACTCCGTTCGTCATCGGGTGCCAAGGAGAGCTGAACTTTTACGGTATGCCTAGCATCTTCATTGCTGCTTGGGTAGCTGAAGAAATGAATTGACTACCTCTATCTGAGAATATATAAAGGAAAACCTACCCTACTAAATATAAGTAAAAATGAATCAAGAATGGATCTAGATTTAATAGTTTTCAGTGGAATCGCTTCTGGCCATCTCGTGCATAGATCGATTACTGTTAAAATAAATCTATTGCCTCTATCTGTTGTTGTGTTAAGAGGACCTACTATGTCGACCGCTATTTTCTTGAATGGTCGAGATGCCAGATCGGTTTTCTGTACTGGTGCTTTGGGATATTTGCCTTTTGGTGTGGTTCTTTGGCATAAACCACATGAATTGACATATTTTGTAATGTCATTGGTGAACCCTGGCCAATAAAATTGCGCCAAAATTCTGTTTGACGTTTTGGCTATTCCCAGACCTGCAAATGGGGAGTCATGAGCGAGTTTTAGTGCTTCCTCTCGATATTTGCTTGGTAGCACTGTTTGTAAAAGGAGTGTCGCTCCTTTTGTGTATTGCCTGGTAAGTATATTATTGTCTATTATGAATTCCCACTTACCATGTTTCGCAATTTTGGCAGGTTTGTGTACATTTTAAAAACATTTTTGTAATGTTGGATCTTGTTTTTGCTCTGTGGCTAGGTCAGTTGTCAGTACTAACATGTTTTGTGTATCATCCCTGCTAGTTTGTGGGGATGTGGGGTGTTCATTGCCTTCTTCTTCTTTCTGTCAACGCACATGAGTTCTCGTGAGTGCATTTGTTGGGATGTGGTCGATCTCCCATTTCATGGCCTCTTCATGAGTGCAATCTTTTATCTTGGGAATATTCCCAACGAGAACCCCGGCACACGGGTTCGGTAGCACCACCGCGTTCACTGTGCCTTCAAAGTAAGGAAATTGTATAGTGACTGAGGCAATTCTATATCTTTCTAAAGTGCCACCAAAGGTTCTACAGGCAAACACTTTTGCCTGTGTAATCTTGTGCCTTCAGAAGCCTTTGGTCAACGCCAACAATAGATGCTCCGCTACCCCTCACGCATGTAGTTGGTGTACCATTGACCCATGCGTGGTGGACCTTCAGTGTGCCATTTTAAATGTTCACAGCATTGGCCTCCTGTATGGTGACCTGGTACTCCTCGTCCGAATAGTCCTTATCTGTCTTACCTGTGTTGTCATTAATACATGGTTCTATAAAGGTCGCATGTGCATCTTCTGATTCACTACTGGTAAACATATATGCAGCACTTGCTTCCTTCCACGTTTTCTTCATGGTACATGACCTTGAGGTGTGACCATATGCTAAACACGTGTAACATTTGACACTCTTTTTGTAAGAGTTATACTTACTTAACCTCCTAGAAGTGAGGTCTTTCAAATATGCTACATAGCCCGGGTGACGGTCCCACATTTCCCTTGAACCATGGCTCAATTTAAAATGCGGGCATTGTGTGAAATGACCCTTTCTAGGCCTGTCTGATTCTCTATGTGTGTTCTGATATGGCCCTCTGTTTCTGTGTTGTGAGAACCTGTTACCTTTACCATAACCTCTTTGGTTCTGTACTCTTGCACTTGCACCTATCACAAGTTCTGGTTGAGTACTGTCAGCGAATATTTCACGATGTGCATTATATAATGATTCTCCCCGAGTTTCCATCTCAGGTATTGATTTACGCCAGTTTTTTATCAGGAACGTGGCCATTGATTCAGGGACTGATGATAATAATTATCTCTAAGCATTAGGTCACATAACTTTTCAAAGTCAGAATTCACCTCCACGGCTTTCAACCACCTGTCATACAAAGATGCGGTTTCAGCTGCATAGTCGAGAAACGTTTGGTTTGGCTTAGGTGTGAGGGTCTTGAACTTTGTTCTCAACCCCGCTTCATCAAGACTGAAGTGCGATAGGACCCTATCTCTAATGTATTTGTAGTTGGTCCGTAAATTTTCCGGAATTAACTCAGCCACCTTTAAAGGCTCTAATCCGAGATGACGGTGGAATAAGATCAGCCACATATCTTCTGGAATTTTGTAGAACTTTGCTAAAAGCTCAAAATTAGTCACCCAAGTGCTAATTGAATCGCCTTGCGTGAAATTCCTAATTATTCCCTGGCATTTTTTTTATAGGATCTTCTGTTTTTGACTGCAATTTGACCTGTGCAATCTCTGCTTCCTTTTCCATTTCCAGCGTCTTAACTTTTAGATTTCCCTCAATCTCTTTGTCCTTTAACAGTACCCCTGTAGCTAGCCTCTTCTTCTCAAATGCAAGTTTCTCTCTTTCCAAATTCATCTCGTTATCTCTCGCCAACAGTATTTCTTTCTCCATTGCCATTTCTCTTTCTTTCATTTCTTTTTCCGCCGTTAATCTTTCTTCCTTTTCAGCTGCTTTGGCTGCAGCCCTCTCCTCATGTTGTAGAGTTTGGAACTCCTTAAATTCCAGCTTTGCCCAATTCCTGAGTTCCTGGCCCGTTAATCTGGACCTTTCACCTATGTCCATAAATTCCTGGAATGTAGACATGTTTATGACAGTCATATATAGCTAATATAATAAATCGTATATTTGTATGCGCTACAAAATCAACTGACAGACAGCCAATAAATGTGTCAACATCGTAAACTTGAATGCATCGTCAAGAAAATCAACAATGCTATAACGCTGAATTTAAAAGCAATGCAAAAAGACTTCTGCGGAAACAATTATTGCCTTAATCCGTTAATCAAACTATAAATCCGACAAAACTGATATCAAATATATAATTGTAGAAAATAGTATCACGCTACAAGATACAAGTGTTACGGGAGAGGTATACAACATGTGACGCAGATAAACATATCTATTTATTTGAAAGGAACATAGATCACTGATAGAACAAATGAATATAACTATAACAAAACGACACATGCACTAACTAATCGCGAGATTATTACAAAAGCTAATTTGCACCGAACTGACTAATGTTAGCACAGAACGTAACCTTGCACCATACAACTACAGTTGTTTGATTCGAGGTTAGCCCGACCAACCGCCCACTAACTGCGACAAAAGTATTTCGGCCATAGCACCAATAAATATGAATTTCAATTTTAATAACACCCAACAGAATGTTAATTCAATCCAAACAATTCACACTGGCTTGATTTTTGGTGTGACAACATACTACATAATGTTGCAATTCCAGTGGTGGTGTTGGTGACGATGTATCCCAAACTGCTGTAGTGCTGTAGGTTGATAAGACGAATAGCGTTGTTGTGTAGATATATGCGTCCGGTGTAGACAATCAGTGATATCTGACAAACTCATGTGTATTCCCGACTAAAATTCCTGACTGTTGCTATTCCTTCGATGACAACCTCCACGAGTATGGTGCTCTGATGTAACTGGAATGGTGCACTAGAACATGACGATAGCTTGTTGTCCTGTGGCTGGTAATAGGTAATTAGAGCTGACAGGCTTATCTAGCCGACGCAGTAACGAATGAACGTAATGGTGCTGGCAGCATTTAACTTCCTATACTTCCATACGATGAGACCCCAAGTGCTGAGGGGTTATCTGGCATAATATGTAATACAGCTCAAATATAACCAGTCTAGAGGTGCCGACAACTGCCCAGCAATGAAGTAACGGAATTGAAAGGACTTACACGAAGGCTTGCAAATAACTTGATGTGGCTACTTTTATTCGCCAAGATTCTTATGCAGTATTCAATCAGGTGATTAATACATTTCATAAAAAATGTCGATCGTGTCTGTGACAATCAGACTGGCTGATCGGTACAAAAGATCAATAACAACTGTTGACCATACTACTTAGAACTATCGCATCAATTGTCTTGCAGTCCTCCATTTCTTCTGTCCATTTTAAGGTTACCGATGTGTGACCTTCTCCATTTCATTTCTAGATTTCGGCATCTGTCCACACAATCGTTATCCTGATATAATAGCTGCCATGATTCTGGTTCTGCGTTCTCAAATAAATGTTAGCCAGCAATAACCTTGTCCATCCAGAAAATGTCGCAAAGCATTGGAGATAACTTGAATGTGCTGCTTGCTCTGTCAGCTCAGTGATCTGAATGCCCTATCTATTTACCAACAACACTGACGTAGTCTCTGTGATACGTCAGCTGCCTAGTTATCTCTCTCTTTCAGTTCGGGAGTTTTGCTCCCATTTATTTTTGCGTCATAGGCTGCGCTATGACTTGGCAGCCTCACATCTAGACACATACATGATGCCTCACATGATTTAGCACCATCTAGCACAGCGGTAGACCGTAGACAGTAGCAGACAGGGCATGCAGACCAGCGTCATCACTGCATGACGTGGTCAGTGTATAGTGTGTGTTTGTGTGTGTCTGTGTGTTCTCCGGTCTCGCTGGCGAAGGTGCTAAGGATGCTGTTCGTAATGCCGTATACCCATGTATGAAACACAGCTGTGCAACATGCGGATCGCGTTGCTTTGGTATCTTATGGAAAGGTGGAAAGGTATGTAAGCCGGCAGTTCAGAAAGCAATGGCAAACTACTAAATGTAAAACATGCCAAGACATCAACAACAGCAGTAAAATTCTGGTGTTGACAGCAATGTCCTGTAAATAGGATATGCAACAAAAAATATATATACACCATATACTGTTGATTCTATTGTTGGAGAATATCCAGGGCTCGATGGCAAGTACGATGGCGAATAGCTTGGGCTCTGAGGAGTGGCTATGGCCAGTGAGCTGGGTATGTAAGCAGATGATGCAGGTGAGTAGCTCGGTGACTGCGCTCCATGTGGTGACGGAACGTATGGTGGGCCTGGAGATCCGGGAGACTCAGGCTGTGGAGACCAAGCTGGTGAATACCATGGTGAAAATCCAGCTTCGCTCACTGATGATGGAGAGAAGCCAGCAGCACCGGGAGTCATTCCGCTGCCCACTCCCGGTGATCAAGAGCTGGGATAACCAGGTGTGCCTCCTACTTGACCCCAAGGTGTCATCTGTGGGGACATGGAACTGGAAGGCGATCCTCCTGCACCATAGAACATGCCAGTTGCTGATCTGAGGATGGCACAAATGTAACATATTAGGCATAAATTTGGTTGTAAGGGTGTGTACTTAACATGAACAAAAATATGACTGATAAGAGGAGAAAAATATGACGGTGGAATCTGTCCCCAAGTCAAGGACGAGAAGTCAACATTTCAGTCTAACTGGAAGTTGAACCCCCTAACTCAGCATCAGCACACAGCATGTTTAAGAATGAGGACTCTTATGCATTCAGCCAAGCTGATCTGCTGACAGTTGAATATATTTAACACTCTTTAACAACCATCAATCACTATTATATAGAAGCCAATGGGAATGTTTAAACACTCTTTAACAACAGTTAATCACTAGTGTATGGAAGCTAATGGGATTGTTTAAACACTCTTTAACTCTTTTCAGTCAATCACTATTGTATGGAAGCCAATGGGATTGTTTAAACACTCTTTAACTCTTTTCAGTCAATCATTACTGTATAGAAGCAAGGGGAATGTTTAAACACTCTACAACAGTCAATCGCTATTGTATGGAAGTAAGGGGAATGTTTAAACACTCTTTAACAACAGTCAATCACTATTGTATGGAAGTAAGGGGAATGTTTAAACACCCTTTAACAACAGTCCATCACTAGTGTATGGAAGCTAATGGGATTGTTTAAACACCCTTTAACAACAGTCCATCACTATTGTATGGAAGCAAGGGGAATGCTTAAATGCTCTTTTATATTTTCAAGGACAATTTGGCTCCCTTCTGGTTCATCTCAGTTGTCTGCGGGATTTCCTGTGATGCCTAAATAAAACCCATAACTTCAGCAGAAATAAAATTATGGCACCTAAAAATTATTTACCCGGCTAGTGAACAATACTTTGATTTGTCCGTTTTTTAAAACCTTAACAAACCCTAAAGCCCCGTTTAAAAGTGAGAGGATAAACTTCATTGTTCTACCCCCATCTGGCTCAGTCTCACTGTGCAGTGGCAAGCTACTGTTGAGAGCATTGCACAACAACATGAACCATGTAGCTCCAGCTATGATCCCCAGGTATCTTAGAAAAAACTGCACTCGTGGTCCCGACAACGCAGCCCAAACATGAACTCACAATCTCCAGACCAGAGCTCTTGGCAGCTGGCTTGACTACTTTGCCATGGTGACCCCCTCGTGTTCTGATGTAAACTAGTTCAAGCATACATTTGACACGTGCACATAATCATATCTCAGCTAAAAGAAAATCATTGTATGACAAAACCAAAAAAAAAAAAAAAAATCAAGTCAAATCAAAAGTTTTTATACTAATCAGGCATTAACCCATGTTTTTAGTGAATGAATGGCAAACTAGAAGACATTAGTAATACTGCTATATCTGTAGATAACACTAAACAATTTAAAAACATTTTAATTAATAATAATTTAAAAAAAACAACACCTACCTCCCATGATGCCAGCACCGATGTTGACAGGTATTTCCATTCCATATTTAAATTTTTCTGCATCAAGTAGAAGCTCAAAACAACCAGTTCCAATCTTGGCCAGTTGCCCCAGCATAATGTTCTCTGACACACCCTTCATGGGGTCCACCTCTGCATGAGAAGCTGCTTCCATAAGGATATCCACCTGGAAGGATTTACAATTTATATTAAACAGAACTATATGTATATAAACATACAATTGATATATGTATCCCACCCAGACTGCTAAATAATCTTTGCAGTAATTCATCTAATGGTTTTAATAGCTTCTGCTGGGACACCATCTGGACCAACAGCTTTCCCATCCTGGCATGATGAAAGCAATATTCTGACAAGGACCTGCTAGATGACATATTTTTAATGAGCAGTGGCTTTACTTAGCTCTGGTGTTGCTATGGTTTAATCCTGAATTTTTTCTTTTTTATTATTCTATCATTTAAGGGTTTCAGGTTTTACAATTGCCGTTTTGATCCCTTCTTTCAAGGACTTCTAATTACGATTCGCTCCAGTTCCTTTTAACCAGCTTCCAGCAGTCTTCCATACTCACCTCATCTACTAAGTGTTGCAGGACCTGTGACAATCAATTGTTCCTTACTGCCTTTATTTCTAAAATCCTATATTGTATTGATTTTCATGTTTATAGGATGTTATGTATCTCTATAGTTTCAACTTAAATTTTAGGTTTCAGCAGATGATGACCTCAATCTACACCTGTACCTCTACATATTTTTACGTTATGTGGAGATCATCAAAATTTTTTTGTTAAGACAGATATCCATTTGATTTCCTGTATTTTGATTGGTAAACACTGATTCACTGTGTTAAATTTGTGTATAATTTTCCATTTTTCTCCATTATGATCTCAACATAACTTATACTATCTAATCCTAATTTGGCATTCAGTATTTTGATATTGCCATTTCAATGATTACCTATAGTACTTTAACTACAGCTCTGTGGTGAAGGGGTTACGGACCCTGTTTGTAATCCCATATACCGTGTTCAAAACACAGCTGCAGGCGATTTGGCAGCAGAACTACCTTGCATTGGTATTTTTACGAAATGGTATGGGTGTTGGTCGCTCAGAAAGCAATGGCAAACTACTGAACGTAAATTTTCCAAGAGATCACAACAGCAGAAAATGCAGGTGTTGACTGTGACATCCTGTAAAGGATATGCAACTAACTTTAGCTGGCTCCGTGGCGAAGAGGTTATGGGCGCAGTTCGTTATCCTGCATACAAACTGTGGGCGATTTGGCAGCAAATCGCCTTACTTTGGATTTTTATGAAATGGTATGGGTACCAGTAATTCAGAAAGCAATGGCAAACTACTGAACGTAAACTTGCCCAGGAATCATGAACAGCTAAAAAATGCTGGGATTGACTGCTACGTCATGTAAACGATATGCAACTAACTTTTTAAACTTTATAGTGCTTTGAGGTTGCATGTAAAATTCATCCTTATATGTTGGTTTTTTAAAATTCAAGACAGTTATAACATTCAGGGTGCCAATTCTGGAGATTTACCAGAAAGTAAGAAAGGAAGTTGGTGATCCATATTTCCAAAAACAAAACCTATTTTATCATTTTATGTCAAGGGGCATCATTTCATCAACACAAATTGTCTCCAATAGTTCTTTCAAGAGTTTATTTAACACAAGGGTAGCAAGAATTTGCACAAGTTCATAACCCTGCATATGAACATTATCACTGACTGTCTCTTCCTAACTGCAAAAATAAAACAAAACCACACTGGTAAGATCACACACATAAACTGTTGTAAAATTCCTACCGTCTCCTCAAAGGAACATCTGGCCAAGGCACCAGTTTCTTGTCTGTTGATGCCGTGACGTGTGATAGCCATCAAATGACCTTTGGAGGTCATGACATCGCAAAGCAAAGCCAAGTGGCGATAGTTGACGTATGAGCCGTCAAAAGAAATGACGTGGTTCATCTCTCTTTCAATGGCCTTCCGGGCAGCTTCAATACCTAGAGTCTGTCAATGGTAATGAAATGCTTCTCAGTAAGTGAATAAAGAAATGTGCATCAGTATGTTGAAAACAACAAAAGCATGGAAACAAAACCATACACTTCAGTAAAAGACAGAATCACTCTATAAGTGTGAAATTACAGAAATGTTTACAAAGAAACATAATGCTAGTATAACCCTCTTAAACTAATCCAGTACACGTATCACAGCCTGGGATTCTGAGATGTTTCCACTGATCTTTACAGTTGCCACGATGTTCTACGCCTCTTTTCTCATCACATGACCAAAGAATCATGTTTGTAACTTTCTTATAGCTGTCTGTGTTCATTTTTGATTATATATGTATATACATACACACATAAAATAAAACTTACAACAAACACTTCAATGATGTCGTTTGTATATGTCCTAACTGGGTCAACGTCTCTCTCACTCAACACCTTTATCAGGCTGGAGCCATCAGTTTTCAGGATCCACTCACTGACAGCCTTGAACTCTCCCTCCTCTGTGATGTGGATTCGCCTCTTGTCATCTGTGGTTGGCAAATGCATGTACACCTGGGGGTAGGTAAAGTGGTAAAGTACAAAGGTGACTATAATTCGTGTAGCACATCTATGATGACTGGAGTTTTTAATATGCTGGAGTAATAACTTAGTTGAGATATAAACAAAATTAGAGCCCCTTTCATACGATACACTTTTTTTTAAAATGCTTAAAATACAAGGGTCCATGTTAACATTCTAGCACTGGGGCTCCGTGATAATTTCCAGTGCTGGAGCTCATGATAATATAACACATTGGGAGAATATAATCATTTCAACATACTTTGAGTAGTATTATTATCTCAACATGCTGAGAGTGATGTTAATATTTACACATATTGATGGTAATATTAACATCTCAACATACAGGGAGTAATATTAATATCTCAACATATAGGGAGTAATATTAACATCTCAACATACAGGGAGTAATATTAATATCTCAACATACAGGGAGTAATATTAACATCTCAACATACAGGCAGTAATATTAATATCTCAACATAGAGGGATTATATTATCATATAAACATACTGCAAGTAACATTAACATCTAAACATGCTGGGGGTCATATTAATATCTAAACAAACTGGGAGTAATATTATATTAACATATATAAGCACACACGGAATAATACTGGCATCTAAACATACTAAGTGAAATAATGTCTTAGCCCTGAGAAACACTGTCTCAAAATACAAGAGTTCCATGTGTATTAATTGAAAAGAATGTCTAGCATGAAGAAAAATTGCCTGGATACAACTGGAAGTGATCACAAGAACAATATGCCTTAAAAGGTTAATGACCCCATTTCCAAGCCATGTGATGTAGTGGATTTGTGGCACTAGGTCCATATGTTTACATCCACTAGCATTCAATAAGTGATGTTGTCGGTATCACACCGACGCCCATTAACACCCCAGAATATTGCCTTATACCAATTTTGTGAACCTGGGTCGATCTCAGTACCATATGATCATGTAAAAAATCCCTGCCCCATGGGGGATCTGAACCCACCACAGCCACAGAAAAACTATGCTTCTACAACCCTTCTTCTAGGTATGACACTCACTTTGGCAATTGCTTCAATTCCCTGTAAACTCATGTCTGACAAGAGGTTAGCTTCGATACATCGCAGGAATATAGCATCCTCCATCTTGACAATCACTTCCTCTTGCTGAAAGAATAACAATGAGTTAGCTAAGGTCATCAAATATAACATTCAGACAATTCCCCAGCCACTCACACATTCAGCATCCTAGCCAATAATGAATACAGAACAGGCATATCACTGTCACATGGCAGTCTCTACAAGAAAACAGCTATGTCTTGTCTCTGTGAACACTTGTAACTTCAACACACCCCCCCCCCCCCCCAAAAAAAAAAAAAGAAACAAAAGAAACAAACAAACAGTGCACATACTAAGTGAAAGATCACCATTTCAGCTAAGAAAAGTGCTGTCAAAATACAAGGGACCTATGCCCATACATAAATGTACAATCTTTTTTTTTTCCTCACATATCCTTTACAGAACATCAGCATCTTTCAGCTGATTGTTGATTTCTTGGCAAGATTACACTCAGTAGTTTGCCATTGCTTTCTGAGCGACCGGCTCACATACCCCGTAAGTTACCGACGCGGAGAGAACAGCTACAAATTCTCCCGCACGTCATGTTACTTATGAGAGTATATGGGATTGTGGAGAAAGTCATGTAACCCCTAGACCAGGGAGACCGACAATGTACAATCTGCTGTACATTAATTAGGATGAAGAAAAACAGCCCCTCCCCCAGTACAAGTGGAAGCAATCACAACAACCATCTGCCTTTAAGAAGTTACAGAATCCATATAATGTAGTAATTATGAAATGTCCTCAGAAAAACATTAGTGTTTGATAGTGCAATATCACGTTCATCAAATGTATGTCTTCCTCATTGGACATATAGTTAACGATAAAATCAAATATACAAAAGCATACAAAAGGACAATATAGAGATGAATACTGGGACAACAGAATGTCAGAACCATGTTAATATACAATAATATTTACTGGAGTACAATAAATCTGTGCTCTAAATCTTACGTACAACTAACTGAATAAGACTAAGATGACGGACAAAATGTTAAGAAAGTCCTAGAGAACTGCAAGGAAAGATTACAAAATAACAAAAATTCCTAGAAAGGAGAAATACAGTAGAAGTAAAATAATAACTAAAGCTAGTGAAAAGTTGTAAATATACTGACAAGAATGAAAGATGGTTAGCAGTATGTGAATATCACAAATGTCTGAAAGGCATGATTATATAATCTACACAACATGAAATAGCAAAAGAATGTGTCACACACACACACAATTCATTACGTGAAATAACAGCCACTATATCTCCCATACTATACATGGAATGGAATCAGCACACAAAATGATCCATGAATTGAGATTGAAAGATGAAAAGAAGCATGATTGCCCATAACAGTCAGGTAAGGCAGTTGATGATGGTCATAATATCTAAACAAACTGGGAGTAATATATTACATATAAAACTAGCTGACCCGGCCCGGCTTCGCCCAGTCCCTGGTGGGGAGCATCTCATTTAATTCATATAAGTAGTCATATAAGTTCTCGTTCCCGTTACCGACTGTCTGTCTGTCTGTCTGTATGTATGTATTTCTGTCTGTCTGTCTGTCTGACCCGGCCCGGCATCGCCCAACTCCTGGTGTGGAGCATCTCATTTAATTCATATAAGTAGTCATATAAGCTCCCGTTCCCGTTCCCGACTATCTATCTGTCTGTCTGTCTGTCTGTCTATATGTCTGTCTGTCTGTCTGTCTGATCCGGCCCGGCTTCGCCCAGCCCCTGATGGCGAGCATCTCATTTAATTCATATAAGTAGTCATATAAGTTCCCGTTCCCGACTGTCTGTCTGTCTGTCCGTCCCTCCCTCTCTGTCTGTCTGTCTGTCTGTCTAATCATTTATTGGTTGCAGTTAGAACAACCTTAGATAAACGAAGACCAACTTACAAAAAGCATTAGAAAGAGCACTTGAAAGATCTTTACATCTT
The DNA here is from genome assembly GCA_963921405.1 of Cepaea hortensis. Classification (NCBI taxonomy): domain Eukaryota; kingdom Metazoa; phylum Mollusca; class Gastropoda; order Stylommatophora; family Helicidae; genus Cepaea; species Cepaea hortensis. The sequence continues at coordinate 85,850,889 of OY992883.1, forward strand.
CCCCAACAATTAACTTGGGTAAATGGAGCGGCGGCAGCAGCATCAGCAGAAGAAGGAAAAGGAGGAGTAGACAACTGCAGCGAAAAGGTGGGTCTGTCTATCTATCTGACCCGACGTGGCTTCGCCCAGCTCCTGGCGGGTAGCGTCTCATTAAATTCATACAACAAAAAAAGTAACTTAAAAGAATGTCCTTCCACACACCATCCATTATTTTTAATGAAAACTGTTTTTAATCACCTACATGACTGTAGATAACTTCTTAAGCATAAAAAGATGAGTTACAATGTTATGCATTGTGCATTATTTTTATGAAAACTTTGAAAATGCCTTAAAGATTGTATCATTATTTATTATAACTCATATGCCGGTACATAACTATAGACACAGAGTTTATAAATCTTTGAAAACGATGCCACAATATGACTATAAGGTATACAGAAAAGTTATTCCCCTTGAAATAACTTTTACAGAGTTAGGTCCCCTGAGATATATGAAATTATAATGAAAAATTAAAAATTAAATAATATTGGGTAAGCAGCCGATTTCACACTAAAAAAATATGACAGCGGGCTGCGCTGGAATGAAAGGAAGGCGTGTAGAAAATTTCATCTCAATCGGATGGGCCGTTCGCGAGCTCATAAAGGACATATGGACATACAGACAGACAGACGGAGATCGCCTTTTATATATAAGATAATATAACATATATAATATAATATAATATAATATATAAGCACACAGGGAGTAATATTGGCAACTTTATATTCTAAGTGAAATAATGTCTTAGCCCGGAGAAACACTGTCTCAAAATACAAGAGTTCCATGTGTATTAATTGAAAAGAATGTCTAGCGTGAAGAAAAATTGCCTGCGATACAACTGGAAAGCGATCACAAGAACAATATGTCTTAAAAGGTTAATGACCCCATTTCCAAGCCATGTGATGTAGTGGATTTGTGACACTAGGTCCATATGTTTACACCCACCGGTACTCGATACGTGATGTTGTCGGTATCACACTGACGCCCATTAACACCCCAGAATATTGCTGTGTACCAATTTTGTGAAAAACTGTCATTTACTGCCAATATAGTACCTTGCGGTGTATGGCAGAGGGGTCTTTGAGCCTGAGGAATAAAGGCCGCCTGGCTAGTGCAGTCACCGCGAACTGTGCAGGTTAGGATTTTCTTTTTGCCCCCCGACATAAAAAATCCGACACCTTACCGAGGGATCGAACCCGGGCCTCCCGATTGAGAGTCCGGCGTTCTAATTTTGTGAACCTGGGTCAATTACAGTGCCATATGATCATGTAAAAAAATCCCTGCCCCAAGGGAGATCTGAACCTACCATAGCCACAGAAAGGGGGGGGGGGGGGGGGGAAAGAGGAGAGAGAATGAAGATTATTTCAAGATCGCGTTAATACAAGAATCGATCACTTGATATTGTTTATCCCTTCATACTTTACGGTTCTGTACGTCTCACCCTTCTAAAATTCAATTTATAAAGTAAGTAGACCCACAAATCACATTTTATGTGGATGTCCGGACTTGTTTTTGTATGTGCTTCCATTATTACGTATCCTGTGTAGGAGTGATTAGGGGAGGGGGGGGGGGGGGGAATTTTTAGGTAGGAAATAAGAAAAGGGGGGGGGGGCGTGGTGGATGACGTTCTGAAAATATGGTGAGGGGGGGGGGGCACAGGCCAAAAAAGGTTGAGAACCACTGTGCTAGTATGACACTCACTTTGGCAATGGCTTCAATTTCCTGTAAACTCATGTCTGACAAGAGGTGAGCTTCAATACATCGCAGGAACACATCATCCTCCATCTTGTCAATCACTTCTTCCTCTTGCTGAAAGAATAACAATGAGTTAGCTATTGTCATCAAAATATAACATTCAGACAATTCCCCAGCCACCCTCACATTCAGCATCCTAGCCAATAACGAATACAGAACGAGCATATCATTGTCACATGGCTGTCTCTACAAGAAAACAGCTATGTCTTGTCTCTGTGAACATGTGAACACTTGTAACTTCACACCTCCCCCCCCCCCTCCCCCTCTTTTCTGCACACAAAATGACCCATGATGGAGATTGAAAGATGAGAAGAAGCATGATCGCCCGTAACAGTCGGGTAAGGCAGTTGATGATATATCCCAATACAAGTTTAACAGGATATTGAGTGGCACCTTACAGTCTTGACAGACCAAAGTATGTGAGTTGGAATGTGGCCAAAATTCCATCACAATGCCTGAGCATAGCTGCAGAGAAACATGTGGTGCCCAGACGACATGTTCCCTCTCTCGGCCTTGCCTTGTGTACTCCAGAGGAATGGGTAACCAATACGTCTGGAACAAGGTAGGCTGCAGACGCTGGCTGCTCAGCATCAATCCTCCGAGACCTCGCCTCCACAAGCAGGTGGTTGGGAGGTGGTTGTACTGAAAATAAAAATCAAGCGAGCTTTTGCCCTTTTGCTCTACGTGAGGTTTCCGTCCTCACTGAGCTCGCCTTAGGACACCTGCGTTACCTTTTGACAGATGTACCGCCCCAGTCAAACTCCCCGCCTGACACTCTTCAGAGAGGATCGCGGCCGACGAGCGCCGGTTGCCGCTTAATTCCAGAAGCGAGGGGCTTGCGCCCCACTCTCCGCTTGAATAAAAGATCAGATTACCGGAAAGCAGTAGCACACATTTTCATGATGAACATGGCCATTCTTTTTCTGTGCAGATATGCATTTCGTACTTTATTGAAAATGTATATAAAAGCTTAAATAAAGCACAAGGGAAACAACACAAAACTTACATCCTGAAATTTGTTGTCATCAGAATTCATGATACGGATTCTCAAGACCAACTTCTCTGCATTGTCATCATTGAAGATACAGTTGAGATCATCACCAAACCTGGCCTGAATTTTTTCAGAGATCTGTTTCATTGTCAACTTCTTGTCTGTCATACGCTTGCGGTCTAGCTCAATACGAAGAAGCCAGGGAGAAATACGCGAGGCATCAAAATCTGGCATCTCATAATAGATGCTCACCTAGAAAAGACAACACAAGTTATGTGGATTACTTAGTTGCTAAAGATGTGCTGTGTAAAACAAGAGTACTCTGTAAAGTAAACCAGCATGTGCTGGGGGTAAAAAATGGAAATAAGATGTCTTTGGGGATAAGTGTGTATGTGTGTAAACTATGGGTGTGAGGGTAAACCGAGGGAAATAAGATCTTATTTGAAGATAAGTATATGTGTGTAAGCTGAGGGAAATAATATATACTTCAGGATAAGTGTGTGTGTGTGTGTGTGTGTGTGTGTGTGCAATTTGAGAGAAATAAGATGTACTTGACGATAAGTGTGTGTGTATTTAAAAAAAAGTTAGTTGCATATCCTTTCCAGGAGCTTCCTCTCCAGGACGTTGCAGTCAGCAGCATTTTCTGCTGTTGTGATCTCTTGGCAAGTTTATGTTCAGTAGTTTGCCACTGCTTTCTGAACGACCAGCACCCATACCAATTCGTAAAAGACGAATTTGCTGCCAAATCATGTGCAGCTGTGTTTCAAACGCGGGTATGCGGGATCATGAACTGCGCCCATAACCTCTTCGCCACAGAGTCAGCGTGTGTGTGTAAGCTGAGGGAAATAAGATGTTACTTGAAGGTAAGTGTATGTATGTAAACTGTGGGAAATAAGATGTTACTTGAAGGTAAGTGTATGTATGTAAACTGTGGGAAATAAGATGTTACTTGAAGGTAAGTGTATGTATGTAAACTGTGGGAAATAAGATGTTACTTGAAGGTAAGTGTATGTATGTAAACTGAGGGAAATAAGATGTTACATGAAGGTAAGTGTATGTATGTAAACTGTGGGGAAATAAGATGTTACTTGAAGGTAAGTGTATGTATGTAAACTGTGGGAAATAAGATGTACTAGGGGATAAGTGTATGTGTGTCAACTGAGGGAAATAAGATGTTACTTGAAGATAAGTGTATGTTTAAAAGGGAGTTTAAAGGTTAGAGGACTGACTTGATTCCACCAGGTTTTATCGTATATGGCTCCATCTCTTTCTGTAGAGTAGCCTGCTGAAAGCGTCACACACAGCGTGAACTCCATAGCTCCAGCTACAACCCCTAAGGTCTCTGAATATAGTGCACTTATGAACTGAATGAGGGAGTACAGAAATGATCTCACAACCTTCAGAGCACAAGGCACAGAGACTACTTTATGACATGAATGGTAGGTGACAGTGGTACTACTCTTGACTTCCCTGAAGAGTTCCAGTAACACAGAGACCACCTTATGACATGAATGGTTGGTGACAGTGGTACTACTCTTGACTTCCCTGAAGAGTTCCAGTAACACAGATTCCACCTTATGACATGAATGGTTGGTGACAGTGGTACTACTCTTGACTTCCCTGAAGAGTTCCAGTAACACAGAGACAACCTTATGACATGAATGGTTGGTGACAGTGGTACTACTCTTGACTTCCCTGAAGAGTTCCAGTAACACAGATTCCACCTTATGACATGAATGGTTGGTGACAGTGGTACTACTCTTGACTTCCCTGAAGAGTTCCAGTAACACAGAGACCACCTTATGACATGAATGGTTGGTGACAGTGGTACTACTCTTGGCTTCCCTGAAGAGTTCCAGTAACACAGAGACCACCTTATGACATGAATGGTTGGTGACAGTGGTACTACTCTTGACTTCCCTGAAGAGTTCCAGTAACACAGAGACCACCTTATGACATGAATGGTTGGTGACAGTGGTACTACTCTTGGCTTCCCTGAAGAGTCCCAGTAACACAGAGACCACCTTATGACATAAATGGTTGGTGACAGTGGTACTACTCTTGACTTCCCTGAAGAGTTCCAGTAACACAGATTCCACCTTATGACATGAATGGTTGGTGACAGTGGTACTACTCTTGACTTCCCTGAAGAGTTCCAGTAACACAGAGACCACCTTATGACATGAATGGTTGGTGACAGTGGTACTACTCTTGGCTTCCCTGAAGAGTTCCAGTAACACAGAGACCACCTTATGACATGAATGGTTGGTGACAGTGGTACTACTCTTGACTTCCCTGAAGAGTTCCAGTAACACAGAGACCACCTTATGACATGAATGGTTGGTGACAGTGGTACTACTCTTGGCTTCCCTGAAGAGTCCCAGTAACACAGAGACCACCTTATGACATGAATGGTTGGTGACAGTGGTACTACTCTTGACTTCCCTGAAGAGTTCCAGTAACACAGAGACCACCTTATGACATGAATGGTAGGTGACAGTGGTACTACTCTTGACTTCCCTGAAGAGTTCCAGTAACACATAGACCACCTTAAGACATGAATGGTAGGTGACAGTGGTACCACTCTTGACTTCCCTGAAGAGTTCCAGTAACACAGAGACCACCTTATGACATGAATGGTTGGTGACAGTGGTTCTACTCTTGGCTTCCCTGAAGAGTTCCAGTAACACAGAGACCACCTTATGACATGAATGGTTGGTGACAGTGGTACTACTCTTGGCTTCCCTGAAGAGTTCCAGTAACACAGAGACCACCTTATGACATGAATGGTTGGTGACAGTGGTACTACTCTTGGCTTCCCTGAAGAGTCCCAGTAACACAGAGACCACCTTATGACATGAATGGTTGGTGACAGTGGTACTACTCTTGGCTTCCCTGAAGAGTCCCAGTAACACAGAGACCACCTTATGACATGAATGGTTGGTGACGGTGGTACTACTCTTGGCTTCCCTGAAGAGTTCCAGTAACACAGAGACCACCTTATGACATGAATGGTTGGTGACAGTGGTACTACTCTTGGCTTCCCTGAAGAGTCCCAGCAACACAGAGGCAGACACCATAGTCACCTCTTATGATATGCATGTTACTATTCTTTGCTTCTTAAGGGCCCTAGTAACACAGAAAGATATAAATTGACTATATTTAGCTAGATATAAATTGATATAATAAATCTATTTAGGTAGAAATGTAGACAAAGATGAGGGAAATAAAGCTATTTACATAAGCCTAGAAAAGGTAAGAATTTTCATAGGAAATTTCAGGAAGTCAGAAGAAATTAAGCTTGAATGACTAAAAGAATTACAAATAAACTACAAACATTCATTAATTGGTGCCTACGCAGAATAGTGGGAATAAAATGGTATGACAAAATCACCAATGTAGAGCTCATAAAGAGAATTAAACTGCAGTGAATCAAGAGGTGAAGAAAAGACATTGACACAGGATAGAACATACATTGAGAAGACATAAGGATATAATTACTAGATACTTCCTAGTCTGAAACAAGGGTGCTGAGTGGTCTCGAGGTATGGTGTCCGCCTCGAGTGCTGGAGGTCCCGGTGACAACCGGGATTTATTTTAAAAATCCACCTGGACTTCCAGTAATAAAATTTCCCCTGGTCTCTGAGTAGTGAGATCGGAAACATAAAAAATCCCTTGGCAGTTGGAAATCGAAAAAGAGTAGCCTAACGGCGCTGCCCGGGCAAAATTTTGAGTTAAAAATCTACCCAAAGTATTTTAGGATCCTCGCCAATGCAACGGAGTTCGTGCATTGAGCTGAGTTTCTCCAGACTCAGGTTTGAGTTAGGAGGAAAATGGAGCACTTATGGGTTAAACCGTGTGCCGTGATGTTGATCCAATGACTAAAACTAAACTAAACTAAACTAGTCTGAAACAAACAGGGAGATAAAAATAGTGGGATACTAAAAAAACACAATGAGAAGACAATTAGGCAGGCATTTCATGCTACTCATTTTAGGTTGTGTTAACTTGGGAAGTCCAGGTTCATTAAAACATAACACATTCCCCACCTTGAGATGGAGTTGAAAAACTAGGAGGGCAAGCAAGAATATTAACTGCTGTACTATAATGACCAAACACATACTCCCCCCCCCCCCCCCATATAGTACGTAAACAAAATGCAAGGCTTCTTACCCACTCCTGGTCTTCGGCAATGACTGTATTCATAGGGTCAGGGTCATAGTAGATGGCAGTATTGGCAGTCACCCTGCGGAGTGTTGTGTGTTCCAACCTACACAAAACATCCTTGCATCTCTCTGCATCTCGGGCTGCTTGACCCAGGAGATACACTGTCATAGATAGGGTCTTGGGCTTCTTGGAAATATTGATAATCTCCTTGAGTCGAGGCACCCCGAGTGTGACGTTCTTGGCGGACACACCAGCGTAGTGGAAAGTGTTAAGGGTCATCTGAGTGGCAGGTTCTCCTAGTGACTGAGCAGCCAGAGCACCAACCATTTCTCCTGGGTGTGCCTAGGAGAAAAGATTTCATAAGGTTGTTGTAAATGGTTGTTAGTTAATCAGGTTGTTAATGATGGTATTAGTGTTAGGTGTTGACTGGTCAGAAAACAAATAATGGCAAACAACTGAACTAGCAGTCTGGTAAATCACAACCAACTAATAAATAATGCTGGGGTTCAATGCAATGTCCTGTAGAGGACATGCGACTAACTTTTTGCTTAACAAGTTTGATTGATTGACTGATTTAGGAACCGACATCACAGCATTCGGGGCATTCCCATAATCGCTCCGTCCCCATCCTCAGCAGCTAGCGAAGAGTTCCAACACTAATAGTACCAGTAGCAATATGATTATATGTCAGTCTCACCTTTCCTCTGAGCGTCGAGCGTCGGCCAGATCCCCTCATCACTCCTCGCTGCCTCATTCTTGCCAGACTATGGTGATCCATTTGCTTAAAAAGTTTTGATGAACCAGCTCTGGGTTACTACTGTCATGTTTAGTGTGTCATTATTCAGTTGTCACGTAGGAGTTTTTGTTTTGTGTGATGTTGAAAAGAAAAAAAAAACAGCTGAAATATTTTGACTCTCTTGTTAGCCAAGCTTCTTAGTCACGTGCATTATTTTCATTAAATAAAACTATTCGTCTCTCAGAAAATAAATATTCAACAAAACAATTTAGATACTAAATCATTTTTTAAAAATGTAATAGAAACTCACTTTAGCCTGTTGAAACTTGGTCTCGATCTCACCAAGAACCCATTCAAAGGCTTCAGCTGTCAGGCAGTGTTCTTCCGCCACATGTTTGGTACACAATGTGGACCTGATCAGTGTCTTCATCAGAAGAGTGGCATTTTCATTGACCTGGTGTGAGATACGATCCTCACCCACCACAATCACAAGCTTCCGGCACAGATCTCTAACACCTGAATAGGAACACAATCAGTAAGACTAGGTGAGTAATTGCATCACAGCAAATATGTCATCAAGTACAATACTTCAGTAAACCTATGACAAAAGACAACATATAAGACTAATTCAATAAACATAATAAATACAAGAACATATACAACTAGGTTAGTAAATACAGAAAGAACAAAAGCATTCAATAAGGTTAATGTAGTAAATAGATGTCTACAGTGTCAGATTAAATCTACCCTTCTATTCTCTTGTGTTCATAAACAATTGTTCAACATATATCAATGAAAGCTAAAACCTATGCAAAGAAAATCAAATTAGAGAAAGAATACTGCTACCTATAAATTCTTATAAAAGATTCTTAAACTACTGGCAGCATTAAACACCTAACTTCTGAAATCTGGTGACTATTAATTCAAATGACTCACTTTTAATGACTTTTAGTGGATGTAGGTCTGATGGTTTCCTTTTGTCAATGTGGAAGATTTTCTGAGCATTCCACACAATCCTCTCCATGTTACATGGCAGCACAATACGGGCATCACCAGTGGAGAACACCTGTCGGATGTTAGCCCTGTCCTCCTGCATCTGCTCCCACTCCTTCTCCAGCTCAGCCATGAGGCTAGCATCCCCCATCAAATCTTTGATGACTTCTTCACTGAGATGCTTTCTCATAATTCTGAAGACCAAACAAGCAAAACAAGGCTTAGCTGTGGTAAAACTATAGTAATGGAATACAGAATAAAATAAAAGCATTAAGCTAAAAACATGATCACAAAGGACTTGATACATTGTGAACACGCAGTTCACTAACATGCAACTAATAATCACTTAGCTTAGCAGTTTCATTATTATTGGATTGTCTATGCTTTGATAATTTGCCTCTATAGCTGACCAAATACACAGCAAATGTTTTCTATCCACTGAAGACAGCGGGGGGAAATGATACAAACTGCTGTAGTTGGTTTAATGGTCCCTTAGGTGGAGGGTAGAAATATACACATGGAGTGGTCTGTTTTAAAAGGTTTACAGGCGAGAGGATCAACCTCATTCCACTGAGTTTTATTCTATATGATTCAGTCTCTTTCCTCCGAGCAGCCTGCCGAAAGTGTCACAGAGAGCATGAATTCCATAGCTCCACGATGACCCCCAGTCTCTGAGAAAACTGTATGTGTGAACAAATGGCCAAGTCTAGAAATGAACTTACGACCTGCGAGGCTCCACTTATCACAGAGACACCCAGTGGCCTGTTTACAATTTGTCACAAAAGGTTTAGATGAGTATTAGTCACATGCTTTTCTTGGACATTCTAGCAAGAGTGAAAATATGCTTCGCTTAGTCACACAATTTCCTTATCAAAAGCCTCATTGTCAGTTTCACAATGTAAACTAATTATATCTAGATCTGATTAAATTTGGATTCCAATAGTTTCAAACTAATTATAAATTACCTTTCACTTGTGGCATCAAAGCGGAATCGCTTCTCGAATGCCTTGTCAGATGGCTTGAGTGTAGGCAATGACTGAAACTCTACCCAAACTGCATCAAGCCCATCCTCTCCATAACACAGCTGGACAAGCTGCTCTACCTGGTTTCTGACTGTGCCATCATACTTGACCATGACACTCTCCATAGCTTTGATGAGACGCCGCTGAATGTAACCTGGCAAATAAATTCACATACAACAGAATGAAAAAGGGAACAATTCTGGCCATCTCAGTTACAAAGAAGAAAAATCTAAGAATTAAATGTTGGCTGTGTTAGATGGATCTATTCCGCAGACACCCCCGCACTTACATACAGAAACATATCATTGAACATTATACTTTTTTATATATACATGCACACTGGTTACATTACCCCTTATCTGTATTCATATCTATACATATTATAGTTACCAATCAGAATACCTTTCATCTGGTTATACTGTAAAGATAACTATTTACAAATATTTACTGGTTACCTTATCTTGCCATGTTATGCAATTTCTTGCTGGCTATGCGTAGATGTAACTAAGCAAAAGTAAACATTTAGTGTCTTGATTTATTTAACCAAGAGTATTTATGTATTTTATACTGGTCACACGTGATTATCACTACCATTTGTCTATACATTTTACTGGTTAGACTTCATTATCACTTCCACCTGTTTATAAGTGTTTTCTGGTGCACATGGTTATCACTACCTTCCATTTGGTTTATATATATTTTACTGGTTACACATTATCACTATCATTTGTTTCTGCATGTATTTATACCTGAATCAGGTTTATGTAACTATTAGTTAACTGTTTACAAATATTATTTACTCATAGCTTTTGATCTCATTATGTTATGTATATTTTGGATTGCTATATGTAGATATTACAAACCAAATGTTTATATATATATATATATATATATATATATATATATATATATATATATATATATATATATATATATATATATCTTCCATTTGCGTAAGTATTTTTTAACATGTTCCATTTGTTTATGTGTCTTTAAAAATTGCTTACACATAGCTGTCATTATCTTTCATTTGCTAATACTTTTACTGGTTACAGATTATCCTTGATGCCATTCTTCTGGCTATGCATCTTGTCGATGTTAATGAGAATAAATTCAAACTAAAAAAAAATTCTGAAATGAACAGTAAAACTGAACAGTTCACATACCAGTTTCTGCAGTTTTCACTGCAGTATCGATAAGACCCTCACGACCTCCCATAGCGTGGAAGTAAAATTCTGAAGGGGTCAGGCCAGCCAGGTACGAGTTCTCCACAAAGCCCCTTGATTCGGGACCATAATCATCCTTGATGAAATGAGGCAGGGTGCGGTATTTGAAGCCAAAGGGGATTCGTTTACCTTCAACATTCTGCTGCCCCACACAAGCAATAACCTGTGACAAAATCATGAGACAATAAATAAACTTCATAATGTAATATTCATCAGCAAGCTTTTGTTAACATCCACTAAGTCAAGCACTTAATCCTTCACATTTATCCTTTGTAAATGTCTTATTGTGCATTTATTGTGTTCTACATTCATATTCATAAAGGCATCATTACCAAAACGTTGGATAGTTGTGTCCCAAAAGTCTTTCCCATTTTCATTTATGTCAATGTATCATTCTGATGGCTAATTCAAATATTGTACTTTCATCACCAGTCACATGGTTCGTGAAGGCAGTAGCCATGATTGCTTGCTGCAGCATTGGGCTTGTTGAGTTCTTTACAATAACGTATTCTACAAATCTTCTTCTTCTGCCTTTTATCTCCCATTGGGGGACTTCAACCAAACCGTCCCATCTATTACTATCTCCGCATAAACCTCCATGTCCTCCTATTAGTGTTCCTCTGTGTCTGTAATTCTCTACTCAAAGCATTTTTAAATCTCCCACTTTTGTTATGCTACACACCATTTGTGGAAACAAATAGCAACATGACCCTAAAAAACAAGGCAATTGTTACAAATAAGATCATGAACAAAAAGATGGCACTCTTACCTGAGAAATGTTAATCTTGGAGCCTTTGGATCCAGAAACGACCATAGCCTTGAAGTTGTTGAATTCTGAGAGGGACTGCTGGGCCTTGCTACCAGTCTTGTCTCTGGCGGCGTTCAAGATTCTGTTTACCTACACAAAAAAATCAAACATATATACACAACAAATAATGACAATCATAGCCAAGGCATACACAATAAGGTCCCAATTAGAACTAAAAGTAAAACTTTGGCATCTCATCTCTGTCACGTTTTATGTTAAATAAATAACACATAACAGGGTTTATGTGGATTACAAAAAGAACATTATGGAATTACGGAGTTTAAACAATCCAATACTGAAAAGATGTATATGCAAGTTTTGTGCCTGAAATCTAACCTATGATTTCCTATTCATTTAATTACGAAAAGGATTTCTATTTGCTCCATTGTCCCTTGAACATCATTGACTACCTGTAATGTATAGCCAAATCAACTATCTCTAGCTGTTCCTCCGAAGTAGGAGAGTATCTGCCTGCACGGCGAGGAACCACCAGTCTGCACACCAATAAGCCAGACATGGGACAACGGATACTCACGCAAACCTCAGGTCCTGTATGACATCACTCTGATGTTGGACAACAGGATATCTTCATCCGACATGCACGACTTCACGCTGGAGATCACAGCCAGCGAACACAAGCAAGCAAGCATCTCTAGCTCTCTTGGAAAATATTAGAGTAATACTGCAATACCATGATGATCAAATGATCTTCCTCACTGGACAATTGCAACAAGTGGACTGGCCCAGTATTTTCTGTTTCAAAGCTAATAATGTGGTTTTTAAAATAGATTCACAAGTGAATAAACGATACTAGTGCTGTTTCCCCCTTTAGTGTAGTAAATAAAGGGCCCTTGTCCATGCATTAAGGCATAAAACCGCCACCTCTTTTCCTGGTGCTAATTTTAGGCTGGGTTGACCTCAACGCTATTATGTAAATTCAAATCCATGAGCACAGGGGCAGGCAAGCATCTAGTCACTACGCTACTGCAGCACCCTACAGTGAAAGTAGCCAACTAATAATTTATTAAAGCCACCGATCACAGCACCCATGAAGCTGGACAGAAAACAATGAGACAACAGGACACTACAAAACCAACTAACGTTTTAATTTATCTACAATAAACACAATGACAATTACCTGGTTCTCAAAGGTCTGCCTCAGGGTGTTACCTGGAGTAGGTTCTAGCTCATCATTATGTGCTTTTTCAATGACATCTATCACGTCATTCTGAGGAATGAGAAATAAACATTTGTACTTCACTGTGTTATCTTCTTCTTCTTCTGCGTTCATCCAGAGTTTTTTTCCCGGACGTGATTGCGTTGTGCCTGTTTACAGCAGAGCTGTGTTCTTGCGACGTTAGGCCGACACATTCGACTTCTGCGGGCATTTGTTGACCGGGTTAACCTTCCCGGGGCTTCACTGTGTTATGACTCAATAGATCACAGTTATAACTAACAATATACCAATATACCAATATTTTGCTAAATACATATATGTTCCTCATATGATACATGACACTACAATGCCAATGAATTGTGCAGATCTCGAAGATGACCATCAACACTTATAATGTATTGTGGTAAATAGCCTTGCCCACAACAGGTGAATACAACAACAAATGGTGTGATAACTCATTCTGCAATTACAATGTCCTCAGAAAAAAATTAGAGTGTTTGAAAAGAATTATCATTTGTTTATCAAATGAGATATTTCATCACAGGTCATCTATATTGTTAAAAAGCTTATCCTACAATACAAAAATGAATGAACTCAAAACTAGGAAGTTCAATGAAAGTAGATGTTTGGGCTGGTCTTTACTTAAAAAAACAAAAAACAATACTTATCTAGGAAACTGAAATATCACAATAACAAATATGTAATCCACATGTGCAATGAACATCACAAACAAAGCAATAACAAATATGTAATCCACATGTGCAATTAACATCACAAACAAAGCCTAAGTTCGGGAAATGAAAATACAGAAAAATCCCCCCCCCCCCCCCCCCCCCCCCACATTCCCAGTCATTAGCATGTTTTCTATAGCCTTTATTCTCATTATATGACCAAAGAACCATGTCTGCCTCTTTCTTAATGTTCTACTTCCATCAGAAAGTTTTCCAGACAATCATTATTGGTCACACTGGCAGCTCAAAGTATTTGCAACTTTTGTCTTCCTAATTTGTTCACTCAAGTTCCATGAATCTTTGCCATGCAGCAAAACAGGTTCTTCTTTCTGACATTCAATGATAGTTATGGATACTTTTCTATTTTCTAAAATGTAGCTTTTGCTCAGCCTGTTATGTTATAGATCTCTGTCATGCATCTTGTAACTAACTGATCAATACTTGTGAATTTGTTTTTAAAGGCTGAGGAATAATTAACAAAAAAGAACTAAATGTTACAGAAGATTGGTCATAAAGAAGAAACAAATTAGGAAAATAAAATATTTTGTAAAAAGACATGAATGTCTAGAAAAGATTATAGAGGGAAGTGTACCATGAAAGATGATGGTTAATGCAGAAAAATTTCAAAAGAGGAACATTCAACAATGAACAATTAGTACAGTCAACATTTAACACCTGTTCACAGATAAGTGCTATTACTCACTTTGGCATTCCTGATGGTCTCCTGGATGTCCTGGTAAGTCTGCTGGTCGGCAATGGTGTCCCCAATACCAATACTATGACCTTCCAGGAGCAGCCAGTTGTTGACCACAGTCTGAATGTTGCCAAAGAACTCACCAGCAATTTCATGACCCATATCCAAGAAGATGATGTGGACTAGAGAGCCGGCTGATGTACCCAGGGAATTCTTACAGATGATGCCACTGATGAGTTCAGCATCTTCGATGAGCACCTGTCAATCAAGAAGCATCCCTGTCAATTTAGATGTCTCTAGTAATGTTTTCCTAAGTTATGTTAAAGAAATGACATCCTTTAATTATATTTTCTAACAAAGTTAATTAATATAGTGGAGGTGGGGGTAAAAACTAACTCCAGTGTTAAATCAGTGAGGAGCGGCTGACCAAGTGTCTAGAATGCTGGTTTGCTTTTGAGAGACCCGGGTTTGAATCCTCGGTAAGGTGTTGATTTCTTTTTCTGTCAGGGGCACACACACAAAAATCTTAACCTGCCACAGTTCACGGCGTATGTACTAGCCAGGCGGTCTTAATTACTCAGGCTTCTACACCGCAAGTTGCTATAGACAGTAGACAGTTTTTGTTATGGATCAGAGACATGAAGAGCAACTCTGTCACTTATAAACTATAAACCTTATAGTCTGTTTACTTTTGTCTGCCCCAATATAAATTTCCATATCTCAGTAACCAACTGAGGGAAAATGATGAGATTTAGCACATAACCTTATCATTATGTCCACCCAACAAAATATTTTTGTTCTGGAGATTGTACAGCAGATTTCAATGTTTGTTTATATGCGGTATATAATTCACGGGTCAGAGATTAAGTCCACATTTTTAAATGTATTACACCTTCACCCAGACATAGCGCCTTTTTCAAAATTTCCTCGTGGTATATGTTATGGGCGCCGTTAAATGGGAGTGTTCAGAGGTGCCGTCGTAATGTGGGTCCTTTTGTGAAACATGATTATTTCATGAATCTTACCATTTATCGCAAACATCGGAATGTGTGAATATTGTTGAATGGGATTGATTGTGAAATGTTGTACACTTCAAAGCATCACTATGAAGTTGTACACGTATTTTTGTCAAGAAGCTGATCGCAGGAAACTGTTTCATACTGTTACAAATCCCGAAAAAAAGAACAGTGTATGCACTGGGTTTGAGTAAACGGTCATTTCATTGATGGGTGCAAGAATCTGGAATGAAACCAACACGCGATAAGTAAACAGTAGGTAGAAAGGCAACTGTAGACAGCTTTGACAAAGATGTCATAAGGCGAGCTATTATAAAAATGCTGGATGCCAAATAAACAGTGACTGTAAGAAAGCTTAGGGTTTGGTTGAGAAAGAACAATACATAGAGCTATCCAAAACCAAACCCTAAGCTTTCTTACAGTCACTGTTTCTTTGGCATCCAGCATTTTTATAATAGCTCGCCTTATGACATCCTTGTCAAAGCTGTCTACAGTTGTCTTTCTATCTACCGTTTACTTATCGCGTGTTGGTTTCATTCAAAGCGGGTCTGTCACCCATGTGTACGTGTGAACAAATTACACAGACAGCTGAACAGATCCTTAAAAATTGACACATGTTGACTAAATTGCGGTATAATTTCTGGTCACTCCATACGCACATTAACGCACAGCTATTTGGAAGCTTTCACGAACTTAATATAAAAAGCTAAATGCATCCTAGTAACATGACTCCTTGTGCACACATTATTAACCAGCAGCTGAAGAAACAAGAAGGAAATGAAAAATAAGGTAAGAAATAATATATTCCTTCTACTTTCCTGTCAATTTACATATTATTTACCCCATGCCTCTCCGGGCTCTCCATGCCGGGCTCCGAAGGTTGTGTGTTCGATTCCGGGCCACGTCCTTCATTTCACGAGTGCATTTTTTTTAGACTTCCAAGGGTCATCGCTGGAGCTACGGAGTTCGTGCTTTGTGCGACGCTTTCCGTGCTGCGGAAATATAGCCATATGGGATAAAAACCCGGTGCAATGCAGTCGACTCTGTCAACTTTTAAGCGACTTTTTTTTTATTGCACCCACTCCCATACAAATCTGGCTACGCCTTGTACTTGTGTCATTACCCGAAATGACGTGCTTTACTGTAAAGCTAGTTTGTTAGCATGAATTCACTACATTTTCGCCAAAACATCAAAGAAATGTCACCGCTTTCAATGATTTAAGTTGCCTTGGACCTATCAAAGACATATTCCTTGGGTGGGGGTAAATATAAGATGGCAGGAAGTTTCATAATGATGCAACAGGCAGTTTTCATAAAAATTGATCGTGAATGAAGGCATTCTTTTCTGAACAGACTATAATTAACAGGTGTCTGCACAGAATAGTGGGATTAAAATGGTATGACAGAATCACCAATGTAGAGAGCATAGAAATAAATTCCAGTGAATCAACAGGTGATGAAAGAACGCTGGCACTGCACAGAACACACAGAAAACCTGAAGATGGTATAACAAGACACTGCCTTATCTGGAACCAACAAGGCGAACAATATAGTAGAAGACCGAAAGACGGAGAAGAACTATATAGGTAAGACATGGAGGGAGATGCAGGAGATGAACTATATGGGGTAAGACATGGAGGGAGCTGCAGGAGATGAACTATATGGGGTAAGACATGGAGGGAGCTGCAGGAGATGAACTATATGGGTAAGACATGGAGGGAGCTGAACTATATGGGGTAAGACATAGAGAGAGCTCCAGGAGATGAACTATATGGGGTAAGACATGGAGGGAGCTGAACTATATGGGGTAAGACATAGAGGGAGCTGCAGGAGATGAACTATATGGGGTAAGACATGGAGGGAGCTGAACTATATGGGGTAAGACATAGAGGGAGCTGAACTATATGGGGTAAGACATAGAGGGAGCTGCAGGAGATGAACTATATGGGTAAGACATGGAGGGAGCTGAACTATATGGGGTAAGACATGGAGGGAGCTGCAGGAGATGAACTATATGGGTAAGACATGGAGGGAGCTGCAGGAGATGAACTATATGGGGTAAGACATGGAGGGAGATGCAGGAGATGAACTATATGGGGTAAGACATGGAGGGAGCTGCAGGAGATGAACTATATGGGTAAGACATGGAGGGAGCTGCAGGAGTTGAACTATATGGGTAAGACATGGAGGGAGATGCAGGAGATGAACTATATGGGGTAAGACATGGAGGGAGATGCAGGAGATGAACTATATGGGGTAAGACATGGAGGGAGCTGCAGGAGATGAACTATATGGGTAAGACATGGAGGGAGCTGCAGGAGATGAACTATATGGGGTAAGACATGGAGGGAGCTGCAGGAGATGAACTATATGGGGTAAGACATGGAGGGAGCTGCAGGAGATGAACTATATGGGTAAGACATGGAGGGAGCTGAACTATATGGGGTAAGACATGGAGGGAGCTGAACTATATGGGGTAAGACATGGAGGGAGCTGCAGGAGATGAATTATATGGGGTAAGACATGGAGGGAGCTGCAGGAGATGAACTATATGGGGTAAGACATGGAGGGAGCTGCAATAGATGAACTATATGGGGTAAGACATGGAGGGAGCTGCAGGAGATGAACTATATGGGTAAGACATGGAGGGAGCTGCAGGAGATGAACTATATGGGTAAGACATGGAGGGAGCTGCAGGAGATAAACTATATGGGGTAAGACATGGAGGGAGCTGCAGGAGATGAACTATATGGGGTAAGACATGGAGGGAGCTGCAGGAGATAAACTATATGGGGTAAGACATGGAGGGAGCTGCAGGAGATGAATTATATGGGTAAGACATGGAGGGAGCTGTAAGAGATGAACTATATGGGGTAAGACATGGAGGGAGCTGTAAGAGATGAATTATATGGGGTAAGACATGGAGGGAGCTGTAAGAGATGAACTATATGGGGTAAGACATGGAGGGAGCTGCAGGAGATGAACTATATGGGGTAAGACATGGAGGGAGCTGCAGGAGATGAACTATATGGGGTAAGACATGGAGGGAGCTGCAGGAGATAAACTATATGGGGTAAGACATGGAGGGAGCTGAACTATATGGGGTAAGACATGGAGGGAGCTGCAGGAGATAAACTATATGGGGTAAGACATGGAGGGAGCTGCAGGAGATGAATTATATGGGTAAGACATGGAGGGAGCTGTAAGAGATGAACTATATGGGGTAAGACATGGAGGGAGCTGTAAGAGATGAATTATATGGGGTAAGACATGGATGGAGCTGTAAGAGATGAACTATATGGGGTAAGACATGGAGGGAGCTGCAGGAGATGAACTATATGGGGTAAGACATGGAGGGAGCTGCAGGAGATGAACTATATGGGTAAGACATGGAGGGAGCTGCAGGAGATGAACTATATGGGGTAAGACATGGAAGGAGCTGCAGGAGATGAACTATATGGGGTAAGACATGGAGGGAGCTGTAAGAGATGAACTATATGGGGTAAGACATGGAGGGAGCTGTAAGAGATGAATTATATGGGGTAAGACATGGAGGGAGCTGTAAGAGATGAACTATATGGGGTAAGACATGGAGGGAGCTGTAAGAGATGAACTATATGGGGTAAGACATGGAGGGAGCTGCAGGAGATGAACTATATGGGTAAGACATGGAGGGAGCTGCAGGAGATGAACTATATGGGGTAAGACATGGAGGGAGCTGTAAGAGATGAACTATATGAGGTAAGACATGGAGGGAGCTGAACTATATGGGGTAAGACATGGAGGGAGCTGAACTATATGAGGTAAGACATGGAGGGAGCTGCAGGAGATGAACTATATGGGGTAAGACATGGAGGGAGCTGCAGGAGATAAACTATATGGGGTAAGACATGGAGGGAGCTGAACTATATGAGGTAAGACATGGAGGGAGCTGAACTATATGAGGTAAGACATGGAGGGAGCTGAACTATATGAGGTAAGACATGGAGGGAGCTGAACTATATGAGGTAAGACATGGAGGGAGCTGAACTATATGAGGTAAGACATGGAGGGAGCTGAACTATATGAGGTAAGACATGGAGGGAGCTGAACTATATGAGGTAAGACATGGAGGGAGCTGCAGGAGATGAACTATATGGGGTAAGACATGGAGGGAGCTGCAGGAGATAAACTATATGGGGTAAGACATGGAGGGAGCTGAACTATATGGGGTAAGACATGGAGGGAGCTGCAGGAGATGAACTATACGGGGTAAGACATGGAGGGAGCTGCAGGAGATGAACTATACGGGGTAAGACATGGAGGGAGCTGCAGGAGATGAACTATATGGGGTAAGACATGGAGGGAGCTGCAGGAGATGAACTATATGGGGTAAGACATGGAGGGAGCTGCAGGAGATGAACTATATGGGGTAAGACATGGAGGGAGCTGCAGGAGATGAACTATATGGGGTAAGACATGGAGGGAGCTGTAAGAGATGAACTATATGGGGTAAGACATGAAGGGAGCTGCAGGAGATGAACTATATGGGGTAAGACATGGAGGGAGCTGTAAGAGATGAACTATATGGGTAAGACATGGAGGGAGCTGCAGGAGATGAACTATATGGGTAAGACATGGAGGGAGCTGCAGGAGATGAACTATATGGGGTAAGACATGGAAGGAGCTGCAGGAGATGAACTATATGGGTAAGACATGGAGGGAGCTGCAGGAGATGAACTATATGGGTAAGACATGGAGGGAGCTGCAGGAGACAGCTTGACATGAGTAGGCTGAGGGCCTGTGCAAGGGGGAAACACACAAAAGAAAAAGGTGTGAAAAAAAACAAGACATGCTACCTGACTGCATATACTAAATGCTATGGCTGTAAGCATTCTAAAATGTAGTGCAAGAGAAATAATAAATTCTAATAACAGGAAAGGGACGGGAAAGCATCACGAGGGCCACTGTCCCATAACTCTGGAAAGAATGTAGCAACAAGTAAAAACACCATGACAATTATGTTTAATAAACTGCAAGAACAATACATAAGTTGTAGACCACTTACTCTTGTATCTCCTGGAGAAATCCATTTGTATGGACCACTGTCCTCAGAATCTGGATGGGTGGAGTGGGTTCGGACACAGTTGACTCGGCCAGGGATGATCAGTGAGAATACCTGTTTCCCAGTCCATAGAGGCATTGGTTTCAGGATAGCTGGCTGTGGCATACGTCCATCCCAGGTTGGCAGAAACATGAGCAGGTTCATCATTTGAGACTGGAAACACAAAAACAGATGAACAGTCTACAAGCTATATACAACAGATACACCTGGAAACACAGGATGACACACAGACTACATAATACAGAAATATCACAATAACAAATCCTCAAAATAAAAGGGGTTGATTGCTACAAATCTATATATATAAAAGAGAATCTCCGTCTGTATGTCCTTTATGCGTTCGCGAACGGTCCATCCGATTGAGATGAAATTTTCTACACGTCTTCCTCTCATTCCCGCGCTGCCAACTGTCATATTTTTTAAGTGTAAAATCGGCTACTTACTTAATATTATTTAATATTTCATTTTTCATTATAATTTCTATATAGCAAGGGGACTTAAATCTAGAAAAGTTATTTCAAGGGGCATAACTTTTAATAACATTGCTATATACCTTATAGTCATATTGTTGCATCGCTTTCAAAGATTTATAAACTCTTTGTCTATAGTTATTTACCGCCATATGAGTTATAATAAATAATGATATAATCTTTAAGGCATTTTCAAAGTTTTCATAAAAATAATGCATAATGCATAACATTGTAACTCATCTTTTTATGCTTAAAGAAGTTATCTACAGTCATGTAGGTGATTAAAAACAGTTTTCATTAAAAATAATGGATGGTGTGTGGAAGGACATTCTTTTAAGTTACATTTTTTGGCACTCTTCCGACAGACGGGTTTAAATAGTTCTGTAGTGAATAATTTTATATAACTAACACTAACCCTAACTTATTCACTGCAGAACTATTTAGACCCGTCTGTCGGAAGAGTGCCCATTTTTTTGTTGTATGAATTTAATGAGACGCTCCCCGCCAGGAGCTGGGCGAAGCCACGCCGGGTCAGATAGATAGACAGACAGACAGACAGATAATCGGGAACGGGAGCTTATATGACTACTTATATGAATTAAATGAGATGCACCCCACCAGGGACTGGGTGAAGCCGGGCCGGCTCAGACAGACAGACAGTTATCTACAGGCATATGCGTTATAATCCTCCTCCCCTCCTTCTACCCTCTTCCTCCTCCCTCTCCCTCTTACTCCTCCTACCTCCCCCCCTCCGCCTCATCGCTCCTCCTCCTCCCTCCCCCTCCTTTTTCTTCTTCTGCTGCTGCTGCTGCCGCCACTCCATTTACCCAAGTTAATTGTTGGGGAAGATGTAAAGATCTTTCAAGTGCTCTTTCTAATGCTTTTTGTAAGTTGGTCTTCGTTTATCTAAGGTTGTTCTAACTGCAACCAATAAATGATTAGACAGACAGGCAGACAGACAGACAGAGAGGGAGGGAGGGAGGGAGGGAGTGAGGGACGGACAGACAGACAGTCGGGAACGGGAACTTATATGACTACTTATATGAATTAAATGAGATGCTCCCCACCAGGGTCTGGGCAAAGCCGGGCCGGGTCAGACAGACAGAGAGACAGACAGATAGATAGACAGTTGACAGAGAGACAGATAGTCGGGAACAGGAACTTATATGACTACTTATATGATTTAATGAGATGCTCTCCACCAGGGGCTGGGCGAAGCCGGGCCGGGTCAGACAGACAGACAGACAGATAGTCGGTAACGGGAACTTATATGACTACTTATATAAATTAAATGAGATGCTCCCCACCAGGGTCTGCGCGAAGCCGGGCCGGGTCAGCTAGTATCTTATAATTTAATCTGTTCTTTCTGTTATCACAATACATGCCAAAGCATTTTATCACCATACATGTGAACTTTATCTGAGAACAATCAACACGAAAAAGATTAGATAAAACCAGACTGACTTAACCAGAATGTATAAAATAATTAGAACACACCATGAGGTAAGAACAGTAGATAATTATTAGTGTCAAGGTGTGTCACAAATAGAACATTCATGTCTATTGTCTAACCGTGGGTGGATGTTGTCTTGTCTGTTCTCATCCAGACTTACTGTGAAGCATAGGGGCACAGGGAGCCAAACTTGCATTCCAAGGCCAGATGTGTTGCTATGTTTGTTTAGGGTAATTCTATTAATCATTTTCTTGATTTTACTCTAGTTGATCAGGTTTCATTCTCACAAGATGTCTAAAGCACTTTTTGTCTCTTGACAAAATCGATGAATTATGTTGCATCATTGCACTCAACGCTGCCTTCTCTTGAAATCCCAGTAACCTTTCTTGAGCATTTCAGCACAATTCCAAAGTTTTCCTTGTAGGATATTGATGTGGACCACGTTTTGACTTGCAGTAAAGTGTTGGAAGAAAAATGCCATTTATCATTTGTCGCTTGACTTTCCTCGCATTCTTTGGATTGAGCAACGGTGACAGATGATACATGTTTACCTTTTGGCATCTTGTTTCTAACTGTTGAACAATCTTGTTCCATCTTCTGTAAATTGTTGCCTAGATATTTGAACTCTGATACATATCTACTTTAGTGCTTTTCATTTTTACACTTGCTGAGTCTGGTGACTTGTGATTTTCATGTGTCAGTAGAAACTTAACGACAAAACATTAAGGACAGAGGCAATGCTTGCTTGCTTGTGTTCGTTGGCTTGAGCTCCAACGCGAAGTGGATGAAGGCATCCTGTTGTCCAACATCAGTGTGATGTCATACAGGACCTGAGTTTTGCGTGAGTATCCGTTGTCCCATGTCTGGCTTATTGGTGTGCAGACTGGTGGTTCCTCGCCGTACAGGCAGACACTCTCCGACTTCGGAGGAATCGGCGATCCTACTGACTTTAGCCAGGACCCCGAAGGGACCTGTTGCCCAGGACGCTCGCCGAGGACGCGTCAATAGGTCTTGGCCAGTATATAACCCGGCCCTGGTGCCTTGGAAACACCTCTGCGTCCCACAGAGGCAATTAATTGCTTACAACAAATAAATCCTAGCAGAAGACCCACCCTGTCTATAAAGACATCTCTCTTGGTCATCTTTCTCACAGCAAACAGTGTATCCTGCACAATACCCATGACAGGCCGGTTGGCCGCAGGTGTGATGATCAGACGAGGGACAGAAGACAGGTTCTCGATTTCAGCCCTGGTTTCCAGGGACTGAGGGAAGTGCAGATTCATCTCGTCACCATCAAAGTCAGCATTGTAAGGTGTTGTTACACTGGGATGACATGAAATTGCAAGATGTACACAGGGATGACATGCAATCGTAAGATGTACATAGGGATGATATAAAATTACAAAATGTACTTAACGAAATGTGATTCTGAGGTATTACAAAACTTTATATTTACTAAATTATAACCAACATGTGTGTTTATTTAAAACATTCTGATACTAAGTTAGAGACAATGCTAGCTTTCCTTCATTAGTTTTTAACAATATCTTTGAAAGAAAATATATAACTTGTACAATACATATAGTCAAAATTTTACTTCTTTAACTCACTAATTACCAGATTAAAAATAGGCAGTGGCACAATTCATTTATATTCTTCTTCTTCTTCTTCGTTCATCTGGAGTTTTTTTTCCGGATGTGATTGCGTTGTGCCTGTTTACAGCAGAGCTGCGTTCTTGCGCCGTTAGGCCGACACATCCAACTTCTGCGGGCATTTGTTGACCGGGTTAACCTTCCCGGGGATTTATATTCTAAACCAAGAGTTGATACAGATGTAGTTTTCATGTGATGCTTAAAAAATTTCAATGGTCAGCGAGTTAAAATGTAGCTAAGACAAGAGTAAAAGTAAAATGACCACACCTCAGATTAAGCCTGAAGGTGGACCAGGGCAAAACCTTGACCCTGTGACACATCATACTCATCTTGTGAAGTGTGGGCTGTCGGCTGAACACCACCACATCATTGTCCACCATGTGCCTCTCCACCTATGAACAAATGATACCATATTCATTATCCAAGTTGTCACATAATAGTGACATCACAGAAATAATTTCAATTGTCACAAACAAAAATTTTTATCATCACATATGACAAACATTATTATGTCATGAAACAAAATTTCAATCACCAACATACACAACACATAAAAAATAACTTTAATTATCAACACACACATAACATAATTCATCATAATTACCTCACATTTGGCATAATTTATATTGTCCCACACACATGACAACACAATAATAAATAATGTTAATTGTCACACACACAATTAAAATAATTTCAGTCGCTACACAATTTCATTTCTCCATGACAGAGGATCTACAAAAGCATGTCAACCGTGACTACCCACCCACTTATACCCTAGGAAGTACTCTGCTACCACAATGCGGATAATTGACCAACAGAAACTCCTCCCACCATAGCCCAACCACAATTGAAGAACTGTTTTTTGTTAGAGAGTCAACAGTTTGTCAAGAGTTACCTAACATCTGAAGTGATTAGATAATTTTTAGAATCATTTCATTCAGAATCATACAAGCTATAAATAATCTGTTTGTGTGTAGGTTTTCAAATTTAATCTGGGTAGCAGTCTATTGTCTCCAATATCCAAGCACTACAGGATTTTTCATGCATGCAATATACACACAGGTCCTACTAGTCTAAGAAGGTACACATCCCATACATTTGCCCACAATCACGGTGGAGTATCTCATCCTTGGGCGTCACCATAAAATGTACATGGTGATTAATACCAAGGCTGCTTGGCCAACGCCTCTGGTTGCAGAGTAGAGGATCCAGTAAACAAGGCTGACATGCTAGTCACCCACTCTCCTTTCAGGACAAATTTAATGATCAGGACAAACTTAATGGACAGACACTTTCAGGCATCTCGGTATTACTCAAACACTAAGCTAACTAAACAATAATCACAGCCTGCTTGCAGCTAGGCATGAGTAGCTATTGGATCAGCTGTCTATGAAGACACATTGCTAGCCACAATTATTGCACAGCAAAGTCAAGATAGTGTTAATTTTACAGTAGCAATTGGCATCTGGGACAGGCACAAACATAGTACCAACCTTGTAGCCTATCTGTAGATGTATGTCACTAGCCTTGGAGTGATAGCGCAAGTCAATGCGCTCACCATTGTCTCTCACAATGTACTTGGCACCAGGGTACTGTTTTGCTCCCCTTCTCACCAAGTTCTGCAAGCTGTAAAAGAAAATATAATATGTACATGTGACCCACCTTGGGGTTGGTTTAAGATGAGGCAATATTTATATTTTAAGATGCCACAAATGAGACAAGGATAATTTTATATTAAATCTTATATACATTGCAAAAAGCAGCAAAGTTTTGATGTTTGTCTCCTCAACAAACATTTGCAAGTTATGTAATGTAAAATTCTATAAGTGCATGTTTCTCATTAATAAATGGTAAATATTTCAACAAGTTTTTTCATTTGTGTATTAAGTGTACTAACAAATACATGCAACTCTTCTACATCTGAGTTGGGAAAAAGTGACAGTCCTTTATTTTCATAAATAGCCAACATACAGGCAAGGAATTATTTCATTGGATTATGTTTTAATTAATGGTGGGCTGGCTGTGTGTGTAAGAACAGACACATTCTGGTATAGCATGCCATTCACTAACAGATCTTACATGAAACCACAGGTCTTCTGTTAAATTAAACTTACCGGTGAATGTTAAATGGTGTAACCAACTCTGGAAATGTCATGTTCTGAGCTATTGTCCTGGGAACTCCGATCTGATCCACCCTTAAGTTGGGATCAGGTGTGATGACAGTTCTAGCTGAGAAGTCCACTCGTTTACCCATGAGGTTACCACGGACTCTACCTTCCTTGCCTTTTAACCTCTGTTTCACAGACTTTAAGGGTCGGCCAGATTTTTGGGTTGCCTGTACAATAAATGAGAAAATGTTAATGGCGGGGCTTGGTCATATTCTCAACAAATATACAAACCTCTCAACCAGTTTTGTGTTTAGAAAATGCCATCAATATAAAACGCAAGCAGGCAGTGACAAACATACACGCAACAATGGTAATGAGAATTTATTTGTTAACTAGTAATGTAGTCAACAAACTTCTGAATGTTTTCACCTACTTCCTCACTCTATTTATTTGTTGGGAGACTCACCAAAACATGCTCTAAATGGAAATTAATTAAATTGGCAACAAACAACAAAGGTTAACTCCCATGACAGATACTGCTGAAGGAGCAGGAAAACAATGCAAACTGAATGTACAGCACCAAAAAAAAACAAAATGGAGAGATAAAGTAAATAATAACAAAAAAGCTATCTTCAGATTGAGAACCGACCACTGTTGCAAATACTATCGGATCAATAACCTAAATATTTTCCACAAAGAATGGTGTACTCATGGAAAGGACAAACACACAAACTGCAGGACAAGAGAGAGACAGAGTGAGCACATGAGAATATTATTGCATGGTGACAGGAAAACTAAGGTGGACTGCAGAAAGTATAACAAAGATAAAAGTTGAAGTTGCATATTCTTTACGGGACATCTCAGTCAACACCAGCATTTTTTGCTGTTGTGATCTCTTGGCAAGTTTACATTCAGTATTGTGCCATTGCTTTCTGAATGACTGGCACTCATACCATTTTGTAAAAAGACAACGCAAGGCGGTCTGCTGCCAAATCTCCTGCAGCTGTGTTTTGAATGTGGGTATGCGGGATCATGAACTGCGCCCATAACCCCATAACAAAGATAGTCATGGTTAATTAACCGATAACTACCAAAGTGTATAGCGAGGCATATACTAGTCACGGCTTTGTAAGGTGAAGTGCTGTTTTATACATGCCAAGAGAAAACCATGGCACCCAGTAAACACACCTGGTCAAATGCCAAGTTGTTATGTAGATAAAACAACTTCAAGAATTGAACCCTAGCCACTTTGTCAGTGACCTAATGTATTATCCACATGATACCACTGCGTCCAGAACTATTAGCCATCTGTTATAATGCAATACAAGAAAGGGGAGAAAAAACACAGAGTTACAAGATCTGCCAACAAGGAAGCCATTGATTCAACACCCTAAATTTGCCTCAATACCTACTGCATGTTATTGTGGAATAGTCAATACAAAAACTAATATGCCTTAAAGTATGTAACCATAATTGTTAGGTCAAAAGACTTGCTTTTGAATACACATGCCATTTAACTGGTGTAAAAGCATGCCCAGCTCCCACTACTGCAACCTCTGACTTAGCCCATAAATGTGCTACATACACAGGAATTTGACATACAAGAATATCAAGCATAACTAATAAACTAAATTAGTAATAGAAATCAGTACCATTGTTTCAGTTCAGCCTGGATATCAGTGAAAAGAACTAATTATTATGTATACCTTTGGAAGACCTGGCATCTCATTATCCACGAGGGTGGCGCAGTGATACTGTAGCATTTGTGTGTCTTCCAGGATAATATATGCAGGTGCACCATTCTGCTCATTTCTTCGTAGCTGGTTGTTTGCTTTGACAATATCGGACAGCTTGTGTGTCAAGTCATCCTGAAACACAGAAGAACAACCATATTAGTAAACAATCAATCATATGCCATGCCGGAAAGCGTGGGTTATGATGACTCACCATTTCACTCGATCCCCAGAGTCGTGGATCAGTTCAGTGTTCCTGTCTCAACCATGCCATGTGGCCAAGCCATCCAGGTATTTTTTGTGCCCTTTGATTTTGCCAGTTGTCACTAAGTTCTCCAATCCATTTCTTCTCATAACATGTCTAAAAAAATTTTGACTGTCTACATATAATTTCTCTAATCAGTTTACGATTTTCATTTGTCTCCTGTAGTACTTGGTCATTGGTTTATCTGTCTGTTCATGGTATTCTTTGCATTTTCCTCAGAAACCACATTTCTGCAGCCATCAGATGTTTTTCAGCTTGACTGCTCATTGTCCAAGTTTCACATCCATACAAAAGAACAGGCTCTATGTATCCCCTCAACACTCTTTTTCTCGTTTCAATTGACATCTTTTTATTGGTCAGAATGTTTTTCATCTTGCTAAAGGCTACTTTCGCCATGGCGATTCTTGTTCTAATCTCTTCAAGGCATCTCCCATCAGATGTTATGACTGTTCCAAGATAATTGTACCGATTCACTTGTTGAAGCATATTCCCATTTACTTGTATATTACATTGTGGTATTTTGTTCTTCCTAGTGACGACCATAATCTGTGTCTTTTTACAATTAATTCTAACCCCAGTTGTTCACTGTGTGCAACAACCGCATCTACTAATTGTTGCAGATCCTGCTCATTGTCTGCAATCAATACTGTACCATCTGCATATCTAATGTTATTGATGTTTCTTCCTCCAATGCTGATTCCATTTATATCTTCTACATTTCTGAAAATATTTTCACTGTATAGGGAAAAAAGATCTGGAGACATTACACATCCCTGCCCAACACCTCTCATAACAGGCTGATATTGTCCCACTTCATTATCAATCCTTATGGCAGCTTGTTGTTTCCAATATATGTTTTTTATAAGTCTAATGTCTTTCCCATCAATTTGTAGATCTGCAAGCATATCTACCATGTTGACATGTCTAATTCTATCAAAAGCCTTTGTGTAGTCAATAAAGCAAAGGTATATATCCTTGTTTACTTCTATAGCACGTTCAATAACTGTTCGCAGCATATACACAGCATTTACTGTACCCTTTCCTTCTACAAACCCACATTGTTTTTTCCCTATTTCAGGTTGTATTTTCTTCCTCACTCTTTGCATGATAATTCGTAGCAAAATCTTTGTGATGTGACTCATTATACTAATTGTTCTATGTTGATCACATTCCAAGGCTCCCGATTTCTTTGGGATTGCAATAAATACAGAGTTACAAAATTCAGAAGGTATATCTCCGGTATCATACAATGTGTTCAGCAGTCTGGTGACTTGATCTATTCCATATTCTTCTAAAGCTTTAATCATTTCTGTTGTGATGTTATCTGCACCGGGGGCCTTGCCAGCTTTCATATGTTTAAAAACATTTCGGACCTCCATCTTCAAAATTGGTGGTCCTTCATTATTAAATCGAATGTCATACTGATCCTCTCTGTTATCACCATAAAGGTATTTCACATAATCTGACCATACATGTAGAATCTGATCTTTTTCTATTATGATTTTGCCATATTTAGTTTTTAGACAGCCTGCTGATGTACTTGTTCTTTTATTAGTAAGTTCCTGAATTCTTTTGTGCACTAATTTGGTATTTTGACTGTTGTGTTGTTTTTCAATTTCTAAGCAATTTTTCTCAAGCCATGCTTCTTTTGCCTCCTTACATAATATTCTGACTTGTCTGTGAATTTCTCCATATTTGGCAGAATTATTTTTGTTGAGACTTCTAGTTTCCATTAGTTCTCTCCCGATGTGTCTCCACCTTGCCGTGGTGGGGGAGCTTGAGTGTCCCACTGACCCCAAGCGTTATGCCAATGGATATAAACTACATATTGGACAGTTTTTGGGATATGGACTAGACTAAGAGAGACACAACCTGCTGCTCTGCAGGTAGACTGAGAATATCAGTCGAAAGTTTAAATCTGGCGCACGAAGCCACCAGTACTTGGCCCAGGTACATACACTAAGGCTTCCATCTGAGGGATATGACTGAACGCTGCTAAGCCACTAACCCTCGGATGTGAGAGCCTGGCCGATACCCACCTACCAAAAAAATGGAGGTGAAATTCTGAGCATGCTACATGCCCAGTTCAGATACTTGTCCAAAGGCTCTCAGCTGGGGGATATGAGGGATCCCCGGATGAGAGGGCCTGGCCATTTCTCGCTCACTTCTGCACGGAGGTAAGGTGCTGAGCCGGCAGCACATGTAGCCTACCTCGTGAGCGAGTACTAAAAGGTAGAAGAAGTGCTCCAGTCGAATGAAAATGATTACGAAAACTGTCTGTATCTAACTCATAGAGAGTGTAGACAAAGGTGGAAAAATGTCTCAATAATACAAAATGGAATGCATAGCTAGCAAATCCATTGCGTGGTCCGAAGTCCAAAGCGAAAGCTTACCCAGTGGATGTCGCCCGCAGACTGACTGTTCCTTGTCTGTGCTTGAGCGACCAGTGGCAAGCGAGATGCCCAACACATGGAAGTGAGGAACTAAAGCAGCCATGAGCAGGATGTGGCAACTCCTTGGGTGAGCCCGGTCTCAGAGCAATATGTGCCGGCTCTGCAATTATGGAAGCCTCCGTGGATAGCGGGGGAATGCCCATGGTCTGCCTCTGCCTTCCCTTGAAGGTTGACTGTGATGTCTTTGACCATTCTATCTTGACCAGCTGAGATGTGGGCGACATCACAACAATAAGTCTAAAGTGCCTCGAAACCCGAGGAAGGCTAACCTCATTAAAAATGCCCGCCGAAGTCGGAAGTGCCGTCCTAGGGTGGCAAAATAAAAATTGGCACTACGCATTTACGTCCGAGTGAAATGTCTCGCCCGAATGTCTCTTGTGCTAGGAACAGCTCTGACTACGGCTCTCGTTCGCAACAGCTCTGACTAGGTAGTTTTCCGAATGTCCGTCGTGCCTGGAACAGCTCTGATGGGCACAACAACAAGCACATGTCCGAATTGAAAACTCGCTGAGTGGATATCGTCTGCAGACCTGTCTGGTTTGTGCGGGAACGGCCTGGAGTGAACGAAATGCCCAATATATTGAAGTGAGGAATTAAAGCAGCCATGAGCAGGATGTGACGATACCCTCGGTGAGTCCAGCACCAGGGCGCTATATGTCGGCTCTGCAATTATGGAAGCCACCCAGGATGGCGGAAAATGCCATGGACTGTCCCTGCCTTCCTTTGAGGGATGACCATAAAGTCTTCGACTGTTCCAACTTGACTAGATGGGATGTGGACGGTACCACAAAAGTGAGTCTCCCAGGAATGCTAACCTGGTCAAAATTGCATGCTAAAAGTCGGATGTGTTGGCCTAAGGGTTTCGACCAAAGGGTGCCTAACGAGACACACCGCAATCACATCTGAAAAAACACTCCGGATGAACACAAAGAAGAAGAAGAAATTTCCATTAGTTGTAAAATTAACACCCGGCACACGGGTGTAAGTACACATAAGTGCTCCGTTCTCCTCCTAACTCAAACATGAGTCTGGAGAAACTCAGCTCAGTGCATGAACTCTGTAGCTCCGGCAAGGATCCTGAAATAGATTGGGTAGATTTTAAACTCGAAATTTTGCCCGGGCAGCACCATTAGGCTACTCTTTTTCGATTTCCAACTGCCACGGGATTTTTTATGTGCGCAACAATACACACGGGCGTCCAGTCTCACTACCCAGAGACCAGGGGAAATTTTATTACTAGAGATCCACGTGAAAAAAAATCCCAGTCCTCACCGGGGATTGAACCCGGGACCTCCAGCACTCGAGGCGGACATCATACATCGAGACCATGCAGTCCCCCTAAATGTAAATGGGCATATTCTTAAGCAAGTTAATCGATACAGTTATCTCGGAACAGTCATAACATCTGATGGGAGATGCCTCGAAGAGATTAGACCAAGAATTGTCATTGCGAAGGTAGCCTTTAGCAAGATGGAAAACATACTGACCAATAAAAAAGATATCAATTGAAACGAGAAAAATAGTGTTGAAGTACTACATAGAACCTATACTTGTGTATGGATGTGAAGTGTGAACAATGACCAGCTGAAAAAACATCTGATGGCTGTGGAAATGTGGTTTCTGAGAAAAATGCAAAGAATACCATGGACAGACAGAAAAATCAATGAACAAGTTCTTCAAGAAACAAATGAAGATATTAAACTGATTAGAGTCATTAGATGTAGACAGTCAAAATTTTTTGGACATGTTATGAGAAGAAATTACTTGAAGAACTTGGTGACAACCTGGCAAGATCGAAGGGAAGAGACCAAGGGGAAGACCGAGAAGTAAATATCTGGATGGCTTGGCCACATGGCATGGCCGAGACAGGAACACGGAGCTGATCCACGACTCTGGTGATCGAGTGAGATGGCAGAACATGACCCCCTACGCTTATCGACATTGCACATGATGATGATGTTATATACTTGACTTTCTTTAACTTTATTCTCAATGTTCCTTAAGTGATCTTTGGTCACTATAACAATCAGCACTGGAAACTATTTTTGCTATTGTTAACGCATTTCTAATTCTTCTGCTAATCAGAATGTAATAAATCTGGTTTCTAATCCTGCTATCAGGACTCCTCCACGTCCATAATCTTCTTGGGTGTAGCTTAACCCTTTACAAGGCATATCGTCCGATTCCGGCCGATGCCATAAAACGATCGCAGCGTCCGATTCCGGCCGATACTATTATGCATTGTAAAATCGCCATCTCTCGGCTTTCCGACACTTCCGACGGCTACTTTCGCTTTCGCCTACAGCTTGACAATGTGGCCGCCATTTGTAAACGCGATAGTATCAATTTGAACGGACTTTTGAGGACAATTTTTGATAGTTTTCGGGATTTTTACGCTGTTTTTCAAAATGGATTTCGGTGATTCTTCAAGTGATAGCCGAGATTTCGCTAGGTTCATTTTAAATGACATTAAAAGGCACGAAGTTGACTATTAATCGGAGCTAGATATCAGTGCAAAGCGTTACTTTGCATTAGCAGTCGTGAGTCGGACTTTAAAGAAAGTGATTATGATTCTGAAAATGTTTTTGTATATTGCCGTATAGGTGACGGAAAATCACAAACAACATGCCGTATTTCGTAAATATTTGTGTTCATGTATGGATTACCGGCAACAATCACGTGAGTAACATATTCTGCATGCTTTTCCCTTCATTGTGTTGTTTATTTAACTAAAATCGGTTGACTAACACCTTATTTGTGATGTTTTTACTAACGCGACCCGAACTTTTTCCAAACCTGAAAAAATCTTGCCCGTTCAGGGCTACAAAATGGACAAGCGTCTGCCCTGTAAAGGGTTAAACCAGATGTTTCCTACAATCATTTCCTACTCTTTTGCCCACTCTACAAGTCTGTATCCTCTTTCATTTCTCTCTCCTAAACCATAGTTTCCTACTGTGTATTTGTCACCTTGATTTCCCACTTTTGCATTGAAGACCCCTATTTTGATGTTTATTTCTGAATTTTTACATTTCCTTAAGGCAGACTCTATGTCATTATAAAATTCCTCTACACTATCTTCACTGGATTCTCCTGTTGGGGCATATACTTGAATAATATTTATGCTAAAAGGTGTGCCGCTTAATTTAACTAGTAGAACTCTTGACACGGCCCAACATCCTTGAACGGATTTTGATGTTTGCCGGTCCAAGATAATTGCTACCCCTCTTTGTCGATCCTCTCCTCCAGAATAAATAATCTTAAATTCTTCATCTATCTTGATGCCTGCTCCTGTCCATCTCGTTTCGCACATCCATAAAATATTAATTTTCTCTCTTTCCATTTCTTGTTTGATGTTATCCAATTTTTTTGTCATCGTTTAACGTCCTAACATTCCAGTAAACATTTAGTAAACACACAACAAAAATCTCAAACTTTTCTGACTACAGTTAACTCCTTCTGGTAGTGTGCTGAGGTAGCCAATATTCTTTTGCATTCTAGCTGAATATCTTAGTTACACATAATGCAAAAGGTGTGTCATGTGGCACACCCTCCTCCCAAAAAAAAAAAAAAATTATGCTTATTATAGTGGAGTACAGCTTTCAAAATAGTATAAACTATGATCAGCTAAACAAACATAATTCCAACTTGGTAAGTATGCAAGAAACAAAACGATTAAAATCTGCCTTAAAATCTCCAGGAAATTTTAGAATAAAGATCAGATTTGTGTAATTTAACTTAATTAAACTCAGGTCACACCCATAAATGAAATGTTCAGTAACGAAGTGGTTACACAATAGTACCATGTGATGAATATACCTGGTTCCTGCCACAGCCAAAGATAACCACAGCAGGTCGGACAGGAAGTGGTGGCACAGGAAACACTGTCACGATCATCCAGTCAGGTCGGGCCCACTTGGGATCCATGCCCAGCACAATGCACTCTTCGTCTGTAATACGCTTGAAAATCTCCAACACTCTCTCAGCCGAGACATTGATTTTACGTTCCTGTGACTCCTCGTTGACATGTTTCCACTCTGCAATTAACATCAAGCCAGTCCTCTTTAGGTTTGGTTGGTACCGACCACAGCCACCATGATTCTGTAAAGAACAACAAAATTCAGTAAACTCAGAACAATGAAATACATTTAAATAAAATGATATGTCAAATTTCTCGGGGTATACAATGGGCACCCAGTAAACATAGATCATCTTCCTTCCATTTTGTAGTGAAATCTTTCAATGGTAATGTTATCAACTGCTATAACATATGGGATCTTGCAGGGCAAAACAAAAGCTGCCCTTTGAACAATGATTGAATTCAAATCATAACTTGGAAGCATTACAAAAGTCCTCACCTAACTCACACCAAATCATCCTATCTTTTTCTATCTCCTGCAGCTTGCTGCATGACCTTCCTGTATTATGATTATATCCATACAGAACTATCTAGTTCCTATTTCCAAGTTTTCTTATGTTGGTCCTACCCACACAGTGATCAAAGCTAAATTCCCAGTAATGGCAGGATTTGTCTTCCTGAGCAAGAACCAACCAAGCATTGTAAAATGAATACAGAAAAATATTCATAATTTTCTGGAAATCAGAAAGGAAAGGCAGCAGAGAAAGGAACTAACCATATCTCATTATGGTGTGACTAATGTATGTGAAAGTCAGTGGCAGCATTTACCATGGAACTAACTTTACTGTAGTGCTTTAATGTCCTGTGGTAGTTAGAAAATGCATAAAAACGTGTGACTAGCTATGAAAACTAGCAACTAAAATAGAATAAACACTCATCATGTAGTGATGCCATCATTTAATTATTAAATATTGATTAAAAGTTCACATTTGAATCATTTACATTATTCATATTTCACAAATGAATTATCAACCTTATGACCCTCTTCTGGGCGATCACCAGTCTCCTCTGCCATTTCATCTTTCTTCTTTTCCATTTCATCACTTCCCTCACAAATTTTTATGCTCTTGCACAAGTTGTACACATGTGCCAGTCGTTTCTGTGGGTAGTCTTTGGACTTGCTGAGGATGTCTTTAATCTTTGGGTGAGCCTGAAACAATAGGTTATAAAACGTTATGACACACCAATGGTAAGATACATTACCTCTAAAATACACAGTAGAGAAATTCAAACACAAAGCGAACATGACAGCAATGCATGGATACCTTTATACTGGATACTGCATGAAGGGGAAGAAAAGAATAAAGGGAAGAATAAATTATCTTCACAACAGGAATATGGGATAACTATTAAAGAGACCATCCACAAGACCCCGAACCATGAAATTATTTAAATTCATTTAATCAGACAAGGGAAAGTCATTACTTGTCAGGCTTTCTGGTAACTCCAAATGAAAATAGGGTCAGATTATAGATTGAAAACCAAATGATACAAATCAAATATAAATGAGGCAAAACTAAATCATCAATCACACTGGCAAATTTTCAAGGAATAGAAAGTTGGGAAGTGACGAGATATAACACTACAAAATAAATACACTACAGAATAGCCACTCTCAGCTTCCTTGATGAAGAATACCCACAGGACCTCTGGATCCGAGTCTACACAGATGGATCAGTACAAAATGCTGTTCAAAATGGAGGAGCAGGAGTCTACATAGAATACTCAAATAATACTAGGGATACAGCTAGAGTTCCAACAGGAAAGTAGTGCCATAACTATGATGCTGAAATTAAGGCAATCAAGACGGCAACAGAGAAATTACTAAATACCAGCCATGGTACACAACCTGTGGTGCAATTGACAGATGCAAAATCAGTACTTGAGGTGCTCCTGTCTGGGAAATTGCCAGTATTAAGTGTCGCGAAACCCCCAAATAGGCGTGTCTTCACAGAGAGGAAACTCTTGATAGGCGAGGCTTCACGGAGCTATCAGTACCTGAGTTATTTTTAACGCCGGGAAAGCCAGTGTAAATCGCAGGCACTAGAATGTTCTTTCTCTTTCTAGTTGTTATTTTGGGCTGGCGGGATGAACCTGAAGACCCCTAAACTGAACCTAGATGGGTTTCTTGTGGGGAGAACCCAAGCATCTCGAGAAAAGTGATTTTCTCAAGAACTGCGACTTCTGCGAGCTCCGAGAGTATGCTCGGTGAAGCAGAAAGCAGCCATTTGCAGTCAAATCATTCTCACGACAAGAAGTGTGGATTTTCAGACCATAGTTGTCATTATGGAGAAACCCAGCATCCGACAACATTATGGCTGATTGCAGTAACGGTTCAAGATCTAAGGTAACACAGCTATTAATTCTTTACTTGTCTTGTTTAAGCGTATTACGCGATTATCAGTACCGCGCTAGGTGTGTTTTTAGCTGCGCCGACTCACGAATAATTAATGAAGTGCTATCGATCAATTCTAGGCGTAGAACAGGGACGGATGTGTGTTTGTTTATTTATCTTTCTAACAGTTAATTCTTTGAATACTGATTAGAGATAGTGATTTATTGAAGTCCTTTAGTAGAGGCCTGTGTTTGCTTGATAGATAGAATATCTGTTTGATTTAGGCACTTGCATTTATTTATGAGAGGGCAGAATAAGCGCTGTGATGTTAGTTACTGAAGTCTGTAGGCTGTAAGTAACAGAGGGAATCTAGTCCCCAGTGCTATTAAAGCGGACAAGGCAGGATGAAGTAAGGCGTGTGATGTGTTATTAGGATTGTTGATTAATCTGCCGGTTACAGTGCATACAAGAGCATTAGTTAGGCTAGGGCGCGAGTGATCAAACCGCATAAGGGTGTGAGTTTGTTCCTCGTGATTCAGACTGGAACACCGATATGATTGTGGTGGTGATTTATTCAATGTGATTGTGGTGGTGATTTATTCAATGTGATTGTGGTGGTGATTTATTCAATGTGTGGTGGTGGTGTGTATAGTCCTCGCGATTCCTGAAGGAACAGTGGGTGTTTGTTCATCACAATTCTGGGAGGAATAGCATGTATAGTTGCCTCGCGATTCCTAAAGGGAAGTTAGGTCTTATACTCTATACTCTACCCTCATTGTCTTGGGATAACTATTCTTGGGGTAGGGGCGATGAGGAGGAGGACTCTTCTATACCTAGAGAGACGACAGGAACTATGAGATGGGATGCGTGCAGCATTCTAAATATGAAATGACTGGTCCTACCAGACCAGTGTAACCGTTCATACTATGACCTCCGCTAATTAACGGGGTAAAGGAACGGGATTGGACTTTCACTATCTACACGAGGTGTAATATCATGTATAATTGTAATACTCTTTGCCTTTTATGGGAGAGGGGGTATCAAAGAGGGTTTCTCCTTGGTCTGGGATGGAGATCCCAGAGGAGAAACTAATGATGATGATACTGAAAGAGAATTGTCTGGAAGGACAATTCTAAAGGAGAGATTACCCCTACACTTATGTATGATTTTGGTGTTGTACTATGGTGATTCTTGAAACGTCACAAAGGTTTGGAGAGAACAATAATGGAAGGGTATATGCCTGGGAAGAGAGAAAGAGGAAGCCCAAAGAGAAGATGGGTGCAGGATGTGGCGGATGATCTCCAGATGGGTGTATCAGACGCGGGACATCTTGCTTATGATCGAGAGATTTTCCGGAAGGTTGTTATGGGAGCGAGGTTCTGCAAAGGACATGCTACTGAATGAATGAATGAACTATGGTGATTGAACAGGGGGAAGAGAGAGAGAGAGAGAGGGAGTGGGAGGCACAAGGATCAGGGGACAGGGGTACTGCAATGACCAGATCGGTGCTTACTGGAACCGTGCCTCCCAGATGAGCAATTCCAGGTGCTGCCTGACAACGGAAGTGCACTCACGCCTGAACTGTGTCTGATGAATATGATCTCGTAAACCGTAATGGGAGGTTTACATTTAGTCTGAAGGGCATGTAATTCTGATGTGTGCTATG
Organism: Cepaea hortensis; assembly: GCA_963921405.1. Classification (NCBI taxonomy): domain Eukaryota; kingdom Metazoa; phylum Mollusca; class Gastropoda; order Stylommatophora; family Helicidae; genus Cepaea; species Cepaea hortensis. Next base: position 85,889,399 of record OY992883.1, read on the forward strand.
TATGTCAGAGTTGTTGCCGAATGCTTTTACCTGATCCTATCCTTGCAGGGTCTGCTTTCCATGGTTGTAATCAAGATGCGTATACTGAGACGGAGGAACCTGGCTATATGCTCACTCCAGTGAGACCGCCCATGATCTAGGTGAGGTCATCGCACTGGGAACTTATATGTACCTGACTGGTTCAATATAAGGTGTATTCCAACACTCAGGTGAGAGAGTTACGATGATGATGAATGTCATCATGGCAATCCTATTGAATTGCCAGACCCAGTTGAGGTCAATGAGAAAGGTCAATGAGAAAGATCAACGTCTTATGTGACTTTGGTATTATGATCTTCAATACGACATCCACTGTACGGAATCAGACCCAGTGAGGGTCTGAACTATCATATAATTAATCGCCCATACTACCAACATCTAACCACATATTGGCGATGGAGTTTATCCTTACTCATCAGACCCTGAACGGGTCAGTCAGAACATTGTGACTCTAGTTTGAGCTATCCAGCTCCAACGTACTGGCTCATCTTATAGATCTTCATAGGGCGACGCCTAATGTTATAGGGTCTCCCCAGTCAGACTTTGCAGTGAGAGTCAACCTCATGTCCGTTACGTCACAGGGTGACACACCTTCAATGAACTGTGTTAATACTGAAATCCTGTCATCGGATCTCAGGATGGCTAGTCCCAGTAGGTAATCACCGGGGAACTTTGATGAGACCGGATGCTTCCGCATCTCACAAGTCAGCTCTCGCATGGAGGGATCCCGGTGAGAGAATGGAAAGGACCGGACGTACGCACACTATAGAATCTCACTTGCCTTATGATGATACCTGGATTATCCCTGAATTTTATACTCTTTTGTCTAGCAGTGCATAGGCCTACTCTCTTTCCCAATCTCCATTATTCTTCTCTGGATGATCTTGTATAATACATTTTCCATTTGTTAACATGCCTTTGCTTGAGTTTATATGTATCTTCTGGACTGAGCCCCCTAAGGGTACTAGTCCATAGGTTGAGAGAGTGAAAGGCAGGTGGAGTCCAGGGTCTGTGGGGGTTCGGTAGACGAACCTTACTTGTGCTGTGGTCAGTACAGGGCGGGAAGGTCAAGGTGTACCCCTAACCAGTCAAACCCCAGGGGTCCTGGTACACTAAGGATACTACTTTCTGAACTTAGCAGTCAGCACAAGGTCACCATACAGTGGATACCATCCCACTGTGGAATACCCAGAAACGACAGAGCTGATCGATTGGCTAAGGATGGAGCAAAAGAAGAACAGCCTGATGTGCCCGTTACATACCACCAAAAGAAACAATTGATCAAATCAGTCAGAAAGCCACCAAAACCTGCTCAAGACTACCACGTTTGGTCAGACCAGAACAAGTCATTAGTCTGCGCCTCAGAACAAGATACAATAGATTACGCAACCACATGTATACAAAATTCAAGATTGGTGAATCAGCCTTATGCACATGTGGATTGGCGTCGCAGGCAGCAGAGCACATACTCCAAGACTGCCCAAACTACAACATATCCAGGCAAACCTTCTGGCCTAAAGAGACAACAGTGGAAGATAAACTTTATGGACCGATGAGTGAACTAAAAAAGACAGTTAAATTCATACAAGAGACAAGATTGCAGTTATAGACATTAGTTAGTCGCAGTTCCAACTTCACAGCAACGGGTCGTCCCCATTATGCTCCATTCCTGTGCCAGTGAATACCACACAAAAGTTATAGACATATTTCAAGCGAACGAAAGAAAAAAAAAACATTACTTAGTGATAACCAAATGGAATTAATGTAGGTATCTATCCTAGTCAATAAACAAATCCCCTGGTGCTAAAGTATTCTATTAAACATGCTTGTTTTAAGGCTATGCGAGACAGAAAAAATTAAATTCTATTTTTAATTTCTATGTTCTGATATGGTATAGGGTTTGATACTGAAGACTGCTGATCAATAAAATACTGTGAAATTGACTGTGCACTTAACGTTTGCTATGGAAACCAAGATAAACAGCGGCCATATTGTATTTCCTAAGTATGATCTAAAACAGTCATTTTTTAATGTACAGGCTCAAGTTTTGGTATATATCCAACCTAGGCTTTGGAACGTGTAATAAATTTAAGCGCCTGCTGTTCATTGCATGAGATTGAATCAACGGTAGAAAATACTCTGGGGTATTTTGAGATAATTTTATTCACTAATTTGGCTTTGTTAAAAGGAAGCTTTCGAAATGGTAGAAGCTTTAGATGATTGTATAAATTATTACTTTCAATGTGCTTTATGCCAGAAACTAGACGTATAGCGCAGATTTTAAGAGGGCAGTCTTTTCTTATTAGATTTAGGGCAACCATCCCAGACTGTGGAGCAATAATCGAGATGTGATTGGATATAGGGTGTATAGAATATTCTTCGTGTGCTTTCTCCCAGGACGTGCTGAATTTTAGCTGTAAACTATTTGTGCTATTTTCTTGGTAAGGATGTGAACATGGGAGCTCCAGTTTAAATGTCTGTCAATTAAAAGACCTAATGTTTTATGTTCATTTACATTAACTATAGATAACATGTCCATGCAGAGTTCGAGCGGTGCCCCAGTTATGGACTAGTGTTTGTAGTTTTTGTGAAAATGCATGAGGTATGTGAAGTGGCAAAAGATTGTTAAATTCTTTTTACTGGAATGTAATGAAAGTGATGTTCTGCAAAGAATCAGCTACATGATGATGATAATAATGACTGAATAATGACAGTAGATAATTTGACACCAAGGGTAGTCAAGTAAAATATGAATATTGCATTAAAATAACATTGTTTTAAACAAAAACAAGTACTGAATCTGATAGAAGACACACTGAGGTGCGTAAAAATGAACTAATCCAAAAACAGCCAAACTGACCCAAATTTGTCATTTTATCTGCCGCACATCAACTTAAGAAGTACATCTAATTAAGCTGGCAGTCTGCCCCACAGTTTCTGCACTATTCTTCTTACTCATCCATCTTTTCAATACAGTCTTAGATTAAAATTTCTTTGAACCGGTATTTGAGCCAAGAATGGCAAGTATTCAGTAGGAGAGATGATTATGTGTTCATGTGTCGAGTAAGGCCATAGTCTACTCTTGCAAAAGATAGGTGCTGAAGACGGAGGCAGCCAGCCAGGAGGCGCACCACAGAAATCAGGCTGCCACGCAATAACGCCATGAATTATGTCAACAACTGCTACATGTTATGGTGCTCGCCCTGCTCTGGACCCCCAGGCAGGTGCAGTGCCGGGCCTTATGCCTTGTAAGGGTCTAACCACAACTAATGGAGGTCCTCAGATGTCCTGCAGAGCCAGAGGACCTGACAATAGAACGTCTAGCCGTACCAAACAAAGACTTAAAATAATGCACTGGAATGCAGAGGGTATCAACAAAAACAGAATAGAACTAGAAAACAACTTGGCCAAAGAAAATGTAAGTGTATGTTGCTTGCAAGAAACTCACCTGAACGAAAATATAGCCTTCAAAATCAGAGGCTACCAGTGTTACCGATCTGACCGAAAGGACAGGCGAATGGGTAGGATACTGACTCTTGTCAAAAACAACATTCCTGCTTCCCAAATTGAAGTTTACATGGAAGGGGCTGAGTATCAGGCACTTAAACTTAAGACAGACAATACAGACCTTCGCCTGATCAATTACTACTGTCCAAATGACCGCCCAAAGGCACTGGACACACTACCATTAAAAGGAAAAATGATTGTGTGTGGCGATTTCAACAGCCATTCGCAGAGCTGGGGCTATGATCACATGGACCAGAGAGGAGAGAGATTGGAAGACTGGCAGGATGAGAATAGATTCATCCTGATTAACAAGCCGTCTGACCCACATACCTTCTACTCGAGATCATGGCACACTACAACTACACCTGACCTGGCGTTTCATTTACCAGACCTGGAGTGGAACATTACACGAATTGTTGGGAAACAACTTTGTGGCAGTGACCATCGGCCAGTCTTTCTAACTGTAGAAAATGAGCTTGTAAGTGAAAGCAGCAGCCTCTCAAGGTGGAACTACAAGAAAGCAGACTGGGCAATGTACAAGCATCGCACCAGCATACTGGTTAGAAACCTGAACACTTAGAAGGACATAAATAAAGTAGTTGAAGAGTTTGGGAAATGCATACTACAGGCAGCACGAGAAACAATACCAAGAGGAGCCTGTAAACATTATAAACCCTACTGGAATAGTGAACTGGACACAGTTGCATAATGATGTGGATGTATGTAGAAAGCAAGCAGAGGCCAATCCCAGCCAAGAGCACCACAATAAATATCAGCACGCAAAAGCCAAATTTCAAAGGGCCCAGCTGCAGGCTAGACGGAAAAGCTGGCAGGAGAAAACAGAGTCACTGAACTTTGAAAGAGACACAAGGAAGTTATGGAATCTAATAAAACAGCTTAACGATGAGGGCACAGGGAGAAACTCAAAAATTGCACTACATAAAGACGGAAACATCTTAACAGGAAAGCAAGCAGCTGACCATTTTGCGGACTCATTCGCACAAGATAACAATATCGAAATTAGTCCAGAGAAACAACAAGAGATTCGAGAGAAATGGCAACATACAGGACAGAAGGAAATTGTACATGAGGTTATGGAGACACCTATCACATTCAGTGAACTGGAGCTAGCCATATCAAAACAGAAAATGAGAAAGTCACCTGGAGCTGATGGTATCTCAAATGAAATGATCAGGAACCTAGGAACAGAGGCCAAAGCAAAGCTGCTACAGATCTTTAATAACACATGGACCTTAGGCAGTGTTCCACAAGTCTGGAGAGAAGCAATCATGATACCCCTCCTAAAATCTGGGAAAGACAGTTCCACTGCCTCCAGCTATAGACCCATTAGCCTCACCAGCTGTCTCTGCAAAACAATGGAACGAGTCATCAATCACAGACTACAGTGGTACATTGAAAGTAAAAAACATCCTTGTGCCACAACAGGCTGCCTTTAGGCAGTGCTACTCTACGGAAGATCAGACAACCTACCTCTCTTTAGAAGTTGAAGATGCATTCCAAGAGAAAAAGCTGGTACTTGCGGCTTGGATAGATCTGAAGAAAGCCTTTGACAGAGTCTGGAAAGAAGGTCTGATGAAGAAACTGAGAAACTGTAAAGTCAATGGAAGAATGTACAAATGGGTGAAAGCATACTTGCACAACAGACGAGCCCGAGTACAGATAGACGGTCCCAAGAGCAAGAAAGTACTATTGCGTCACGGTGTTCCCCAGGTTGGAGTCCTGTCCCCAGCACTTTTTCTAATCTTCATCAATGATCTTGTTGCTAATCTACCGTATGGAATTAAAGCGGCTGTCAACGACTCAACTGACAGGCCTCATCGGGTACTTCTCACACACCCATACAAGACAACTTGCAAGTCGTGTGGGAGGCAAAATGCATGGTCCATTTTATTGCCGTTGGCTCGCTTACAAGCGGTAAACAGTCGCTAATGCAATACACAATATACAGCCACAGAATTATCTAACACAAACTGCTAACCCTATGCTAGTTCTATCTATTAGTGAACACAAAACTCCTAACGCTATTCTAAACGATGTGAACGCCTCAAGTCCAGTCTCCCGTCTGCCTAACCTCTCTCCCGTGGTTCCCCACCACGCGGGGTGACCTTCACCTTCGTGCGTGTTACCTCACATCGCACTCTGCTGGCAAACGTGGCCTGTTGAGTGTCTACTCAACTGTGCTATGGCTTCACGAGGTGTGGTACTATCGTGATTAGAGTGCTAACTCTCTGAACACCGCCTGCGTGTCTCATGAGGGAGTGGCTAACCTTCTCCCATTACCTCATCTCCCCTGCCCTTGCCTCGGGCACCGTATCTCCTCCTGGTCTCTTCAGGGTTGACCGCTCTCCCTGGCGGAGGGGATGCGGTCGAGTCTTTGACACACACCCACCCCTCTTGTGTTGCGTCATCAACTTTCACTCATTGGTTGTGACGCAAGAGGTTCCTAAACAAAAAATTAGTGTCTCTAATTTTTGTCAAAGACTCTAGATAACCTGGCTTTGGGCATTCCAATAGACTATTAATAACTATTGTCACAATGTAGCAAAGCCTTACTTGGCTACTGGCAATCGCCACAAACTTGACTGGTTGGCGTGAGCCCCTTCTCACATGCTATATTATATTTATCAGAGGTATGTCTGAACCGCACCGTTGTCTTATAAGACCTGCCCTCACATAGTAAATTAACTTACTACCCATACAAAGTTGACTTTCTTAGGGTCAACACATGAATTATTTCATGTCCCCCATATAATATTTAACAACCATTCTACAAGAGTGTGTGCGACAGGCTTTACCTCCTTCGCTTCCGCGCGTAAGACTTTATTTCACTGTTAATTTAGTTCTTCGTTGTCTATTATGTCCCCTGGCCCCATAGTTATCTGTCTTTGATTTACAAATAGTGTATGCAATTTATATGTTTGTTTTTCTGTTTGTTTGTGTGTTTGGATGTAATAAATCTACTAATCTAATTTCTATCCTCTATTTATAAATTCTATGTGTATGTATGTTAGTTTTTTGAGTGTCATAATTTGGTTCAATGTGGCCACAAAGAGGTGTATAACACTAATTCGTGACTACATTCACTTGTCATGAAACCCAAAATACTGTAATCTAAGTTCTAAACTATATTACAGACAACACATTCACACTAACACAATTTCACTAACGAAAACTTTACATTCTAACATACCATTCTAATTCTATAACTAAGTATTTAATGTGTTACCTAAATTTATTAAATTTGTTATGTTAATTATATGATATGATTATATTACTTCTTATTTTTTTCTAATCTAAGTGATGTAATCTAACTATTTAAATGCAATTGTTGTGATGTGAGTTATGTACCTTAATTAAATGGATTATGTGACCACAATTTATGTACTTTTCTAAATACTATGCTAAATAATGTTTTTAAATGCACAAAGGAATTATATGAGTGATGTTCTTAATCTAACTGGTGTAAATGCTGTATGTTACCTTATCTACTCTTTTTAATCTATTATGATGTAAAATGATGAAACTAATAAATGGTAATATTTGAAAGATGGTATGGTTTCATTAAGATGGAATAAACTAACTACAATGAAACTAAGTGAAATATAACAATCTAAATGGTACTATTCATATCATAAATTTAATTTAACTTGTAATAAACTATTCTTATGTCTAAACTAATATTCTAATCTAATTTTAATGGGTTAATTACTGTACTAACTACATTATTAAAATAAATGAGAACTGTTATAGTTCCTAACCTACATCTAATTTATCACTATCTTAAAATATTATATTACATATCACAATAAGTTTATATACATAGTATTTGGTTTACACAGGTTAGTAGTTGCCTTCATGTATGTGCAATGGTTGTATAGGCATAATATAACCACACACTTTGCCTGGGTATCTGAAATACATTACACAGTCATCTTAATGTTCTCTCGGTAGTGCACGTGTAGAGTTCGCTGGTGTTGTAGCTCTGTCTTTTCGTGTCTGTAATTAAGCACTGTTCTGACACTGTTTTCTGCGGTTCATATATATGATACACCGGAATGGAGCTTAGTTGGAAATGAGCTGTCCTAGTTCACACGGTGGTATCTAAGTATAGCAGCACAGTTCTTAATCTGATGTCCACGGACACATGATAGTTCAGTGTTTTGGTACATGACTACACCAATAATGTGGATATGTATGTAAGCAATTTTACATCTTATATTATCAGATATCCATGTACCAACCATCACTCTACATTTAACTGTTGGATTTCAGGTATTTTTACCCCAGATGGTAAAACTAGTGACCACCTGAATATCCGGTCATTTTGATGCACACCACTATGTATGACCGTGATCAGGGAGTTGTCGGTCTGGACAATGCAGTGAACCTCCGTCAGAACTCGATGGAGCCTTCTCACCGTATAGATGAAGCCTAGGGTTGCAACTGTGATATGGAATCTTTGGACTCAGCATGTGTGATCTTACTGCTCACGTAGCAAAGCGGATGGAAGATGCCCTAAAAAAAAAATTGGCCTAGTACTGCAGTGATGGAGATTCTGCTGGCATATGACCTAAGATAATAAATGAGCCTAGGATTAGGCAAGCGGAGGGATTGGAATATTTACAAAAAAGGATCTTCAATTTTGACAATGCAGGAATTAATAATGCATCTTTCACATTTCATTTCCAGAAGATTTTAAGACATTGGAAAATATATTTGTAATTTCTGAGTAATTTACTAATCCCAAAAGGTTTCTGACCTGTTTCTTTCTGTTAGACATGGTCAGATTCATAATTTTGGTACTACTTTTCAGGTCAGTCTACAGTTGGACTTGAGAAATGGCATGACCCAAAAATGAATTTATTTTAGGCATAATTTGACTTTGCTGGTTTGACAGTGAGACCGAAGCGTCGCACTCTGTCAAAGGCATGTCTCAGTTTCAGTAGGTGTATTGTCCAGTCATCAGTATTCTGATTTATTCATGTGTATTCTATAAGTTCACTACATGTATGCCCCTCGTCGGATTTGCCAGTCTCACTAACTAGTGTAGTTGCGTTGTGTATGTCTGTCATCTGATCACTTGGTGTTGGTGCAATCTGTTCGTCTGTCACTACCTCTGTCTCTTGTCTTGAAAAGTGAGGTTTCCGCATGTTGACATGGAATATCTCTAAGTGTCTGTTTATCGATATTTCATAGTCAACATGTACCATGGTTATGTGCCACTTTGAATGGTCCTTGCCATTTCGTTTGTATGGAAGTAGCCTAAATCTGTCTTGATCAAGTTCCAGATTACTTGTTTTCGCACATTTGTTTGTGTGCTTGTAGTAGAACTGACCCTTCCTCTATCAAATGGCTTGGGTGCCAGTGTAGAGGGTTGTATTTCAGCTGTAGGATGTTTACCCTTCAACTTTTGTATCAATTGATGACAGCCATTACCAGCAAATAGATTATGACAAAATAATTTTATGTTATTGAAAAAACTTGGCCTGGCATTGCTGTATGCACGATGACCTGCACATGGTGTTTTGTGTGCATTGTTTAGCACACCTAACTGATGTTGTTCAAGTAACACCTGTTCATGGTTACTAGTAATATGACATGTAGTTGAAATGCCATTATTACGTCTAACGAACCAAGATGCATTCTTGGTCATTTTGGCTTTGCCTTTTGACAATTTTAAGTATGGAGACACATTAAAATCAGATTTCTGCTGGTGTATAAGTTTTTGTGTGTTTTTGTCATCTGTGCTGGTTGGAAAAAGCATTAGTAGTGTCTCATTTTGCAATGGGTCATGATGTTTTGAAGTGTCAACTCTGGTTGTTGCCTTAGCTGCATTTAATTTCTCCCATGCAACTATTTCTTCACTAGTACATTGTTTCAGTTGAGGTAAGCACCCCAAAATTAAATCTGTACAAGGGTTGTTAAGTATTGCACAAGTAAAGGTACCGGAAAGAAAAGGAGAATCAATACGGGCTTTTGCCAAAGGGTAAATTTCAACGTTACCCGAAAAGGTTCGGCATTTCACAGTGTCACCTGTGTAATCACCCGGACTCACTAGTTCTTTTCGAAGACCAATAAGGGTGCTGCCGCTATCCAGCAAACATTGGCATGGTACATCATTGACCATTGCATTGTGGAACACTAACTTGCCTCTGGAGGCTAATGCTGCATTCACACTCTCAGATGAGCATGGTACTGTATGTCCACATTCCAGTATTCCGTCTGCATGGAATTGGTGACATCGTTCACAGCTGTCAAAGCTTAACATATCGTTAGCAGCACACACATCCTCTGCTTGGTTAGTTGGTAAGTCACTTTCAATCTCACACTCATTCTCACTACCACTATCTGAAGAGGTGTCAATCAACATAGCGTTGTTAGCTTTCAAACGTTGGCGGCCAAGGCACTTATTAGAATAATGGCCATAAGAGGAACAAAAAAAAAACATTTGATTGCACGCCTGTATGCAGACCGTTTGCTTTGCTGCTTCTTGATCACATTTTCAAGATGCGCCGGATAATTCGGCGATTTGTCGCACATAGCATAAGTGTCGTGCATTAGTTGACAGTACATGCATTTGGAAACTTTTCTGTCTTTCTTATCATACTTCTGAAAAGGTTTTCTGTTACCCTGATAGTTTTTTGATTGGTCTTTGACAAAGGAAACTATCTCAGAGTCACTTGAGGTCTTAAAAATCTCTCTGTTAGAAGAAAAATATGCTGAGCCTTTTTTTTCGAACTGCTCGATGTTTTCAATGTCTGACTGCTGCAAAAACTTAGCAAAAGGAGAAGGTATAGTAGATATACACTTGTCCATAGCTATTAGGTTTTTTAATCTATCAAAGTCTTTTCCTATGTTAGCTGCTTTAAGCCACCTGTTTAGTACACTCTGCACATTTGAAAAATAATCTATAAAAGTTTCACTAGGTTTAGGTTTTAAATTTGAGAACTGAACCTGATACCCAGGGGCATCAAGTAAAAAGTGCTGCATAATCCTATCATGGATGTATTGATAGCTAGATCTAAGTTCAATAGGAATAGACTCTATTACTTTAAGGGGCTCACCACTTAGATTCTTCATGTAAATCGGAGCCCACATATCTAAAGGAACTTGGTGATATTTAAATTGGTACTCTACATTCTCTGTCCAGGCAGATATGGAGTCCTCTTTACAATATGGTTTGATAATATTTTTGTATTTGTTGAACTTATTTTCCTCTTGTTGACTTCTTAGTTTAGTGGCAGAGATCTCTGCGTGTGAGTCTACATCCATGCTTTTCATTTTTAATTGTGTCTCTGATTCTACCTGAATTTGTTTTTCTTTAACTCTTGCCATTTCATCTATCTCTTTTTGCTTTAGATCTAATTCCTTTTGTTTTAATTCTTTCTCTTGATCTAATTGTTTTTGTTTCATCTCTTTATCATGTTCTCTTTCTCGTGCGCGTTCGTCCCTCTCCGCATTCTCTTTTCGTGTTTGTTCCTCTTTTGTTTCTTTAAATTTCTGATCAGCATATTGTTGTAGTTCTTTTCCTGTTAATTCTAGTTCTTTGCCTGCTTTTATGAAATCTGATAAAGTTGCCATCTTACTTTAGTACTTGGCTAACAGTGATAGGCAATGATGATTTTAATCAGTTATTTATCTTTGATATGTTATGTTTGTTCTTATCTGATCACTATCAGTTGTGCTTTCTGTTTATACCCTGCCCAGATTTATCTTGCAGAAAAACAGAGTATAGAAATATGTCAACGCGTTACAAGCTGAAAAAGAGATGCACTATTAATCAAATTGCATGACAAAATATATAAGTGTACTCAGCTTAATGTGGGAACGAAGCTCCTTTGACACAGGTCACCTTGTTTGGTACACTGGGGTGGCGACACATTTCGTACGTAGCACACGGTATTTGGCCCACAGGTGTATGTGCACAGCTGTTGTTTGCCCTCTGATATATAGGGCAGCAGTAAACACGCCTACTAAACGATATGATTTACTCGACAACTAAGGACAATGACTTAGACAATGACAGACTTACGAACACCTAGAATATGTATTAATTAATTTTAATGTCAATGTCCTGTCTTTGTTTTAAACAATAATTGCCTTTCGTTACTAACCTAGTTAATTTCTGTAAACGTTGTGCAGCTAAGTATCAGATGCTTAGCCCGAAAATAGTTCCATCGTGACGATAAGCAAAGAGAAAATAGACCCAAAAATGAATAAATGCTTGTAAAGAAATCAAAATAACATAATAATGTGTCAATAAATAAATATATTCATTTAGTAACTTAAATAAGTAAATAATAAACAATATACAGCACAGATTCAGGCGGGCCGCCGCTAAGCGATCTTGTAAACACTCGACTGCTTTATGCTAATGACGCAGAACAACTGTCTGTCAATCACTCTACGTCATCGCGCAGCGCTATTTTTAGATCTCAAAAATCAATATTGTCGGCTGCCTGTGTATTCCTGCGCCGTGAATCATGTTTGGTGCTTATTCAAGAATAAATTGGTAAATATATGAATAAATATAAGAAAATAAGAATATTAATACTTACAGCTTCGAAGAATACATGATTTCATTCAATAAATATATCATAAACACAATTAAACACTATTTTGTCACGATAGGCATATTTCTAGCTCGCAAATTCTCCTGTCTGCACAAATTATTGTTACTACAAAAATTAAACCCTAGTCTGGAGTCCGTGGATGAGTGGATTAGCTTGAACTTTTCGTTCAAGCTTCACTTCTTGAACAATTACCCTTTTACTGTGGGTATTAGCTTGGCGCTTTCGTCCAAGCACCACTTTCTGACACCACAATTACCCTGGCCTGTCAACGACTCAACTGACAGGCCTCATCGGGTACTTCTCACACACCCATACAAGACAACTTGCAAGTCGTGTGGGAGGCAAAATGCATGGTCCATTTTATTGCCGTTGGCTCGCTTACAAGCGGTAAACAGTCGCTAATGCAATACACAATATACAGCCACAGAATTATCTAACACAAACTGCTAACCCTATGCTAGTTCTATCTATTAGTGAACACAAAACTCCTAATGCTATTCTAAACGATGTGAACGCCTCAAGTCCAGTCTCCCGTCTGCCTAACCTCTCTCCCGTGGTTCCCCACCACGCGGGGTGACCTTCACCTTCGTGCGTGTTACCTCACATCGCACTCTGCTGGCAAACGTGGCCTGTTGAGTGTCTACTCAACTGTGCTATGGCTTCACGAGGTGTGGTACTATCGTGATTAGAGTGCTAACTCTCTGAACACCGCCTGCGTGTCTCATGAGGGAGTGGCTAACCTTCTCCCATTACCTCATCTCCCCTGCCCTTGCCTCGGGCACCGTATCTCCTCCTGGTCTCTTCAGGGTTGACCGCTCTCCCTGGCGGAGGGGATGCGGTCGAGTCTTTGACAGCGGCAATGTACGCTGATGACCTGGTTTTGTGGAGCGCAAATGAACATGCATCAGTGGCCACCATATTGCTACAGAGAGCTGTAGATACATTTGTTGCATCGGCGGATAGATGGTGTGTCAGCATAAACACTGACAAGTGCAGCACCTCTATTTACCCTTTCTCCGAAACAAAAGGCAGGGATCATTCAGATAAATGGAACACCCCTAAGAGAAAATAAAGAACCAACATACCTTGGTGTAACATTCGACGACAGGCTGACATGGAGAAAACACATCAAAAAAGCAGTAGCAAAAGCCAGAAGGAAAATAGCCATCCTGAGAAAGCTAAGTGGAACCACTTGGGGAGCCAGTGAGAAAATACTTAGTAAAGTTTATCAACAGAGCATACGACCACACTTGGAATACGGGTCAACTGCGTGGTGTTTAGCATCAAAAACCACATTACAGAAGCTGGACAAGGTGCAAAATCAAGCTCTTAGAGTCATCACAGGAGGGATGAGATCAACCCCTATAGTAGCAATGGAGAAAATGGGGAGGACACAAGTTCTAAGAGAACGCAGAGATACAAAAACACTAATACAAGCAGACAAGTTCATCAGCTTGCCAGGCCACCCTATGAAGAACCGATTTGAAAACTTAGCTATGGGGCGGTTGAAAAGAAGTAGTTTCACCCACCAGGCCAAACAACTCTGCAGAGAAACCATCGATCTTCCCACATTTCTATCGCTACAAATCCAGACAAAAGTGAGAGGATTATTTGACAAGTCTACAGCGCAGAACAGCCACTCTCAGCTTCCTTGATGACGAATACCCACAGGACCTCTAGATCTGAGTCTACACAGATGGGTCAGCACAAAATGCTGTTTGAAATGGCCGAGCGTATATAGAATACCCAAATAATACTAGAGACATGGCCAGAGTTCCAACAGGAAAGTACTGCCATAACTATGATGCTGAAATTGAGGCAATCAAGATAGCCACAGATAAATTACAAAATACCAGCCATGGTACACAACCTGTGGTGATATTGACAGATGCAAAATCCGTAATAGAGGCGCTCCTGTCTGGGAAATTGCCAGTTCTAAGGACACTACTTTCTGAACTTAGCGGTAAGCGTAAGGTCACCATACAATGGATACCATCCCACTGTGGAGTCCCCGGAAACGACAGAGCTGATCGATTGGCTAAGGAAGGAGCAAAAGAAGAACAACCTGATGTGCCCATTACATACCACCAAAAGAAAAGAATGATCAAATCAGTCAGAAGGCCACCAAACCTTACTCAAGACGACTACCACGTTATGGACAGACCAGATCAGGTCATTCTTCTGCGCCTCAGAACAGGGCACAATAGATTACGCAACCACATGTATACAAAATTCAAGATTGGTGACTCAGCCATGTGCATATGTGGTTTGGCATCGCAGACAGCAGAGCACATACTCCAGGATTGCCCAAACTACAACATATCCAGGCGAACCTTCTGGCCTAGAGAGACAACAGTGGAAGATAAACTCTATGGACTGCTGAGTGAACTAAAAAAGACTGTTAGATTCATATAAGAGATAACATTGCAGTTATAAACATATTTCAGGTGAATGAAAGAAGAAGAAGAAGCAGGAGAGATTATCAAATGATCTCTTGAAATATTCCACTTGGTTATTAAAAATACAAGTGCCCACCCAACATTAAAACTAGTTTATACACATAAAATTACTTACGGGATCCATAAGGAGCTTAGAACAGAAGAAGCAAACACATCTGAGAATCTTGACAATTTTTGTCAGGAAAGCCACATGAAACACTGGCTTGGCCAGTTCAATGTGTCCAAAGTGACCTGGACATTCAGTCATGTTTCCAGCACAGGTCTGACATCGGATTGACCGATCGACAATTCCCTGTCTTGGGTCCATGAGTCCACCCAGTTTGGCCCGCCCACCCTCCATGGTGTCTGGATATTTGATCCCCCCATTGTCAGTCACTGACATACGACGCTGAAAAAAAAGTGAAGAAAACTTACAAACCAAAATTTACAGTCATAAGTTAAACTTTGAAAAAGTAAACAAAGAGAATTTAACATATAAAGCTGTAGGTATGGTAAACTCATACAAGAACCATCAAAATATTCCTTCCTTTTAGTGTCTAGAGGAGCATGTGATCTCCACAAAACTGATTTCCATTAGTAACTTATAAAGCACTCTAATAAGAGTTCTTAAAATGAGTTCTTGTCTGCTGTAGTGCCTCCCAAACTTAGTATTCAGTCCCCCATACAACCTTTAAACTATTGCCACAACAATATTTCCACAAACTATTTCAGCTACTCATCCATCATCCATTGGCTTGACCTGTGTAGAACTTTCCTGCCACATTTTTGTTAAATATGCACCTTTATGGAGCCACAGGAAACATGCATTATCTTAGCACTCTTTTGTTTTATCTGTTCCAGCCTATAAAAGTTTTACTTTTGCAGAGCAATGTTTGTTTTTTACATTTCGATCTCCTGTCTACAGTGTCCCTAGATATTAACAACTGCTGGCTTTCTGCAATTTGTCACCACTAATATACATAATATTAATATTTGGAGGTTATAATATAAATAATATACGCTATGCAGATACAGTATTGATAGTGGATAATGCAACAGATCTACAACACTTGTTGGACATTGTAGTAACAGAGAGTGCAAAGAAAGAACTCTCCTCGAATATCAAGAAAACAGTAACAATGGTGATATCAAAGAAACAGGTGACACCCAAATGTGAAATAGAGATAGAAGGGAAAATTCTTCACCAAGTGGATAGTTTTAAATATCTAGGGACATTTATAACATCAGATGGAAGATGCACAACAGAGATTAAGAGCAGAATAGGGCAAGCAAAGGCTGCATTTAAAAAAATGAAGAATATCTTATGCAATAAGTCACTATCATTGAATGTAAGAAAGAGAGTGCTGAAGAGCTATATAGAACCTGTTCTACTGTATGGCTGTTCTTCTTCTTCTTTCGTTCGCTTGAAATATGTCTATAACTGCAATGTTTTCTCTTGTACGAATTTAACCATCTTTTTTAGTTCACTCAGTGGTCCATAGAGTTTATCTTCCACTGTTGTCTCTCTAGGCCAGAAGGTTTGCCTAGATTTGTTATATTTTGGGCAGTCTTGGAGTATGTGCTCTGCTGTCTGAGAGGCCAATCCACATGTTGTATGGCTGTGAATCTTGGAATATAAATGAACAAATTAGGAAGAGATTGGAAGCAACAGAGATGTGGTTCCTTAGATGAATGTTGTGAATTCCTTGGACTGCCAAAGTAACTAACGAAGAATGCCTTAAAGAGGGTGGCAAAAATAGAACATTATATACAACAATAAGAAAGAGATAAAAACAGCTTTTTTTGGTCATGTGACGAGAAGAGAGGCACTGGAGAACATCGTGACAACTGGAAAGATCGAGGGGAGAGGCAGAGGCAGAACACGAGAAATGATGCTGGATGGATTGCAACAGTGGCATGGAGGAATATCAACAGCAGAGTTGATCCAGAAAACCAAAGACAGAGATCTGCGGAGAGCCATGAACATCTACGCCAGTCGGCACGGCACTTGATGATGATGATATACATAACTGCTGAAATATTTGTTTATCAGTTATTATTTGTATTTGCTGCACTGAGATATAACATTTGTGCTCTTTTAGTTCTTACCAGCTTTACTAATCAGAATCTCGCTCTGCTTGAGTCTGAACCTGGGAAAATGTTTAAGCAAGGTCTAGTACTAGCATTTGTGTCAGGTCTTAGTCAGATATGACCGAGCTACCGTATAACAGTAGACGGTACTACCTGCTTTCTGTTAGCGCCGAACGTTGGGCGGCGCTTACCAAACCCGACACCCCACATTGTGCCAACGGCTTCGGGCGGAAGAGCGCAATCGGGAGGGTACAAGCCTTACCCTGGTGCGAGGAAATGCAACCTAAAGACAAAGTGCCATGGCAGGGCAGACCAGGCCCTAAGCCTTGGGTGGCGGCTGGTCTAGGATCGAAGCTCTGACAGGCGGACAATTAGAGCATTGCTTTTCTGATCCAGCAGCTTGTCTTATTCCAGATGCAGGGGTGTTACCTTTCCTCTGGAGTGAACTAGGCAGGCCGAGAGAGGGATCATGCTGCATGGGCAACACATGATCTCTATAGTTTAGCTCAGACTTTGTGCTATGGAGAGGCAATAACTCCATCCCTTACAAATTATTGTCTGTCAAGACGGCAAGGTGCCAATGATAGTACTAGCGTACAAATTATGCCACCACGGCCGATATTGCATGCACTGGTTCCTTTTCTCTAAGCTTTATACACAATTTGCTCCAAATGCTTTTAATCTGCCGCTAGCAGTCTTCTATCCTCAGTCTACTACCTGTTGCAGGACCTGGCACTCAGAGACCTCAACTAGAAATTATTTCTTTTATTATCTTGATTTCTGATGTATACCGCACTGTATGGCTTTTCATGTTTATAAAATTGCATGCAATTCGGGATGTCTTTGGCTTGTTTACTCACCAGCAGACTTGTGCTGGCAAAAATATCTTATAGAAGTGAAAAAAAATAAATATAAAAACCTAATGTAAGAAATCATGCAGAAGTAGAGAAGAAAATGAAGAATAAACTTCACCAAATTTGGGACTGTCTAAAACATGTATACACTAAGCAAATATCTTACTCTCTGAGGAAACAAAGAATAATGCTTACAAACACGGAGCTGATCCACGACTCTGGTGATCGAGTGAGATGGCAAAACATGACCGCCCATGCTTATCGGCATGGCACATCATGGATGGATGGATAAGAAATTATAAGTAAAATGGAAGTAAGAATGAAGAATACTCCTGACAATAAAGCATTAGGTGAAGCAAAAGCTATGTGCAAACAGGCAAATTAACCATGAATAAACAATGTGATAGCAAAAATTCTGATCTTGAAATGTAGTTTTATAAACGAAATAGAAATATACAAATGACAGAAGAAAAACAAAACAGTAGTATAAAAACTGGGATTGAAGAAAACACTGAATGAGATCAAGACCTGAATATGGTACTCTGGCCATATGAGGAGAGAGTTCTTTGTTAATAGATGTGCTAGAGATGAAAGTGTAGGGGGAGCATGCAAGGTCAAGACAATGTTAAAGGTGGGTGGGCAACATCAGACGGACCGAAAGAAGATGTACGACTGTTCCATAAGCCACTAGACGTGTCGAGTGTTGACCTTCAATGGTAATTGACGAATAATAACAGTCAAGAATATAAACATGATGAACATACTATTTCTTCAGGACTTAAAATACCAAATTGGATTTTCTTGACATCTCTGAGAGGGGCAATAGAATCCCCCATATAACCGCTGACGATTGACATGGTTCAGGTGTCAGCTAGACTAAAGGTGGAGCAACGCTCACGTCTGCCACAGCCGAGTCGCCACTTGTCTCAGTGGTTAGGGTTGTTTCAGCACAACTGAAATAAAAATTGATAAACTAGTTTAAAAACAGCTGCAAGTATCATGCCTCTTCATTTCTGATTAGTTTTTGAATGTCAAATGTGAAGAATTCATAAAGGCTATTATTATTAGGCTAAAATATTAGCAGTGTTCGTCCAGCACAGTAAGTACAGATATGTAAAGAGACATGAACACCGAAGTCAGCTGGCAGGACACATTAGCACGTGAATACATTTTACACTGGCTATTAAATTCAATACACAATAAACAAAAGGCACATTGTTAATCTGATAAATTAAATATTCAATTTTTCTGAGTTCTTATGTGATTCACTATGCAATTTTTTACGTTCAGTAGTTTGGCATTGCTTTCTAAATGATTGATGCTCATGTCATGGCAATCAATGAAAGGCACTCTGCTTTCGTATAAGGGGAATTATGGATGAGAAATACATCCTATGAGATGAGATGATTTATTTAGTAAAAACCATATTATAGGCATAAAACCACAGTAAGGCTAGGGAATTTAAAATAAGATACAAGACTACACTACATGGTGACTACTTATGCAGTGGCCTTTATTCCGCAGCCCTGAAATTAAAACTACTGGTACATCTACAGTAATACAGAAGCTGCAGTGAAAACACAAATTTTATTCAGTATCTAATCTACCTTGTTATTTTCAGTTACATTTAACTATGCTAGGTACAACACGAGGGATGAAAATGATCTTATGAGAAATTAACGATCTGATCCCAGTCTGTTACCTAGATCCTATTTAAAACAAATAAAACACAATTAACAACAATTTTACAAAAATTTACATATTTGTGGTCATATATTATAAAATTGGTATACATGCGATTTTCTTTGTGTGACTGTGTGTGTGTGTGTGTTTCTTTTTTTTTTTTTGGGGGGGGGGGGGGGGGATATAGGTAGTTTGAAAAAGATTTTTGGACCCTATTACAACAGGCTTTCTTTTTTTTTTTTTTCTTTCTTTTTTTTGTTGCATATCCTTTACAGGACATCGCTGTCAACACCAGCATCTTTCAGCTGTATGTTGATTTCTTGGCAAGATTACGCTCAGTAGTTTGCCATTGCTTTCCGAGCGGCCGGCTCACATACCCCGTAAGGTACAGATGCGATTCGAACCACTGCTGATTCTCACCGTCATCACGTTACCAAAGAAAGTATACGAGATTACGGAGAAAAGTCATAACCTCTAAGCACAGGCTTTCTATCTAGGTCTAAATCATCATATTCCCTAGCTCTGTCCAACTTTACTGTATTCAGAATGCTTGGTAAATTGATGAAAGCTCATTAAACTAGTTTTAGTTACTTTTACATTCAACTGCACTTCCAAAGATGAATACACAGCTTTACAA
The DNA here is from genome assembly GCA_963921405.1 of Cepaea hortensis. Taxonomy (NCBI): domain Eukaryota; kingdom Metazoa; phylum Mollusca; class Gastropoda; order Stylommatophora; family Helicidae; genus Cepaea; species Cepaea hortensis. The sequence continues at coordinate 85,909,242 of OY992883.1, forward strand.
TTACAGATGATAAATTAACAGTTAAGTATCTGTTATATATACGAGTAGATGGGCATAGTCTTAAACAGTCATAACATCTGATGGGAGATGCCTTGAAGAGATTAGAACAAGAATTGCCATTGCGAAGGTAACCTTTTGCAAGATGAAAAACATACTGACCAATAAAAAGATATCAATTGAAACGAGAAAAAGAGGGGTGAGGTGCTACATAGAACCTATACTTTTGTATGGATGTGAAGCATGGACAATAAGCAGTCAAGCTGAAAAACAGCTGATGGCTGTGTAAATGTGGTTTCTGAGGAAAATGCAAAGAATACCATGGACAGACAGAAAAACCAATGAACAAGTCCAAGAAACAAATGAAGATTGTAAACTGATTAGAGACATTAAATTCAGACAGTCAAAATTTTTTGGGCATGTTATGAGAAGAAATGAATTGGAGAACTTGGTGACAACTGGCAAGATTGAAGGGAAGAGACCAAGGGGAAGACCGAGAAGTAAATACCTGGATGGCTTGGCCACATGGCTGGTCAAGACAGGAACACGGAGCTGATCCATGACTCTGGTGATCGAGTGAGATGGCAGAATATGACCGCCCATGCTTACCGGGATGGCACATGATGGATGGATGGATCTGTTATATATCTTCTATGTAGCAGTGTATTGGTGTTTATTGTATTGTTTGTATGCTGACAAACGCTCTAGCCAAAATGTCTTGTCATTTGTGTGATTGTCCCTCTAGTAATAAGTAAAGATTACAATTTCCACTGCTCATGTTCGTTGATTTACAGGTTTAGAAACAAGCATGGTTTCTGAATTCTAATGTTGAAATGACTCTAATTTTGAAATGAAGAGGAAGGAGGAATGGAAACAAAATAAAATTAATTGTTAACGTGAAAAGAGCATAAAAAGTGCTGTAATGTTTGTTCAGGAACACTGATAAATACAAAATGGAGCATGTACTTTCCCTGCCCCTACCATGGTTATATGAACTGTTTTCCCGTGTTGCCACTTTATGACGCTGGCAAATTTGTAATGAACATTTGTTAATTTCTCTTATATTACTTGTTTTTCTTCACAACAGTTCCAGCATGAAACTATATAATATATAAGTTAGTAGGAGATAAAAACCATGAGTCAAGTGTAGTAAGTAAGTAGTCTAGTCACTACTACTACTAGTAGTACTAGTACTAGTAGTAGTATGTCTACAAAAATGCACTTCAACAAAATGAAAATGATAGTTGCAAACTAAGTCACCTTAACCCTTAACGTATCGTAATTAACTCACTTTGCTAAAACATAATTTTTTAGACCATGCCAAATCAATATAAATCGCCGATAATTGTAAAATCTGCATGAAATGTCACTGATTGTCATTAGCCAAAACAAAACTTCAATAAATAGAGGCAGATCGTCGTTTAGTTTAGTCGTGAAGTAAGCAACACACAATTTCGTAGACTAGTTGTCAATTCATCGTAATTCATAATTCGGTTCAGAAATAGCCAAGTGATCTTTAGAAAACAAGAAATTAATATCTTATGAATGAATAAATTGAATTGAAACTGAATATGAATAAATTGAAATAAATAAACGAATGATTTAAAATGAATAAATGGAAGAAAATGAATATTAAATGTCTAGTTAGCACTTAGTAGACTATTATATTATTATTATTATTACTAATTAATTAGACAGTTATTAATTTTGTCACAATAGTTGAATAGTCAATAGTAATTTAGTATTAAGTATTGTGAATAACAAAAAACCAAAATCTTACCTTCAAAGGGTAATGGCACTCCAGGTGAAATTTAGTTATGTACACACAAATTTATGTCACTAAAACAAAGTCTCGTTTTCCAGCAACTTTCTGTCCCAGACACACTAGATGGTGTTCTATTGAACCTCCGTACGGACAACTGGGACATTTATATTTGCCTCCACACGGACGACCGAGGTTGTGTTGCCACGTTTGTCTTTTGTTTTGTTAGAATGGTACATTCTTAAAATCGTTAATACAACTATATAAATTATGTTCCATTCATTTTAATGATATTTTAAAATAAAATAATAATAAAATAATTACGATGATTTTAGTATTAACGTTTATAAGGAAGTAGACATGTTGTAAAGATGGTGTTCAATGCTTGTGACAATATTTCTGGCCAACAATTACGTGGTAGAAAACAATTCTAAAAATAGAACTATATTCTGCTTCTTCTTTCGGTCGCCTGAAATATGTTTATAACTGCAGTGTTGTCTCTTGTATGAATCTAACAGTCTTTTTTAGTTCACTCAGCGGTCCATAGAGTTTATCTTCCACTGTTGTCTCTCTAGGCCAGAAGGTTCGCCTGGATATGTTGTAGTTTGGGCAATCCTGGAGTATGTGCTCTGCTGTCTGCGACGTCAAACCACATGTGCACATGGCTGTTTCACCAATCTTGAATTGTGTATACATGTGGTTGCGTAATCTATTGTGTCCTGTTCGGAGGCGCAGAGTAATAGCTTGTTCTGGTCTGTCCATAACGTGGTAGTCGTCTTGAGTAAGGTTTGGTGGCCTTCTGACTGATTTAATCATTCTTTTCTTTTGGTGGTATGTAATGGATTGGAGAACTTGGTGACAACTGGTAAGATCGAAGGGAACAGACCAAGGGGAAGACCTAGAAGCAAATACCTGGATGGCTTGGCCTTGTGGCATGGTCGAGACAGAAACACAGAGCTGATCCACGACTCTGGTGATCGAGTGAGATGGCAAAACATGACCGCCAACGCTTACCGGCATGGCATATGATGGATGGATGGAATGGGCACATCAGGTTGTTCTTCTTTTGCTCCTTCCTTAGCCAATCGATCAGCTCTGTCGTTTCCGGGGACTCCACAGCGGGATGGTATCCACTGTATGGTGATCTTACGCTGACTGCTAAGTTCAGAAAGTAGTGTCCTTACAACTGGCAATTTCCCAGACAGGAGTTCCTCTATTACGGATACCACAGGTTGTGTACCAGGTCTTGTACACAGGTTGTGTGTCCGGTCTTAGTCAGATATGACTGAGCTACCGTATAACAGTAGACGGTACTATCTGCTTTCTGTTAGCGCCGAACGTCGGACGGCGCTTACCAAACCCGACACCCCACACTGTGCCAACGGCTTCGGGCGGAAGAGCACAATTGGGAGGGTACAAGCCTTACCCTGGTGCGAGGAAATGCAAGCTAAAGACAAAATGTCATGGCAGGGCAGACCAGGCCCTAAGCCTTGGTTGGCGGCTGGTCTAGGATCGAAGCTCCGACAGGCGGACAGTTAGAGCATTGCTTTGCTGATCTGGCAGCTTCTGCAGCTTGTCTTTTTCCAGATGTAGAGGTGTTACCTTTCCTCTGGAGTGAACTTGGCAGGCCGAGAGAGGGATCATGCTGTATGGGCAACACATGATCTCTATATTGTAGCCCAGGTTTTGTGCTATGGAGAGGCAATAACTCCATCCCTGGTCTTAACCGGTCTCGGAATCAAAGCGAGAGGCAACCGTTACGGGTTATAAGTCCCTGTCAGTTGGCGTAGGCAAGAGGCGCCACGCGTTGCCTCTGACGGTGGGAGACACCTGCAGGTGTCACTGATCAGCTACCGCCCGCCTCAAGCTGGGCAGCCCCCGGCCAATTGGGTGCTGATCCGCCACAGCCTGCTTGGGGCTAGGACAAAATCTGAATCCCAGGCTGTAAAACTAATGCACCAGGTACTAATAAAAAGAAAAATAGAAACCTCAAGCTACGACTTGCAACCTGGAACGTGAGAACCATGTGTCCAGGATTTTCCACTGACTTGACCAATATTAACGATGTGAGAAAAACGGCTGTGATTGATGCCGAACTCAATCGTCTTAACATTGATATTGCTGGCCTGCAGGAGACTCGCCTCGCTGAGGAAGGGTCACTCAGGGAAAACAATTACACCTTTTTTTTTTGTGGAAGGGTAGAGGGCAGGCAGAAAAAAGGCAACACGGTGAAGAATTCGCTACTGGGCATGATTGAAATTCCAGCAGGAGGAAATGAAAGACTATTATCCCTGCGTTTGGCAACCTCTTGTGGTTTTGTCACCATTATTACTGCATATGCACCGACACTCGATTCCTCTGATGATGTGAAGGACTCGTTCTATGAGGAGTTAGACTCCGTGATCAAAGCAGTTCCAAAATCTGACTATATTTATATGCTCGGTGGTTTCAATGCTCGTGTGGGCAAGGACTCGAGTTCATGGCCAGTGTGCCTTGGAAAATACAACATCGGTCGCATGAATGAAAATGGGCAAAGGCTGCTGGAGCATTGCACCAGAAATGACCTATGTATTACAAACTCCTTTTTTAAAAGAAAAGAGCTGCATAAGGTCACATGGAAACATCCAAGATCCGGCCATTGGCACCAGCTGAACTTCATCATCACACGGAGACAACATCTGAACCATATATCATTGACTCGAAGTTACCACAGTGCTGACTATGATACGGATCACTCTTTGGTTGTTGCAAGGGTTAGACTGAGACCAAAGAGAATCTACACAGCTAAACACAAATCTAGCCCTAGGATTAATATTATTAACACTCACGATCCTGAAAAGTGCTTTCAGTTCAGTTCAACAGCAACTTGAAGACGCTTTCACTGATACACCAGAAAATTGTACAGTAAATGAAAAATGGGGTCAACTTAAAGAAACTCTTTATCAAACTGCGGTAGGGGTTTACTGCACTGTGGATCATAAGAGGCAGGACTTGTTTGCGGCAAACAGCCAGATTCTGCAGCCCTTGATTAATAAGAAGAAGATAGCTCTCTTAAGAAACAAGGAAAGGCCAACGCTTAACACTCTAAGTGAGCTAAAGCAAGCTAGGAAGGATGTGCAAAAGGCTGCCAGGCAGTGTGCAAATGATTATTGGATCAAGTTATGTGAGTCCATTCAAATCGCACGTGATAAGGGAAACATCAGAAGCAAGTATGAAGGAATAAAGAAAGCCTGTGGTCCAGTGATCAAAAGAAGTGCACCATTTAAAACCTTGACTGGAGAAATCATAACTGATAAGAAACAGCAGATGGGTAGAGCACTATTTGGAGCTTTACTCAAGTGAGACCAAACTAGCGGACGATGCCCTCAAAGCCATAGAGGCTCTATCAACTCTTGACCACCTGGACACACTTCCCAACATAACAGAAGTTAAGTGTGCTATAAATGAACTTGCATCTGGCAAGGCTGCAGGTAAGGATGGGATTCCAATAGAGGTTATCAGGAGTGGGCAAGACACACTCACTCTACAGATCCACCAGCTAATAGAGCTATGCTGGCGAGAAGGACAAGTCCCACAGGATTTCAAAGATTCAAGCATCATAACACTGTACAAGAACAAGGGCCTCGGAGCGACTGTAACAACTATAGGGTATCTCACTTCTGTGTATTGTTGGAAAAGTATTTACCGGAATTGTTCTGCGCAGACTTCAAGTCCTAGGAGATCAAGTCTACCCCGAATCACAGTGTGGCTTTCGACAGAACCGGTCTACCATTGCTATGATATTCTCATTGCGACAAATGCAAGAAAAATGCCGTGAACAGAATCAACCACTGTTTATTGCCTTCGTCGACCTCACAAAGGCATATTTGTGATAGGCATCTTGTGAAAGTCTTGTGCAAATCTTGTGCATATTTGCGAAAGGCATATTGTGTGCACATTTGATTTGGTCAGTCGTGAGGGTCTGTTCAAGGCACTAAAGAAGACTGGCTGCCCACCAACTCTTCGTCCATTGTGGAATCGTTCCACACAGGCATGAAGGGTATAATCAAGTTTGATGGTGCAACTTCTGAAGAGTTTGAAATCAAGAGTGGAGTTAAGCAAGGTTGTGTACTAGCTCCCACCCTCTTTGGGATATACTTTTCACTTCTACTGAATTATGTGATCAGGATGATGGTGTATACATTCACTCACGCTCAGATGGTGGCCCCTATAATGCTCAGAGATTGAAGGCCAAGACCAAAATTAGGAGGGTACTGATCAGAGAGCTGCTTTTTGCAGATGATGCTGCAGTTACGACCCACTCTGAAGAAGAATTGCAATGTCTACTATCTGCATTCTCCAATGCTTGTTCTGAATTTGGTTTAACAATTAGCAAAAAGAAGACACAGATTATGTCACAAGGTGCACATGGGGTACCATCAATCTTTATTGACGACGCCGAACTAGAGATGGTATACCATTTTACATATCTACGATCAGTGGTAAATAGCAAATTATCCCTAGATCAGGAAATCAACATCCGGATAGGTAAGGCAGCAACAGCAATGAACAGGTTAAGAAAAAGAGTCTGGGAGAACAGGAAGCTTACTGCCGAAACAAAAGTCCTTGTCTATCAAGCCTGTGTCCTTAGTACTCTTCTTTATGGCAGTGCTTGCTTGCTTGTGTTCGTTGGCTTGAGCTCCAACGCGAAGTCCTGTATGTCGGATGAAGGCATCCTGTTGTCCAACATCAGTGTGATGTCATACAGGACCTGCGTTTTGCGTGAGTATCCGTTGTCCCATGTCTGGCTTATTGGTGTGCAGACTGGTGGTTCCTCGCCGTACAGGCAGACACTCTCCGACTTCGGAGGAATCGGCGATCCTACTGACTTTAGCCAGGACCCCGAAGGGACCTGTTGCCCAGGACGCTCGACGAGGACGCGTCAATAGGTCTTGGCCAGTATATAACCCGGCCCTGGTGCCCTGGAAACACCTCTGCGTCCCTTTATGGCAGTAAAACCTGGACAACTTACTCACACCAAGAGAAACGTTTAAACAGCTTTCATATGCGGTGTCTGCGAAGAATTCTTAGTATTAAGTGGCAAGACAAAATCACAAATACTGAAGTATTGGAAAGATCAGGTTGTGTGACGGTTTATTCCATGCTCAGTCTTCGTAGACTTGGTGGATAGGACATCTTAGGAGGATGGATGATGGTAGAATACCAAAGGACATCTTTTTTGGTGAATTACAGATGGGTAAGAGATCTCAGGGTCGGCCTCTACTACGATACAAAGATGTGTGTAAGCGGGACATGATTGATACAGGCATTGATAATGCACAGTGGGAGCAAGTCGCCGCTGAACGTGTTGCATGGAGGGCAAACATCAGAAATGGAATAAAGACAAAGGAGAAAATGATTGCAGATAAGTCACACACCGTGCGTGTGAGACGTAAGATGGTGCATGTTGGTGGAAGTGACCACGTGTTCACATGCACTCGCTGTGAACGAACATTTACAGCGCGAATTGGCCTTATCAGTCACATTCGCTACCGCCATAGGTAAAAGTTATTATGCCTTTTTAAATCACAAACTATCGTCTAACAAGACGGCAAGGTGCCAATGAATGTGTACCATGGTTGGTATTTTGTAATTTCGCTGTGGCTATCTTGACTGCCTCAATTTCAGCATCATAGTTATGTCAGTACTTTCCTGTTGGAACTCTGGCCGTGTCTCTAGTATTATTTGGGTATTCTATGTACACTCCCGCTCCGCCATTTCGAACAGCATTTTGTGCTGACCCATCTGTGTAGATTCGGATCCAGAGATCCTGTGAGTATTCGTCATCAAGGAAGCTGAGAGTGGTTGTTCTGCGCTGTACACTGTTCTGTTCTTCCTTGTCAAATATTCCTCTCACTTTTGTCTGGATTTGTAGCGATAGTCTATGTTCATCTTTCTACGGGGTTCGCTCTGGAATAGTTGTCAGGGGGATACCAACTGTGGGAAGATCGATGGTTTCTCTGCAGAGTTGTTTGGCCTAGTGGATGAAACTACTTCTTTTCCACCGCCCCATAGCTAAGTTTTCAAATCGGTTCTTCACAGGGTGGCCTGGCAAGCTGAGGAACTTGTCTGCTTGTATTAGTGTTTTTGAATCTCTGCGTTCTCTTAGAGCTTGTGTCCCCCCCCCCCCCCCATTTTCTCCATTGCTACTATAGGGGTTGATCTCATCCCTCCTGTGATGACTCTAAGAGCTTGATTTTGCACCTTGTCCAGCTCCTGTAATGTGGTTTTTGATGCTGAACACCACGCAGTTGACCCGTATTCCAAGTGTGGTCGTATGCTCTGTTGATAAACTTTGCTAAGTATTTTCTCACTGGCTCCCCAATTGGTTCCACTTAGCTTTCTCAGGATGGCTATTTTCCTTCTGGCTTTTGCTACTGCTTTTTTGATGTGTTTTCTCCATGTCAGCCTGTCATCGAATGTTACACCAAGGTATGTTGGTTCTTTATCTTCTCTTAAGGGTCTTCCATTTATCTGAATGATCCCTGCCTTTTGTTTCTGAGAAAGGGTAAATAGAGTGGTCTGCACTTGTCAGTGTTTATGCTGACACACCATCTATCCGTCCATGCAACAAATGTATCTACAGCTCTCTGTAGCAATATGGTGGCCACTGATGCATGTTCATTTGCGCTCCACAAAACCAGGTCATCAGCGTACATTGCCGCTTTAATTCCATACGGTAGATTAGCAACAAGATCATTAATGAAGATTAGAAAAAGTGTTGGGGACAGGATTCCGCCCTGGGGAACACCGTGACGCAATAGTACTTTCTTGCTCTTGAGACCATCTAACTGTACTCGGGCTCTTCTGTTGTGCAAGTATGCTTTCACCCATTGTACATTCTTCCATTGACTTTACAGTTTCTCAGTTTCTTCATCAGACCTTCTTTCCAGACTTTGTCAAAGGCTTTCTTCAGATCTATCCAAGCCGCAAGTACCAGCTTCTTCTCTTGGAATGCATCATCAACTTCTTGAGAGAGGTAGGTTGTCTGATCTTCCATAGAGTAGCACTGCCTACAGGCAGCCTGTTGTGGCACAAGGATGTTTTCACTTTCAATGTACCACTGTAGTCTGTGATTGATGACGCGCTCCATTGTTTTGTAGGGACAGCTGGTGAGGCTAATGGGTCTGTAGCTGGAGGCAATGGAACTGTCTTTCCCAGATTTTAGGAGGGGTATTATGATTGCTTCTCTCCAGACTTGTGGAACACTGTCTAAGGTCCATGTGTTATTAAAGATCTGTAGCAGCTTTGCTTTGGCAGAGTGGCTTGCTTCGCTTCGGAAGTCACGGGTGACAAGCATTGTCTGGATCTTTTCTCCTGGCCATGCTGGTGTGCTGGGGAATGAACAGGCGGACAGATTGGCTGGCTCTGCAAAACTTGGTGGAGTATTGATGCATGATAAGGAAGACGTGGTTGCGGCCTTGTGGGAGCACGTGTACACCTCGGAGAAGCAAATGGATCATCATGGTCTGGCAAGAACGAGATAGCGAGGAGTGGCGAGGGTATCTGGCCGACGCTCTACGTTCAGAGGAAAGGCGAGACGGACATATAATCAGATTGCTACTGGTACTATTGCTGTTGGAACTCTTCGCTGGCTGTGATGGATGGGGAAGGAGCACTTATGGGAATGTCCCGAATGCTGTGATGTCGGTTCCTAAATCAGCCAGTCAATCAATCAATCAATCAATCAATCAATCAATCAATCAATCAATACTTAGCTCTTGAAGAATGGTTGCATTTGTTTCTTTTTTAAAAAAATCCTAAATATTCTTAATACTCGTCTATAACATTTATATTCAAAGGCAGCTATGCGCTGTTCAGCTTGTTTAGTAAGTGTCCTGGTCTCACAGGCGTATGTTGCAATAGGAAAGATGCATGCTCTTAAAAATCTAAGTTTTGTAGTTATATTTATCCCACTCCACAGTTTATTCAGTTTTAGTCCGTAAAGAGCATAGCTATTCGTCCGTTAACTTCTTTCATTGTGTCACCAGTTTTGGTAATCAATGATCCAAAATATTCGAAATTTTTTATCATTAACATATATTTCTATCTCCGTAGTAGTTTTATATGCATGCATTATCTTTGTTTTTGCTATGTTATGATATAAGTTGTGATTTTTACTATTCGCTTGGGTTGAGGTTATTAGATTAGATAACAACAGAGATGATACAATCCTTATCCAGTTTTGGCATTGATACTATCACAACTATCACATAATTATGTAAGGATATGTAATACTGGGTACATCCGCAAGGATTAAAAAAATAAAACATCCATTTTCGTTACACTACCCAAGAAGCCAAGAGCTGTTGATTGTGAGGATTACAGAGCTATTAACTTAAATTAAAAAAAACAAAAAAACAATGTGTGATTCTGGCGTACACTCGCTAATTCTAAAGAGTTCTTAAATTGTGTTGAAATTCTCCGAATGTGACTTTTTTTTTTTAAGGAGTCAGTAGCCTTTATGAAGATATCCGTGGTTTAAATGACATGTAACTAAAACCAAACCAATATTCATAGTATCTTGTCTCCTAAATACAATGTCTGTTTAGTGTCATATATAGCATGAATGTCAAACATGCGGTCATTTATGGACTCAAGCGCGACCACGATATGTCAAATTTTCTTATGCGTCAATGCCCGTCTTGTGTTTATGTGGTCACAATAATTAATAATCCTACACAATACAGCACATTACAAATTACTTCGACTGCCTACCGCGAACCCGTAAAAAATTACAAGTATAACCTTGACCACAGAAGTTGAAAAACAACCAAATACAGAGGTTCTAGAAAAACTGGGAATGAAGAGAGAGTTGATGAAAGAAATAAAGAGGCAAGTGAAATATTTCGGCCACGTTCAAAGACATGATACTCTTATAAAAATCATACTGGTGGCAAGCGAGCAAGAGGTAGACAACGATACAAGTGGGAAGATAACATAAAGAGATGGACGAACATCAGCCTGACAGAATGTACAGTCAGGGCGAGAGACAGACATTGCAGACAACCTTCATTGTGCAGGCGGTACCTGATTGATTTATTGATAGAAGTTGCGTGATCGAAAGGTTAAGAAGGTTCGCCAGTAAAGCTGGCTCACGCGCAAAAATAAGTCCAGCGTGGACTACGCTTGAATTCAAAAGGGAGCCAACGAAAGACAAAACAAATGAAACATCGACCTTTATTAAACATAGCTAACACATATAGGTTTTGGGGCCGTGATGTCTATGCAGGAGGAAATGACACCTGAAGAATTGGCAGTACAAGCTAGAGATATCTTGATAACAGCAGCCGAAGATTTAATTCCGACCAAGAATAAGCAACATAAGCCATGGATTACATCAGACACGTTTGAATTAACAAAATAACGAAGGGATTTGAAACAGAAAGCAGGAGAAACCAATAACAGCAGGATGCAGTATATATCTTTAATACAAGAACTAAGAAAGAACACAAGAAGGACAAAAACCAATATATACAAGGTTGTTGTACTAAAATAGAGCAATATCATAACACTGGAACAGATTACGAAATGTTCAAAGAAATGAAGTTATTGACAAGAAATGTTTAATCTCAATTAAATGTTATTTGTGACAAGTTGGGAAATACCCTAACAGAATCTAGACAAATTCTAGAAAGATTGTAGGAATACTGCAGTGGAATGTGTGATAGGAATGACTGTGAGGATATGAATGAGATACACGAAACAATGACAGCAGAGACAGAACCAGAACCCTGATTAGATGAAATTGTAAGGGCAATAATGAACCCGAAGAATAGCAAATCACCAGGATGTGATGAGATACCAGCTGAACTACCAGCGAGATGAGAAGAAAGCATACGAATCTATCACGCATCATGTAAAAAGATATGGAGATATTGTATATGGCCAAAAGATTGGAAGATAACTATCTTCATTCCAGTACCAAAAAAGGGCAAGTTAAAATCATGCACCCTCTATAGAACTGTTGCTCTGTCAGTCATGCAAGTAAAATTCTACTAAAATCATATTTGGAAGACTTCGTAAGAAAATGGAAGAAGAGACTAACGTGGTTCAAGCTGGATTTAGACAAGGAAGAGGAACAAGAGGTCACATAATCAATCTGCGTTTCTTATTCTTCTGCGTTCATCCGGATTTGTTTTTTCCAGATGTGACTGCGTTGTGCCTGTTTACAGCAGAGCTGCGTTCTTGCGCCGTTAGGCCGACACATCCGACTTCTGCTGTTGACCGGGTTAACCTTCCCGGATCAATCTGCGTTTAATAATAGAGAAGTGTAGAGAATTTAACGTAAACATATTCTCATGTTTTGTGGATTATTCAAAGACATTTGATTATGTACAACATCAGAAACCATGAGGAAAATGAGCTTTCCATCATATGTAGTGCAACTCATAAAAATGCTCTATCTACCAACAAGCATCGGTTAAAATAGATGGCGAGACATAAGACTGGTTTGATATCAAGCAAGGGGCCCGTCAGAGCTGTGTCCTGTTCCCCTATTTGTTTAACCTGTACACCGAAAATATAATGAGAAATGTCAGAGATGATATAACACAGAAGCAATATGATGCTCTAAATATAGGTGATCATGACATATCAGAGATTCGATATGCTGATGATACAGTATTACTATCCACATCACAGAATGGTATAGACAAACTAATAACCTCAACGCAAAAGAATAGTGAAAATCACAACTTATATCTCAACATAGCAGAAACAAAGATAATGATAATGCATACAGATCAAACTACTAAGGATAAAGGAATATGTGGTAATGAGGAAAAATTGGAGGTGGTAGAACATTTCGAATATCTTGGGTCACTGTTTACCAACAATGGTGATACAATGAAAGAAGTTAACATACGAATATCTATTGCTCTTCAAAGACTAAAACAACTGAATAAATTGTGGAGGGGGACAGACAGAACTACAAAACTTAGATTTTTAAGAGCATGCATCTTTCCCATTGCAACATACACCTGTGAGACCTGGACACTTACTAAACAAGTTGAACAGCACATAAATGCCTTTCAATATAAATGTCATAGACGGGTTCTGAGAATATCTTTGATACAGAAAAGAGCAATGCATCCATGCAACAAGAGCTGAATATTGAAGAAGGTTGGCTACTAAAAATAATAAAACAAAGAAAATTGAAATATTTTGGTCACTTGAAACGTCATGAAAGTTTGGAGAGAACACAAATCGAGGAGTATATGCCAGGGAAGAGAGGAAGAGGAAGGCCAAAGAGAAGATGGGTGCAGGTTGTGGCGTATGATCTCCAGATCGGACGCGGGACACCTTTCTTATGATCGGGTAGTTTTCCGGGGGGTTGTTAAGGGAGCGAGGTTCTGCAAAGGGCTCTCTACTGAATGGATGAATGAATGAACACATATAGTTCGGGAAACAACGATTTTCCCCACATATTCGCCTGCATTAAATTATATTTTGAATATAAAATAAATATATTAATTATTACATTGCTCGAACCATTGTAGTGTAACCAAAGTACAATAACTAAAACATTTATGAAACAGTTGTGTCCCCTGTGGATTTGTTACAATCCTCATTTCATTCAGGGAATAATGTGTTTTGCTAGGTTAACTCCCTTTAACTTGGATTAGAATTGAATTGTTAGAAGACACAGGTTATGGTCGTCACTGGGAAGAAGGAAATACCACAGAATAATATAAAAGTAAATGGGCATATTCTTATACAAGTGAATCGGTACAGTTATCTCGGCACAGTCATTACATCAGATGGGGGATGTCTTGAGGAGATTAGAACAAGAATTTCCTTTGCGAAGGTAGCCTTTTGCAAGATGAAACACATACTGACCAATAAAAAGATATCAACTGAAACGAGAAAAAGAGCGTTGAAGTGTTAAACCTGTACTTTTGTATGGATGTGAAGCGTGGGCAATGAGCAGACACGCTGAAAAACATCGGATGGCTGTGGAAATGTGGTTTCTGAGGAAAATGCAAAGAATACCATGGATAGAGAGAAAAAGCAACGAACAAGTTCTTCAAGAAACAAATAAAGATGTAACCTGATTAGAGACATTAGACGTAGACAGTCAAAATTGGGCGGGGGGGGGGGCATGTTATAAGAAGAAATGAATTAAAGAACTTGGTGACGATTGGCAAAATCGAATGGAAGAGACCAATAGGAAGACCGAGAAGTAAATACTGGATGACTTGGTCATGTGGCATGGTCGAGACAGAAACACGGAGCTGATCCACGACTCTGGTGATCGAGTGAGATGGCAAAACATGACCACCCACGCTTATCGGCATGGCACATGATGGATGTATGGATGGAACTTCCTTTGCCATTAAACTGCTTTGTCGATTGATCGCTTTTAATTTTGCATGAGCAGAATTGGTAATCATTGAACGACGTGGTTTCCTTTGTTGTCCATATTTACCATAACCCTTATTTATGGCATAAAGTGAGTATTTAGTGGGTGCTATTATTGTACCAAGTGAGCAGGTAGAGTTACAATAGATTGTAATTGAATAGGGGTTATGGTAATCTCCGAGCGACAATAAAGAATTAGAAGAATGTAACATCCGAGTGAATGTAACATCCGAGTAAACGGGAAAATTCCATAACAAATAAATGAAACAAACAATAAATGTGTCTACTTCTGATTCAGTAATGTGTCCACTTATGATGTCAGTAATATGTCCACTTCTGATGCCAGCAATGTGTCCACTTCTGATGCCAGTAATGTGTCCACTTCGGATACCAGTAATGTGTCCACTTCTAATGCCAGTAATGTGTCCACTTCTGATATCAGTAATGTGTCCACTTCTAATGCCAGTAATGTGTCCACTTCTGATACCAGTAATGTGTCCACTTCTGATACCAGTAATGTGTCCACTTCTGATATCAGTAATGTGTCCACTTCTGATATCAGTAATGTGTCCACTTCTAATGGCAGTAATGTGTCCACTTCTGATACCAGTAATGTGTCCACTTCTGATATCAGTAATGTGTCCACTTCTGATACCAGTAATGTGTCCACTTCTGATGCCAGTAATGTGTCCACTTCTGATATCAGTAATGTGTCCACTTCTGATATCAGTACTGTGTCCACTTCTGATACCAGTAATGTGTCCACTTCTGATATCAGTAATGTGTCCACTTCTGATACCAGTAATGTGTCCACTTCTGATATCAGTAATGTGTCCACTTCTGATATCAGTAATGTGTCCACTTCTGATACCAGTAATGTGTCCACTTCTGATATCAGTAATGTGTCCACTTCTGATACCAGTAATGTGTCCACTTCTGATATCAGTAATGTGTCCACTTCTGATATCAGTAATGTGTCCACTTCTGATATCAGTAATGTGTCCACTTCTGATGCCAGTAATGTGTCCACTTCTGATATCAGTAATGTGTCCACTTCTGATACCAGTAATGTGTCCACTTCTGATATCAGTAATGTGTCCACTTCTGATACAAGTAATGTGTCCACTTCTGATGCCAGTAATGTGTCCACTTCTGATACCAGTAATGTGTCCACTTCTGACGCCAGTAATGTGTAAACTTCCGATGGCAGTAATATGTCCACTTCTGATGCCAGTAATATGTCCACTTATGATGCCAGAAATATGTCCACTTATGATGCCAGTAATATGTCAACTTCTGATGCCAGTAATATGTCCACTTCTGATGCCAGTAATGTGTCCACTTCTGATGCCATTAATATGTCCACTTATGATACCATTAATGTGTCCACTTCCGATGCAAGTAATGTGTCCACTTCTGATGCCAGTAATGTGTCCACTTCTGATATCAGTAATGTGTCCACTTCTAATGCCTGTAATGTGTCCACTTCTGATGCCAGTAATGTGTCCACTTCTGATATCAGTAATGTGTCCACTTTTACGGCCAGTAATGTGTCAAATTTTAAGACTAGTAATGTGTCCACTTCTAAGGCCAGTAATGTGTCCACTTCTAAGGCAGTAATGTGCCCACTTCTGATGCCAATAATGTGTCCACTTCTAAAGCCAGTAATGTGTCCACTTTTAAGGCCAGTAATATGTCAATTTCTAAGGCCAGTAATGTGTCCACTTCTAAGGCCAGTAATGTGTCCACTTCTAAGGCAGTAATGTGTCCACTTCTGATGCCAATAATGTGTCCACTTCTAAGGCCAGTAATGTGTCCACTTCTAAGGCCAGTAATGTGTCCACTTCTGATGCCAATAATGTGTCCAGTTCTGATGCCAGTAATGTGTCTACGTCTGATTCAAGTAATGTGTCTACTTATGATGCCAGTCCACTTCTAATGTCAGTAATGTGTCCACTTCTGATGCTAGTAATGTGTCCACTTTTGATGCTAGTAATGTGTCCACTTCTGATGATAGTAATGTGTCCACTTCTGATGCCAGTAATATGTCTACTTCTGATTCAAGTAATGTGTCTACTTATGATGTCAGTCCACTTCTAATGTCAGTAATGTGTCCACTTCTGATATCAGTAATGTGTCCACTTCTGATGCCAGTAATGTGTCCAGTTCTGATGCCAGTAATGTGTCCACTTCTAAGGCCAGTAATGTGTCCACTTCTAAGGCAGTAATGTGTCCACTTCTGATGCCAATAATGTGTCCATTTCTAAGACCAGTAATGTGTCCACTTCTAAGGCCAGTAATGTGTCCACTTCCGATGCCAATAATGTGTCCACTTCTGACGCCAGTAATGTGTCTACTTCTGATTCAAGTAATGTGTCTACTTATGATGCCAGTCCACTTCTAATGTCAGTAATGTGTCCAGTTCTGATGCCAGTAATGTGTCCACTTCTAAGGCCAGTAATGTGTCCACTTCTAAGGCAGTAATGTGTCCACTTCTGATGCCAATAATGTGTCAATTTCTAAGACCAGTAATGTGTCCACTTCTAAGGCCAGTAATGTGTCCACTTCCGATGCCAATAATGTGTCCACTTCTGACGCCAGTAATGTGTCCACTTCTGATGCCAGTAATGTGTCTACTTCTGATTCAAGTAATGTGTCTACTTATTATGCCAGTCCACTTCTAATGTCAGTAATGTGTCCACTTCTGATGCTAGTAATGTGTCCACTTATGATGCCCGTAATATGTCCACTTTTAATGGCAATAATGCCAGTCCACTTCTGATGCCAGTAATATGTCCACTTCTGATTCTAGTAGTGTGCCTACTTTTGATGCCAGTAATGTGTCCACTTCTGATGCCAGTAATGTGTCTACTTATGATGCTAGTAGTGTGCCCACTTTTGATGCCAGTAATGTGCCCGATTCACCAGTGAGGGAGCCGGTTTCTAACGGCATGGGAAGCCAGCATGTACAAGGGTGCCATGACAGATATAACACGGCGCCCAGGATGACTTCATAGCGCAAGTGAACTAGGTGCCACTTTCTCTACATGAGTCACTTTTATTCAAGACCTCTTCACCACTGTTTGTTTTCAGCTTTCCAGTTTAGTTTTTATGCTCTCAATGGTCTCTGTGACTCCCAAACAATCGGTATTAGGTAATGCTCTATGTGACCAAATTCGTCTCCAGTCGTCTTGACTTGACTTACCACTGGATTCAGATGGACTCAGGCGAGAGAGTGAGGTCGACGAATTGCGCAACTCTTCCTCACTTTAATCCAATTCATCGAGCAAGTCATTCTTCATCCAACTTAAACCCCACTGGATAAAAAGAATGGTCATCATCATTCTTGATGGACAAACACGATGTGACCAACAAATTAAGTCGCTTCTTTAAGTGTTTGTAATATATTAGACCCATGGTAACTATTGAAGCGTTTGCATATTTGTTATTTGACCTCCTTCCCCTCATCCTCATCCTCCCCCTTCTTATCCCTCTAGAAGCATAGGCTTTCAACCAACTCACGCCAAGCCCTAGTGCATTTCCTCATCTTCTGCTGCTCTCTCACTGTCATTCACACAATAGTATTTATATCCGTAATTCTTTTATTAAAGTGTTTTAAGGTCTTTCCCTATTTCCTTGGCCCTGCAGGTTCCAGAGAAAGGACTTTCTGGTTATACAGTTAAAACGTTTCCTCAGTGTGAGTCCTATCCGGCGCTCGTTTCTTGTCCTCGACTCTTGATTCGCTGGGATTTGTGTATTTCTCAGCATCAGTAAATATGTTATGCCATTGTAGTCCTGTTCCGCACTGCACCAATTAATTTTGGGCGTCTCAGTGGTGAAATGGTTACACAGCTTACCTCGCTCTCCGAAGGAGACTCTTGAGGGATCGTCGCTGGAACTACGGAGTTCGTGCTTTGTGCGACGTTTTCGAAGAGACCGAGGTATATGAAATAAGACCCGGTGCAGTGAAGTCGATCCGCTCGTCTGTACACTCCATTTAAACCAGTCAACGAATGCTTGCAGTTTGCTGGTCATTGATCCGCTCGTTATCCATGTGTTTGATCTGTACCATAGCACTGATTTAATCCTAGAGTTAAATATTCAAAGTTTGG
Source organism: Cepaea hortensis (assembly GCA_963921405.1). Taxonomy (NCBI): domain Eukaryota; kingdom Metazoa; phylum Mollusca; class Gastropoda; order Stylommatophora; family Helicidae; genus Cepaea; species Cepaea hortensis. Next base: position 85,927,515 of record OY992883.1, read on the forward strand.
TAGTAGATTTATTTTCTGTTGACTTCCACACATTTCCTAGTGTCTTTAAAGCCCACTCCCGCCACTTTTATATTTTGAATTTTAAAACCAGGCGGCCTTGATTACTTAGGCTCAAGACCCCAATCCCCACCCTTCCCCATCTTTCCACTGCAAGGTATTATAGGCACTAGATGTCAGACAGCTTATTATTATGGAATATGAACAGAAGTTATATCCAGTAATTTAAATAGTTCTATAGGTCAAAGAAAAGTTGCTACACATTTCTTTGACCTATAGAACTATTTAAATTACTGGATATAACTTCTGTTCATATTCCATAATTATGGGTTCAGGTGGTTGATAGACGTGGCTAATGAAGACACCTTTTTGGGAATGTCTAGGTGGCCGTGCGTCTAAGTATACTTGTTTCTGCAGCGAGGTGCTGTCGTCATTTGAGGCAGTGTGCTGGAATCCCGGCGTGTCCACACTATAGATTTCAATTTGTTTATTGTCTAGTGTGTTCTCTAATCTATATTTCTTTCCTCTTCTAGAGTGCAAATCAATACTCGCGAACGTATTTCTCCTGCTGTGCAAGTTAGATTACAAGAAACACATAAAGTGCGTTCTTAGTAAGGAAAGACAAACAATACATGGTTGAGATTTGATTCTCAGAAAACACGCGAGACAGATTAAGTATTGTAATGAGGTTTTATTAATATCCAAATCTCATCCACTATAATTTCTGCTTGTGGTAATCGAAATGTTTACAAACAAGGGGACACAACCCAGGGACAGCCTACAAAGCTATTGGTTTTAAATGTTTTACTGTTATTTGAAAGAAGCAAGTTACGCGACTTGTCTTTCTTAAATAAGATTATAATGATGATATGCCAATGAAAGGTTACATTTTTGGAATTTATTTGGTTATATCATTATTTTATTTGCTGTTGCTCCTAGACTGACGTGTTACTACCTATAATAATGAAACAACCATACACTATTTGTAACAATCATAGATGATTTTTTTAACAATCCGATAAAAATTGTAGCAATTACGGATAGTTATAACAAACCTGGATATCTACATGAATCCTGAGGTGTTTGTATCATCCCTTCAGTTTTTGTAACAGCACTAGCACATTTATTATAATAACTATAGCAGCTCTGGATATCTTAACATAAAATAATCTTGGAGTCCTCCTTCTTCATTTGTTCGTTAAACTTGGTTCTAATAATAGCTATATGATTAATAACTACAACAACCCTCTAGTACTTTAAACAGCCATGTAATATTTGTTACAACCATATATATATATATATATATATATATATATATATATATAAAACTTTATTATGTGTAGATAAAAAAGTTAAAACATTCATAATTGACCCGGAAATGGAAATGTTGAGTTGGAAGGATAAAACTTGACTTGGCTGACATCAGTTGGTGCGCCGCAGGATAAGTATAGTTTTGTGTGGTGGTTGAGACATTGTGCGACAAGCTTGTTGCCAGACAGCACTGCTACTTCATTTACTGATCGTACAATGTTTTGAATTCTGTCGAAGACAAATACAATAGGTACATATACGTTACTCAGGAATAAGAATTCTGTCGAAGACAAATACAATAGGTACATATACGTTACTCAGGAATGAGAATTCTGCCGAAAATTACTGTTTGATAAACTAGTTAATTCTATTGAAGTTACATACAAAAGGTGGGTACATGTCATACAGGTGTGTGGGCTCTGTCGAAGATACAAAGACAGTTGCGGGCGCTGTCAGATTCTCACCCAGGGTTGCGACCGTCGTCTGTACCAACACCAGACGAAAGCAACCGGGCTCAACTTTGAGCGATGATTAGACAAGCAGGTATTACGCAGCGTCTTCGACAACGCCAGCAAGAGTCAGCCAGGCTCAGCCCTGAGCAACGCTAAGCCTGTGACGGGTCAGTCAGAACACTGCGTGAAACTAGTGGCTCACGCAGGGGGACTGTACCCCGACTGGCGAGAATACTGAACGGCCAGCAGACTGGCTTGAGACGTCGTATTGGACAGACGGGTTTGAATGGTTGCTGGTAATGAATGGAGTTTGAGCATGAACCGAGAGCTAGCCTGTACGAGTGTTGGAGACCGAATGCCTGTGTTATTGACTTGTAAGTGTATTGCATTGATGTATTGCATTGATATATTATATGATGACATTATGAATTATGATTGCGCGATGTATGCATTTATTGTAAAGTGTGCGTTGCGCGAATAAAGTGTTTGAATCGTTATTGCCGTGGGTCACGTCAAGTGATTTAATAACAGTAATTAGCTTCTCACTTGTCAACAAACGAGCCTTAGTACTTGCCTTACGCAAGACCCTGACAAGTGCGTTGGTATAGTTTACAGTGAAGATACAAAGACAGTTGCGGGCGCGTTGGTATAGTTTACAGTGAAGATACAAAGACAGTTGCGGGCGCGTTGGTATAGTTTACAGTGAAGATACAAAGACAGTTGCGGGCGCGTTGGTATAGTTTACAGGGAGCTATGCTGATAATGCCGACTCTGTGGCTAAGGAGTTAAATATGCAGCTCGTAATCCCGCAGACCGCGTTCAAAACACCGTTGCAGGCGATTTGGCAGCAGAACGCCTTGCGTTGGGTTTTTAATAAAATGGTGTGGGTGCGGGTCGTTCAGAGAGCAATAGCAAACTACTGAACGTATACTTGCCAAGAGATCACAAACAGCCAACAATGCTGGGGTTGACTGCGACGTCTTGTAAAGGATATGCAATTAACTTTTTTTTTAAACGTTGATATTATCATACGTGCCGTCGGTCGTAGGTTCGACGCCTGCGTTCGTTGTTTACCAACACAGGAACAGACTGGCCACATGTTCATAGGTGCATTCAGGACTAGAAAATGTGATAGTACTATCATATCACAGAAGCCCACAAAACGTGATGGTCCTTTCATATCACAGAAGCTTACAAAACGTTACTGTCCTATAATATCACAGAAGCCTACAAAACGTGATGGTCCTATCATATCACAGAAGCCCACAAAACGTGATGGTCCTATCATATCACAGAAGCCCACAAAACGTGATGGTTCTATCATATCACAGAAGCCCACAAAACGTGATGGTCCTATCATAACACAGAAGCCCACAAAACGTGATGGTCTGTCACATCACAGAAGCCCACAAAACGTGATGGTCCTATCATATCACAGAAGCCCACAAAACATGATGATCCTATCATATCACAGAAGCCCACAAAACATGATAATCCTATCATATCACAGAAGCCCACAAAATATGATGATCCTATAATATCACAGAAGCCCACAAAACATGATGATCCTATAATATCACAGAAGCCCACAAAACGTGATGGTCCCATCATATCACAGAAGCCCACAAAACATGATGATCCTATCATATCACAGAAGCCCACAAAATATGATGATCCTATCATATCACAGAAGCCCACAAAATATGATGATCCTATCATATCACAGAAGCCCACAAAATATGATGATCCTATAATATCACAGAAGCACACAGAACGTGATGGTCCTATAATATCACAGAAGCACACAGAACGTGATGGTCCTATAATATCACAGAAGCCCACAGAACGTGATGGTCATATCATATCATACACGCCCACAGAACGTGATGGTCCTATCATATCACACACGCCCACAGAACGTGATGGTCCTATAATATCACACAAGCCTGCAAAACGTGATGGTCCTATCATATCACACACACCCACAGAACGTGATGGTCCTATTATATCACACACACCCACAGAACGTGATGGTCCTATCATATCACACACGCCCACAGAACGCGATGGTCCTATCATATCACACACGCCCACAGAACGTGATGGTCCTATCATATCACACACACCCACAGAACGTGATGGTCCTATAATATCACACAAGCCTGCAAAACGTGATGGTCTTATCATATCGCAGAAGCCTACAAAAAGTGATGGTCCTATCATATCACAGAAGTACACAAAATGTGATGGTCCTATAATATCACTGAAGCCTACAAAAAGTGATGGTCCTATCATATCACAGAAGTACACAAAATGTGATGGTCCTGTAATATCACTGAAGCCTACAAAAAGTGATGGTCCTATCATATCACAGAAGCCTACAAAACGTGATGGTCCTATCATATCGCAGAAGCCTACAAAAAGTGATGGTCCTATCATATCACAGAAGTACACAAAATGTGATGGTCCTATAATATCACAGAAGCCTACAAAAAGTGATGGTCCTATCATATCACAGAAGTACACAAAATGTGATGGTCCTATCATATCACAGAAGCTCACAGAATGTGACGATCATATCATATCACGGAAGCTCTCCATTTTCTCCATCGTTTTCTAGCGTCACTCCATTCTTCAGTTCAGGCATGCTACATGCTGATTCAATGGCGGACGAACCGTTGTAACATTTAGGACAACTGCATGAGCGCGGTGAGACAAGGGTTTAATGCCAACTCTCGCCGTTCGCTACGTTAGGGAAAGACTGGCCCTTATTCCTCCGCCCTCCGTGCACTACAAAGGGCCTATAAAGATGTCATGGTCCTAACACTGCACATCTGACCGACGGTACGCAGTACTCTACCCACAATGTAACACACGTTTCGGGCTCCGGCTGGTCAGGTTATTCGCCTTCAGATTTACATCGGAAACAGGGCAGGATTAACCATTAAACAAATCAAATACGTGTTTAGAGTATAGGGGAAAACAGCACTACATACATGTCCCGTTGCCAGATTTATCATGAAGCACATGGTTCAAATTTGCAATACGCATCTGAACCAGGTTTTATAAAACGGGGTCACCACAATAAAAACTTTACAAACATAAATACAGTAGAAGCATTCAAGTTGATAGGGCCTCTTCATCCTTTCTCTAAACTTACAAAATAGCAGGAAACTGTTATGAGAAAATTATTTTATTTTAAAATATAATTAAATAAACATTATTTTCTTTCTTAATGTAGGTTTGTTTCGTTCTGAAAATTTTTTTTTTTTTTTATATTTTAACGTTTATTATTGTTTTATAATTTTAAATTACAGATATATTGAGGTTAAAATATCTTTTACGTGTTTAGGAAATAAAAAAGATCTTTATCCTACATCCCTCCTTTCCTGGGACTCACAGATGACATCATAAATAATTGTTTTACTCATCATCTTCATGTGCCCTTTAGTTAAACGTGAGCGTTCATGTAGGCCATCTCACACGATTACCAGAGTCGTGTGACAAAATATCATTATCTAAATATCTGTAAAGAAGTTAGTTTGCTATTGCTTTAAATTTTAGCAGTGATCATATTGATGGGTGGTCGTAACCATTCTATCCAAAAAGAGATCCTCCACCTTGCCAGATGTCAAACACGCCAAAACAAGGATAAAAGGATTTTTCCTAAGGATGCACTAGAATGGATCATGAACCAAGGAAACTAAGCGACAGGAGACGTCACAGGACAACAAAGATATACGCTGTGATGACTTCGTCAAGGTGACATGTGTTTTCGTTTGGGGATCCACGTTGGATTGTTGGATGCAAGTAAACGTATTTGAGCTTTGAGTGGATAAGAACCGGAGGCAATTGTTAGAAAGCAACTATGGAACTAAATGAATCTATCAAGAAAACGTAACGGCCAGGAACACAGGATGGTGGAATAGAAATAGGCTAGGTGGCAAGGTGAATAATCGTGCAGGTATAAACGTATTTAACTGTGCACACGTTAGATAGACAATATCTCGGTCTATAGTGACACAATGTTATATGGTTAATCTGTTGACACCAAATAAAACGGTGTAAAGTTTACTGGAGCCACATCGTCCTTATTCGCATTGTCAAGTTCGTTCTTTATTGGTGTTGCAGTTTTCTACGAGCTAATTTAAATTGCTTGCTGTAGATTATCAATAACTTAGAAGATGGATCAACAGCTTAGCACACCTGTCGTTGTGAAATTGGAGACAATCAACAACGTGGCTGTCTTTCGTCATGTGATGAGAAGAGAAGCATTAGAAAACATTGTGACAACTGGAAATACTAAGGGGAAGAGAAGCAGAGGTAGACTAAGAAAGATGATGCTGGATGGAGAGAGACGGTGGCATGTGGGATATCATCAACAGAGTTGACCCAGAACACCAATGTCTGAGATCTATGGAAAAACATGAACGGTCACGCCAGCTGGCAGACCACACGATTATGACGAGAAAAAACAACTATACTGTATCTGTCGGCTGCTCTTCAACCCCATCTACCACCTGCACACATGTCTTCACATTACCATGATCAGGGGGAGGGGTAAATGGGTACTCCACCTTGCCCAACCTTGGACAAACAAAGGATACACGATCTATCAACATATTCTATTCATCCTTTGTTAGTAATTCCCCAAAGATGTTAGCGTCTTGTCTCTATCCCTTGTTTTTACTACTTCTCATGCCCTTTGTTGCACTCACCCTGTTCTCTCTTTCTATAACCCGTTAACTCGTTCAGTCTTTTCCCTAACCAGTCTTACCATGTTCATCCACTTCTCCATCCATCACCATTTTCTTAATTTCCTGTCACCCTGAATTCCCTCAATCTCTCCCCACCCCCTCACCTCACCTCCTCCCGGTGAAACAGAACATATTCCTTATCTTATCTGCCACTCTTAGCTCCCCATTCCATTCCTATTCTCATTCCATGCCATCCATACACCGAAGAAACTTCAGAAATAGATCTTTAACTAATCTCCTTTCATTAATTAATTAATTAATTCATTCATTCATTCATTCGTTCGTTCATTCATTCATTCATTCATTCAATCAATCAATCATTCAATCCTGTACACTTCACTGAGGTAAACTGAGGAAGTTAATAAGAGAAAGATTAATCCATTCATCTATCCATTCATTAACCCATCCGTTCACCACCATCTCCCCTGTTTCCCGCCATATTTTAATATCTTCTCATACCATCAAACGAAAGCTTTCCATCACCGGTCACGTCTGCTGCCATGTAATAACCTTGAACTGTCTCCACTGCTTGCTGTGGGGTCATCCCAAGAGCCTCTGAAGCGTTCATGAGTTCGTTTTCTGTGGGGAAAATAACACGATGCTGTTATTCGTTATACATAAATATCAATTGGGGAACCCTCTGAGGCCATCAAGGCAATTATTAAATAAATACACACGTAATGTTTGGCGCGCATAGAAGTATATTTATGTGTAATGCGTGAACAACATTGGAACCGACCAATCAAATCTCTTCTTTAAATGTTCGTTGCAATACTGGACACAACATCACGGTCTGATGTATTTTTGTGTTTGTTGTTTGGCCTAGGCTGGTTTAATATAAATTTATGATACCTATTGAGCTCTGTCAATGGTTGGATAAGAATTATGTACATATTCTATAGTTGTGGGTTCATATGGATGATAGACCTGGCTAATGAAGACACTTTTTTAGGGTGCCTAAGTTGGTCATGCATCGAATTACACATGTTTCTGCAGCGAAGCGCTGTCGTCATTAGGTGATGACAAGTTCGAATCCCTGTCTTTAACTATAGCTTTCAATTGTAATGTTGTCTAGTACATCCTCTAGTCTCTAATTCTTACTCCTTCTTCTATGAGCGCCGAACAATACTTGTCTATTTATTTATTATTGGTTACCTGTCTGTCTGTTTACCAAACCGTATGTTTATCTTCACACCATCAGTCTTTATATTTCACTTAGACGTCAGCGTAACCGAAATGTTAAGAGCTATGGCTTTTATACTTCGTGTGCGCTGATGACGTGGTAGTAGGTTCATTCCATACGCCAGTCAGTTGGGCTGGAACGTTAACTTCTTATCCAGAAAGCAATAGGAAACTACTGAACGTAAAATCACCTATACGATCAGCCTGGGGTTGATCGCAACGTCCTGCTAAAGCACAATTCCAGGACCCGTTATCAGAGCACGGGAAGTTTATACGCGAGCGCTCTTTGCCTGTAAGGCCAGGCCGATCCCCCAGTCTAACCCACGGGAAGGAAATAGCACGCTTCCACAAGTGCCTGCGCCTGCTGACATCAGCGTTAGCGCCGTGGCTAGACCTCTGGCCATGTGTTGGAAACCGCAAGGGAGTTGATATTGTTGAATTGACCTGGGCTCTCCCGTCCACCCAGTCTAATAAGGGTACCAGGAAATGCCTCACGAGGTCAAGGTGGCCGGTGAGATACTGACAATATCACCCAGCCAGTGCTGATGGGTCTGTAGAAATATGCGTCTAGCACAGTGATTCTCAACCGGTGGGGAATCCCCCCCCTCCCCCCAGGGGGAATTTTAGGGTTTCCAGGGGGGAATTAATACTATTTCAAGATCGCATTAATACAAGAACCAGTTACTTGATATTGTGTTTCCCTCTAAATTTTACGGTTTTGTACTTCTCGCCCTAATTAAATTCGTTTTATAACGTAAGTAGACCCGCAAATCACGTTTTATGTAGATGTCTAGACTTGTTCTAGTATGTGCTATTAAATTTAGCTTCCATTTTTATGTATGATGTGTAAGGGTGGGGGGATTTATACTGAGGAAATTCGAAAGGGGGGGGGGCTGACGTTCTGAACATATGGTAAAGGGGGGCCTTGGGCCAAAAAAGGTTGAGAACCACTGGTCTAGCACCATAAACTTAATTAGCCTTGAGGTGTGTAAAAAGGTCCTTTACTTTTTAAAATTATAACAAGGATAAAACCCGCGTCTTTATCCCCCCCCCCCCTCTCTCCCTTTATCTTCCCCTCATAAGGCCAAACTGATTCACAAAATCCTATTTCAAAATGCTCCACGCAACCTTTGACCTTTGTTTAAATATAACGCAAGACATAGCGAACGATTAAACATTCATAATGTCCCTAAACCTAGGAAAGACTTATACAAAACAAGCTTAGCGTACTCTGCCGCTCAGTTGTGGAACAATCTTCCGCAAGAAATTAAAGACACCACCAATCACTATACATACACTCGCAACCTGTTTGAACACTATCTCAGTACAGGCTACATGCGCCCCTTAAAATAATAATTAAAAAAAAAATTATCTCAAACGACTAGAATAATAAACATTCCCATATGTATGGCACGTTACACTTGCTTTAGGTATTTATAAAGTTCATGTTAAAAATGGCTTTAGTGAGTCATGTATTAATGATTATTTTCCATGCGTTTTAATGCATATTGTTCTGTTGTTGTCTAAGATAAGCTTCATATGTGATGTCTGAATGAAATAACGTATGAGAGGAAAGATATAGAGTCGCATAATGTCAGATGGCCTGCGTTCTTAACCCTCTGAAAATAAAGTTTGTTCGTTGGTTGGTTGGTTGGTTCATTCTCTCTCTCTCTCTCTCTCTCTCTCTCTCTCTCTCTCTCTCTCTCTCTCTCTCTCTCTCTCTCTCTCTCTCTCTCTCTCTCTCTCTCTCTCTTGCACAATTATTTACATCAGTTGCTATTTCACTCTTAAGTGATTTGATTTGGATGCGAACTTCACTCGGTTGGTTTTCGGTGTTCTTGCTTGCTTATTGCTTTTTGTTTTTTTCATTTCCGACCTTTTTCGGTGAATGTCAGTAGTCTTATTTGGTGTATTTTCTGGTTCTGATATTTTTTTAAAATGGTGTTGTATAATATAGGGTGTATTTTTAATGACTGTGCAGTGTTTGAAACTATTGCCGGTCCAAGTTTTGTATTTACCTATAATGTTGCATGAACTTTACAGAGGGTGAATACAAAACTTGGACCGTCAAATATTTTCAAACACTGCACAGTCATTACAAATACACCCTATACAAACCAATAGGAGTCAGCATGGCTGAATGGATAAGAGCTCTCTTGTGGTGATACCGAGGTAGCTGGTTCAGCCCCTACACCATCCAGCTGGACTAAAATGATAATTTCTCGTCCTTGGCTTATGGACATAAATTACAAGTACCTCTGAAGTCGGAGTGGGTTCGCCTGATGGCGAAGGATACTAGTAATATGGAACGCTATTCCACACGCAATTATGAGCATAATGTACAAGAAGTAGTCAAACGTTCATACATCGCTCGTTTGTGTTAAAAGCCAGCTAGCGTTGAAAAAAAAAAACAAAAGCATATTCAATTGAGGGCTTAAGTTTTGTTTTGTATTGTCATTAGCTGCTTTCATGTGGTGGCATGATTTCTTTCTACCTCTAGTGGTTTCGCGGCCTTTCATCTTGTCCGTTACCGTTAGGTTAGCCTGTTGACAGGAAATTGGCGACGTTTGCCTTTGTTCCATAAACCCTACAAACACAAGTCTTTGATTGGAGGGGACAGAAGTCGTTTCCCAGAGTTCTTTCAAGTTATTCATAAGCAGAAGAAGAAGCAGTAAAATGTAGAGAATGGGCGGAAACTATTCATAACGTCTGTTTCCATATCTTCTCCACACCATCTTCCACTTTTTATACTATTTTTGTTTCAAGTTTAAATATAATGAACATCATATAAGAAGACAGTGCGAGAGCACCAGCTGTCGTTTTTACTGCCATATTTGACGACCAATATTGGATTACACCCAAAAGCAAGAAACAACCAAAGTAAAGTGCGGTGAAAATAACAAGGATGAAGGTGAGACAACAAACACCAATGTACGTCGTAAAGAAATAAGATCAATACCAAAAAGAACAAAATGATAAGTTATATAAGAAGGTGAAGAAACGAAAGAGGAAGAAGCCGGGCTTACTTTATTTTCGTCATTGTATGGCCTGGCCTCAGACATGTAAAGCCAGTAAAGACTTATACCTGGCAACAATATTCTCCCGCCGTAATCGTTGTCATCAGCGGTCGTCTGCTTCGACTATGTCCTCATATCTTGCCAGTAATACCTTTTGTCTGGTCTCGTTAAGGAAAATTTCCCGTTTATTGCCTTCATTTACAGCGAGAAAACCCCAATCTGGTGGAATTTTATAGCGACCAATAGGATAGTGGAGGTTGTAGGCGGATTTACCAGCTCCCGAATTGGATAACCTCATCGCCACTTTGAGACAAGAGCAATCGACCTGGGAATGTTCCAGGAAAGATTGTCATAAAGGCATTCTGGACTTAATGCTTCTGGATAAACATACACATCTCCGGAGACAAAGCCATAAACGAAGGCCAAAGCTGTTCTATATGTGCTTCGTTGTCTCAAGTCAGCAACCGAATCTGTCCTTGACGTTTCAAGAGGCCAGTAATTCGCCCCATAATTACCATAAGTCACTTCAGGTGACTTGACGTAATAAACCTTTGTATCTAGCCACAAAATACAGCTTTTCAAACCACGGTTGCGTTCTACAACGTTAACGCCTTCATTACACACAGTTAATGGCAATACGCAACAAAGCCTATACTTATAATGTCTTCTGTTTTTGGAGTTATTCCTTCTGAAGTCCAGTACATTAGATTTCCCAGATCGTGGATGACCTTAGGGCCGATTCCGTCCCGTCACGTAAATTTATCCGGCCCACACTCCTACAAAGAAATATGGGTTGTGCCTACCCGTAAGTTGTTGCAAACATGCTCGTGAGTGTCTTACATCTGACGTAGACCTCCCAATGTATCTAAATTATAACAATTTAAAAAAGATGGGATGGGGGTGGGGGGTTCCGAAACCCTGTATACGTAAAATGGGTTTTTAAGTTTCAAATTATGGATTCACCATAAATGGAAATTGAAAATATTCTGGAAGATTACTCTTGATTTACTCCCAAATCCTTAAGTAAACTGAGGGCTGTAATTACGGGCATAGTTGTAACTACGGACAGAGTTCTAAGGACTGAGTTGTATCAATAGGCAGAGTTGTAATACGGATGGAGTTGTAACAACGTGCAGTACTGCAACAATGGGACGGGCTGTATCTAAATGCACTATTGTAACTAACAGCAGGTTGTAACTAACCGCAGGGTTGTAACTAACCTCAGGGTTATATCCACAGGCAGATTTGTATCTACGGGCTGAGCTGTATCCACAGGCAGGGTTGTAATTACCGACAGAGTTGTAACTACGGACAGAGTTGTAACTATGGGGTTGGTTGTATCTACGGACAGGGTTGTAACTACCGACAGAGTTGTAACTATGGGTTTTGTTGTATCCACAGGAAGGGCTGCAACTACCAACAATTGTAATTACGGGCTGAGCTGTATCCACAGGCATGGTTGTAACAAACAAACAAACAAACAAACAAACAAACTTTATTTTCAAAGGGTTAAGAATTGGGCACGCAAGCCCGTCTAACATTCTGCCCTTCTATCATTCTCTTTCATACATTATATCATTCACACATCATTCAAGGCTAACTGAAAACAGCAACAATATAAAAGATATGCATTATAAAGGCATGTGGAAAATGAAAAATCAATACTACACGACTCAGTAATAGTAATGACTGGTGTGGCACTTGTTATTAGCTATGTGGGATATACTGGCCTACCAAAAGGGGACTGGCTGATATACTAGGGTTCTATTATTATTATTATTTCTATTACTATTATTAAGAGGGAAGGTAATCCGTACTGATATAGTGTTCAAATAATTTGCGATTATAAGTATAGGGATTGGTGATGTCTTTTATTTCTTGCGGAAGATTGTTCCACAGCTGAGCTGCAGAGTACGTTAAGCCTGCTTTGTATAAGTCTATCCTAGGCTTCGGAATGTGTAATATATTTAATCGTTTACTATGTCTAGCATTATATTTAAACAATGGCCAAAGGTAATTTGGGGCATTCCGATGTAGAATTTTGTGAATTAGTTTGGCTTTATTGAAAAGCAGGCGTTTCCGGAGTGGTAGTAACTGAAGGCGTTTATGCAGGCTAGTATTGTCAATTAAATGTTTGCTATAAATTAAACTCATGGCCCGTTTCTGGAGTGAGTAAAGTCGCTTGGTGCTTGCATTGGAACAACCGTCCCAGATTGTAGAGCAGTAGTCAAAATGTGTCTGTATGTGAGAAGTATAGAATATTTTCCTTGTGTCCTCATCAAGGAAATTTTTAATTATGGCGAGTTGGTAGACTTTTTTCGCTGTTTGTTTAGTGAGCGCTTGAACGTGAGGATTAAAGGTTAGGTTTCTATCAATGATGAGGTCTAATGTTTTGTGCTCAATTACACTTTCTACTGGCATGTTATCGATGTGAAGTTGAAGTGATCTGTGTGAATTTAGAGTTTGAAGTCTTTGTCTGGTTGTTAATAACATAGATTTTGTTTTAGTGATGTTAATTTGCATGCGGTTCGCATAGCTCCACCTAACTACATTATTTAATTCTTGTTGCAAAAACAACTCCAGCAAATTACTGCTTTCAGCGTTTGTACACACAGTACAGTCGTCTGCATATAGATCGCAAGACGACGAAAGATGCAAAGGTAGATCATTAATATATATGGCAAATAACAGAGGGCCAAGAATAGAGCCTTGCGGTACTCCAGTATTGAAAGTAGTGGTTTGGGACAGAGATTTATTGTATGATACTACTTGCTTTCTGTTTGACAGAAAAGATGTTATTAGCGTCACAACATTTGGGTCAATTTTCATTGTCTCTAGTTTTTAAAAATTAAAATGACATGGTCTATCATATCAAATGCTTTCCTGAAATCGATAAACACAGCTCCACATAGATTATTGTTATTTATATTCTGGTGCCAATTTTCTATCATGTTTGTTAGGGCCGTATGGCAAGAATATTTTGGTCGAAATCCTGATTGACTGTCAACTACGGGCTGAGCTGTATCCACAGGCAGGGTTGTAACTACGGAAAGAGTTGTAACTACTGGCAGCATTCTAGCAATGGGCAGAGTCAAATACCAGTCTCTTCAGCTGTACAACATAAGAAATAAAGCACCCGTTTACATTCTTCAGCTGTGGTCGGTTTGAAACTTCCGGGTTTCTAACCATGTTCTTTTACCACGAGAACCACATGCTCTAACCTCTGACCACACAGATATGGGTGTTAGAGTTACTTCCACCCGACATCACTGCACACGGGACATCACCATATGTCTCTACCTGCAGATGTTGGAGCGGATGGATGTTGGATGTTCTCTTGGTTGTTTAACATCCGGAGTCTTACATTCTTAAGTTATAACACTGGCGCCATTTTGACCTCCGATATTGCTACTAATTCGTCTTAGCTCATCACTTTACACTTACTCTTAAAGTTTCAACACGGTATCTAACTTGTATAATCTTCTCCCGATATGCAGCACTGCGAAAGTTTATTTTCGATATTCGCCCTACCATATATTAACGCTTTAAATATCACCACAATATGTTACTGTTACTAATCTCCGCGCCACATAATACTGCTTTAAAATCTCACACAATATGTTAATACTTATCTCCAAATCATATATTAACGCTTAAAAAAATCAATTCAAATATAAATTCCACTCATATCCACGTCACATATGAATAATTAACGGTTTAAGTATCACCACAATATGTTATTTCCACGCAACTTCGCGTCGTATATTAACGGTTTGAATTCACAAGAAATGGCGGATGAATGTCCTTATTTTAAGACGCCCTCCTCTGGCTCGTCTATACCTGGATCAATTCACGCTGTCTTCTGTGACGTTTTACAAAATAAAATCAAACCAAAACGAATGGTGGACTTCCCTTCAACAGTTAGACTCAGTCTTCCAACAAACAAACCAGTTAATCAACAAGCCAACCAATCAGCCCACCCACTCACCAATCAACCAACTAACCCACCCACCCACTCAACGAACCAACCTACCTATAAACCAGCCTGCCAATCACTCAACTAGCCAACCAACCAACTAACCAACCCATCCTCCTAACCAACCTACCAACCTATAAACCAGCCAGCCAGTCATTCATCCAACCAAGCAACCAACCGACTAAGCAACCAACCAACATACCTATAAACTAGCCATCATCTAACTCAACTAGCCAACCAACCAAGCAATCAACCAGCTAACTAAATGACCAAGCACCCAGCAAGTTACCAAACCAATCAATCAACTAACCACGTCAATCAACCCAGTGGCGTCACTGGGGTTGGTGTCACCCAGTGCGGTAAACTCTTGGTGTCACCCCTCTAGACTTTCACCATGGTCTTCTTCCGAGTGTTCCTGTACCATATATAATCGCATATAGTAATGTTTGTAAAATAAGTCAAAAAGTTAATAAGGACATAAGAAAGAAAACAAATTGAACAATATAACTTCAATACTTCAGGTAAAACATAAATAAAGAACTTCGACAAACTCGGACAAAGTTAAATTTTTATTATTTAACATTAAAATTTCTAAAATTAACAATGAACGGTTATGAAACCCGACTAGACAGAGCTATGTCTGCTTTGTCAAATTTGCAATTTTTTTATTTTGGTGTCACCCCTTGATGGTGTCACCCAGTGCGGCCCGCACCCCCCTAGTGACGCCACTGAATCAACCAGCGAAACAAACAGTTAACTTCCCAAAATCTCGCACTATAAGCCGTCTGCATACGTAAATGTATACTTCATCGTGTCATTAAAAATCTATTTGACTAATGATCACATGACTAGCGTGTCACGTGATTGTCTCTATACCAGTATCTATCAAACTATACAGTCTTTCAAGCATCAAATGTTTCGTTTGTGTGTTTTTGTTGTTGTTGTTGTTGTTATTTTTTTTTCTCAGCCTGCAGTAAATTAAAAGCCGCGACAGTGTTTTGGCCGGCACGGTCGTAATGTATTTGAATCCCGATTGGAGATTTCTGAAAATCGACCCAGCATAAAATGGCTACCAGTATTTGTTCCAAGACTTAAATGCGGTCGGCGTGATATTGGCCATGTCATCCATTGAGTGCTGATTGGTCTATACAAATATGAGACTAGCACCATATACCCTACACACGAAAGCATGTAAAAGAACCCATTTTCTTTCTACTTACTGTAGATGGTACATGGTGTATTTTTAATGACTGTGCAGTGTTTGAAAATATTGCTTGTTCAAGTTTTGTATTTACCTATTATGTTGCATGAACTTTACAGAGAGTGAATACAAAACTTGGATCGGCAATATTTCCAAACACTTCATAAGCATTAAAAATACACCCTATATATACGTGGGGCAGTCATTAAGTTATGCCTCGTAATTTTTAATTTCACTCAAAAGGAAAAGAAAAAAAAAACCAGATAAAATGCACATGAAAATGAAGCACTAAGTCAGCACTTCAAATATTTAATTTCTCAATGTTGTCTCCATCATTCGTTATAGTTTTTGTCCATCTACTCACAAGGGCATGTGTCCCCGCAAGGTAAAAATTCGTGTTCTGTTTCCTAAACCACTGGAGTATGGTACGTTTAAGGGTCTCTGTGTCCTCAAGGTGATGCCCGGGAGCCTCCGTGGCGAAGTGATCAAGCCGTTTTTTGTTGCAGTTGTTGTTGTTGTTGTTGTTTGTGTGTGTGTGTGGTTTTTTTTGTTGTTGTTGTTGCCCTCGCTCGGTTTGAGCTTAAGCGTAGTCCATACACACTGAATTTTGTGTATGGATTAGCTTTCCCTAATAACAGTGTCCCTCGCCATCAGGCGAACCCATTCCGAGTTCAGATGTACTTGTAATTTACGTCCCCAAGTCAAGGGCGACAGGTCAACATTTTAGTCCAGCTGTCCGGTGTAGGGATTAAACCCGGTGCAATGAAGTCGACCCTGTCGACTTTTAAGCGACTTTTTAAAAAGTGATGTCCGCGAAGATCTGATATAGATTTAAAATAAAATAGGAGGCATTACTTATTGACCATGCCTTGTAGTTTGCGCTCTGGGCATGTCATATGGTAGTCTCCGTGGCGAAGTGTTGACTCCACCTGCCTCGCCCTCCGAAGGTTGTCGGTCCAATTCAGGGATACGTCGGTCGGTTCACGAGTGCAATTTTTTCGGAGACTCCTGGGGGTCGTCACTGGAGCTATGGAGTTCGTGCTTTGTGCGACACTTTTGACAGACCACCCTGCTGAAAGAGACCAAGCTATATATGGTAAAACCCAGTGCAGTGAAGTCGATACTGTTGCCTTTTAAATCTTATTTGCATGTCTTACTTGATGGAACAATTTATTCAATACAAGCTTTCAGGTATGAAACATTAAGGGCTCACCGGTGACAAATCCATCGTCGTTGGTGTCATGGAGATGAAACCATTCGAGGGCGGCACTCATTGAGTAGTCAGAGACGGACATGTCATGTATGTACTCTGGGACAAAGTCTATAGCTCCGTTCCCTGTCAAACAGAGGTAAAGCATTATCATGGAATACACAAGAAGATGGAAAAACAAACAAGTATCACGGCAAGAGAGATAGATGCAGAG
>OY992883.1:85947331-85962331 GCA_963921405.1 Cepaea hortensis
ATTAGATTTAATAATGAAGGACCGCCAATTTTGGAGATGGAGGTTCGAAATGTTCTTAAGCATATGAAAGCTGGCAAGGCCCCCGGTGCAGATAACATCACAACAGAAATGATTAAAGCTTTAGAAGAATTTGGACTAGAGCAAGTCACCAGACTGATGAACACATTATATGATACTGGAGATATACCTCCTGAATTATGTAACTCTGTATTTATTGCAATCCCAAAGAAATCAGGAACCTTGGAATGTGATCAACATAGAACAATTAGTATAAAGAGTTACATCACAAAGATTTTGCTAAGAATTATCATGCAAAGAGTGAGGAAGAAGATACAACCTGAAATAGGGGAAGAACAATGTGGGTTTGTAGAAGGAAAGGGTACAGTAAATGCTGTGTATATGCTGCGAACAGTTATTGAACGTGCTATAGAAGTAAACAAGGATATACATCTTTGCTTTATTGACTATACAAAGGCTTTTGATAGAGTTAGACATGTCAACATGGTGGATATGCTTGCAGATCTACAAATTGATGGGAAAGACATTAGACTTATAAAAAACATATATTGGAAACAACAAGCTGCAATAAGGATTGATAATGAAGTGGGACAGTATCAGCCAATTAAAAGAGGTGTTAGGCAGGGATGTGTGATGTCTCCAGATCTTTTTCCCTATACAGTGAAAATATTTTCAGAAATGTAGAGGATACAAATGGAATCAGCATTGGAGGACGAAACATCAATAACATTAGATATGCAGATGATACAGTATTAATTGCAGACAATGCGCAGGACCTGCAACAATTAGTAGATGCGGTTGTTGTACACAGTGAGCAACTGGGGTTAGAATTAAATTGTAAAAAGACTCAGGTTATGGTCGTCACTAGGAAGGAAGATGTGCCACAATGTAATATACAAGTAAATGGAAATATTCTTCAACAAGTGAATCGGTACAATTATCTTGGAACAGTCATAACATCTGATGGGAGATGCCTTGAAGAGATTAGAACAAGAATCGCCATGGTGAAAGTAGCCTTTAGCAAGATGAAAAACATTCTGACCAATAAAAAGATGTCAATTGAAACGAGAAAAAGATTGTTGAGGGGATACATAGAGCTTGTTCTTTTGTATGGATGTGAAACTTGGACAATGGGCAGTCAAGCTGAAAAACATCTGATGGCTGCAGAAATGTGTTTTCTGAGGAAAATGCAAAGAATACCATGGACAGACAGAAAAACCAATGACCAAGTACTACAGGAGACAAATGAACATTGTAAACTGATTAGAGAAATTAGACGTAGACAGTCAAATTTTTTGGACATGTTATGAGAAGAAATGGATTGGAGAACTTGGTGACAACTGGCAAGATCGAGGGAAATAGACCAAGAGGCAGACCGAGAGGAAAATACCTGGATGGCTTGGCCACATGGCATGGACGAGACAGGAACACTGAGCTGATCCACGACACTGGTGATCGAGTGAAATGGCGAGTCATGACCGCCCACGCTTTCCGGCATGGCACATGATATATATATATATATATATATATATATATATATATATATATATATATATATATATATATAAATCATGTTTCAATGTTTCAATCAATCATTGCTTCATTTTGTTCTATATATATATATATATATATATATATATATATATATATATATATATATATATAGAGAGAGAGAGAGAGAGAGAGAGAGAGAGAAAGAGAGAGAGAGAGAGAGAGAGAGAGAGAGAGAGAGAGAGAGAGAGAGAGGGGGGGGAGAGAGAGAGACAGGGAGATGGAGGGAATATGACCATTACTTCGCTATGATGATCAAAGGTGTTTCTTCTCACCGAAAATCTCTCTTTTTTCGCAAGTTAATCAAAATGAACCGTACCAAAGGGAACATGTTTCTCAAAAGGATAATACTCACTTGGTCAGGAAGTCAGAGTTGGGCTGAGAAGAGGATTCCGTCGTATTGTTTACTTTGTTTACATAATAAACATTATGAGGTTACAGAATGAAACGAGAACTGGCTGCTAAATTGCCATGGCGAATTGTTGGATTGGTAAATGGACAAGTTGATGTAAGGAGAAACGGTTTGTTAGATAGATGAATGAATTCATAGATTGATTAATGAGTGGACGGGGGAATATTACTTCAATAAATTAATGAAGTAGTAGATGGATGGACGGAGAGACCGCTGTTTGGAGAAATGAATACATTGATATATGGATGGACGGAGAGATTGTTGTGTGGATAAATGAATGAATTAGTGGATGGATGGGTGAAGGAATAGTTAGTTGGATAAATAAATGAATTTATTGATAGATTATGGAGAGATCGTTGGTTGTATATGTGAATTAATTGATATATTGAACGATGGTTAAATTGAGTGATAGTTGGGTAAATAAATGAGTTGATAAATGGATGTACGCAGGGACATCTGTTTGGATTGATGCGTAGATGACAGACAGATGGGCCGAGAGAAACGAAGATTATCACATCATACATGAATCGACGATATAATTATTGGAAATATAAACAGGCATATTACATCTGGAAACACATTTAAGAAGAAGTAAACACATTTTGTTAAGAGACAAATATGAGAATTAATTACTAAAAAATAAATATAGGAACATCGCTCTGGTGTGCAATGCTGTTCAAATAAGGCAAACATTTTCCAAACATGGTGCTAACAAGCGTAAACATGTTCCAAACATGACGCTAACATGCACAAACATGATCCAAACATGACGCTAAAGTGCGACACATTTGAACAATAAAAATGAAACCCTGGAAATGAGATACAAATTGAATGAAAATAGAATCTGATGCTTGCAAATCTGGCAAAGAATATAATCACGGAGAATTAGTCTAATTCCACACAATATTTGTGTAAATAGTAATCATGGCAATCTGACACATTATAACACAATATTCATGTTAATGGAACATTGCGCGGCTCTAGAATTGCCGAACCTGTGCCAACAGAAACTCAATCCTTGGGCCAATCAGAGAGATTTACGAGTAAACAGACAGTTAACTAGAACACGTGATAAGTTTCTTATTACTGTACCGACGATACTGTCATACTGTCATTTGTTTCTAATTACTGATGACATTATGATGATGACTAAGTAAACCAATATTTACAAAAGAGAACACGACAGACGTGAATAAGATATGAACAGCTAGAGGTTAAACAATAATTTAACAGTGAGAATAGAGAAGTTATAATTGGTGTATTTTTAATGACTGTGCAGTGTTTGAAAATATTGCCGGTCCAAGTTTTGTATTTACATATTATGTTGCATGAACTTTACAGAGGGTGAATGCAAAACTTGGACTGGCAATATTTTCAAACACTGCACATTCATTAAAAATACACCATTTACATTCTCAACATTGCCACACGGTTAAGAAGCATAGGCAACGGTCCGATTATTCTTGATTGGTTATGAGTCCTTCTAGAAGATACACGTTGGTTGTCAATCCTCTAGAACAGTGGTTCTCAACCGATGGGGAATTTTCGAATTTCCAGGGCAGGGAGGAATTAAGATTATTTCAAGGTCTCGTAATACAAGAACCGATTACTTGTTATTGGTGTCCCTCCATACTTAACAGTTCTGTACTTCTCGACCTTCTGAAATTTGTTTTATAACATAAGTAGACCCGCAAATAACGTTTTATGTAGACGTATAGGCTTGTTCTAGTATGTGTTATTAAATTTAGCTTCCGTTTTACGTATACTGTGTAGGGGCGGGGAGGGGAATTTATAGGGAGAAAATACGAAAAGTGGGGGCATGGGGGGGGGGGGGAGAACATACTAAACATATGGTGAAGGGGTGCATGGGTCAAAAAAGGCTGAGAACCACTGCTCTAGAAGATACAGTGGCAGGAGCTGAGCTGGCATCTCTCAGAGATAGATCGGTGTAAATACTCCCCCCCCCTCCCCATATCTTACCAAAACATCAGCACTACTGGGACGTGTTGCTGATCTCCCACTACTGGGACATGTTGCTGATCTCCCACTACTGGGACATGTTGCTGATCTCCCACTACTGGGACATGTTGCTGATCTCTTTTTCACGTCGCCAAGACCAGAAACCAGTGGGCTGTGTAAGACCGGTATTGAAACTTGACATCAGTGGTGCAGCATATTAGGAGTCATCAGGTCATGACACAACACAGCACATACAGCCGGTTGACTGGGACAGCCCTAGGTTGGTCATGTTCCCCTACACAGCATACACAGACAAGCCTGGGACAGCCCTAGATTGGCCACGTCCTCTCCACAACACAGACAAGCCCGGGACAGCCCTAGATTGGCCACGTCCTCTCCACAACACAGACAAGCCTGGGACAGCCCTAGATTGGCCACGTCCTCTCCACAATACAGACAAGCCCGGGACAGCCCTAGATTGGCCACGTCCTCTCCACAGCACAGACAAGCCCGGGACAGCCCTAGATTGGCCACGTCCTCTCCACAACACAGACAAGCCCGGGACAGCCCTAGATTGGCCACGTCCTCTCCGCAACACAGACAAGCCCGGGGACAGCCCTAGATTGGCCACGTCCTCTCCACAACACAGACAAGCCCGGGACAGCCCTAGATTGGCCACGTCCTCTCCACAACACAGACAAGCCTGGGACAGCCCTAGGTTGGTCATGCCCCCTCCACAGCACATACAGACGGCTGCTGGGACCTGCCCTAGATTGGTCATGTCCCCTCCATAGCACATACAGACGTTTGCCCGGGACAGCTGTAGGTTAGTCATGTCCCCTCCACAGCACAGACACACGGCTGCCTTGGACAGCCCTAGGTTAGTCATGTCCCCTCCACAGCACAGACACACGGCTGCCTGGGACAGCCCTAGGTTGGTCATGTCCCCTCCACAGCACAGACACACGGCTGCCTGGGACAGCCCTAGGTTGGTCATGTCCCCTCCACAGCACAGACACACGGCTGCCTGGGACAGCCCTAGGTTAGTCATGTCCCCTCCACAGCACAGACACACGGCTGCCTGGGACAGCCCTAGGTTGGTCATATCCCCTCCACGGCACACACAGACGTTTGCCTGGGACAGCCCTAGGTTAGTCATGTCCCCTCCACAGCACAGACACACGGCTGCCTGGGACAGCCCTAGGTTAGTCATGTCCCCTCCACAGCACAGACACACGGCTGCCTGGGACAGCCCTAGGTTGGTCATATCCCCTCCACGGCACACACAGACGTTTGCCTGGGACAGCCCTAGGTTAGTCATGTCCCCTCCACAGCACAGACACACGGCTGCCTGGGACAGCCCTAGGTTAGTCATGTCCCCTCCACAGCACAGACACACGGCTGCCTGGGACAGCCCTAGGTTAGTCATGTCCCCTCCACAGCACAGACACACGGCTGCCTGGGACAGCCCTAGGTTGGTCATATCCCCTCCACAGCACAGACACACGGCTGCCTGGGACAGCCCTAGGCTGGTCATGTCCCCTCCACAGCACAGACACACGGCTGCCTGGGACAGCCCTAGGCTGGTCATGTCCCCTCCACAGCACAGACACACGGTTGCCTGGGCTCAGCTCTGGGTTGGTCTTGTCCCCTCCACAGGTGTTAGATGTTAGACATTTCAGTGTCACCAGGCTCCAACCTAATGCCCGAGTGGATATCCAACCAGGTAAGGGGATCTAGCTCGTCCATGAGCTAAAGACGTAGCCGAAAGGTTAAGAACGCCCCTAGCTCTTAAATTTCCGGTGCGCTGATGACGCGGTAGTGGGATAGTTTCCTATACCAGTCAGTTGGACTTAAACCTTGACTTCTCGTGTAGAAAGCAAAAGCAAAATGCTGAAAGTAGGATTGTATAGAAAATCAACATGGAGTTGCCAGCAACGTCCTGCATGGGACATGCAATTTTGGGTAAAAAGAACATCTGGGATATTTGACCTTCTACCAGCGAACTCCTAGAGGTCAGTGTGGTCAAGAGGTTTAACGTGCTGCGCCTACATTTCCTTTTCGCTGACGGTGGATGGTTTCGTACCACACACTGGTCAGTTGGATTTACGAAAGCTCGTTCAGAAAGCTATGGCAAACTACAAAACGTAAAATTGCCTTTAAAATCATCCAGTGAACTCCACCTAAATGTAGTCAAACATCCCCGAGATAGACAGGTTTTTTCGTAGACAATTTTAGACATCGCGTTATCTTCAAATAAAATAATCATTTTTTTCCCCTCTATTTTCGCAAAGCAACAGTCGCTGTTCAGTGATTAGAATAATTGTTTAAATAAATTATTATTCAATTTTATACGTAATAATAGAGCTCAAATTGCGAAGGTAATTTGTAAATGTCGCGAATTCTGGGGACCATCGGGTTTCAGATTAGATTTTCCCAACACTCGACAATGCACTTAAGAAAAGTGTCCAGGGTCTTTTAACGCCATTTTCATACCCAGAAATGTCTTTCGCCGTGAATGTCAAGATAGCTTTATGGCAGGGCCTTGAAATAGACAGCTTTTAGCGGATGACGATAGCAGAAGTTGTTGCTTAGTAGAATAAATAGTACATGGCGTTGTTTTTCCTTCTTTGTCACCATCGTTCCTTTATTGTAGTTTTGTACTTCAAAGGGCGGCGTGTCATACTTCGGCATGCATTTGTGTCAGGCTTGCTTCCTCAAGACAGATTGTATCCAAGGTAATGGGTTCGAATCTGTCTAGAAGGGGTAGTCTCTGTGACGAAGTGGTTAAGCCTTCTGCCTCGCGCTCCGAAGGTTTTGGTTTGGATTCCAGACTGTCATTCAGTTCACGAGTGTTGTTTTGTCAGAGACTCATGAGGGTCGTCGCTGGAACTAGGGAGTTCGTGTTCTGTGTGATGCTTTCAGCAGGCCGCCTGCGGAAAGAGACCGAGCCATCAAGGATAACACCCTGTGCAACGAAGTACTCTCGATTTTGAAGAACCTTTGAACAATCTGTCTAGAGTAAGAGTGGCGTCTTTTAACGGGTCCACAGTTCGTTCAAACCGTTCAGATCCATCGACTGATTTATTAATTGACAGAGGGAATAGCAGAGTATATGGGAATCTCGATACATGAAGCCCATAAACTTCATCTGGACCCCGTAAGGTACAAGAGGAAAAGATGATATGAGATGATGAGATGATGAGATGATTACAAACAAAAACGATCTTAACCACAAAGTGATACTAAGATTTGTGCTAGGATCTCACGCTTTAGAAAAAACGAGTGAATGACTGATTGAGTGAATGATCAGGTGATTCATACATTAATGGATGAATTAATTGATTATCATCAAGGACCATCGTCATCAGACTGTGACACCATGATTTGTGATCGGGTCTCTTTCTATAGACTGACCCAATGATTAGTTGATTCATATATTAGGTCATTTACTGCTTGGTTGAGTGAGTTTCTTCTTGATTAATAGGGTGAGTGCTTTCTTGAGTAAATGACTGATTGAGTGTAGACAGATGCACACGGACAGACAGACAAAGAGACAAACCGAAGAAAAATGTATGGAGAAGATTATAATGATGATGATGGTAGTGACGAAGAAGAAGGGAAGTAAGAAGAAAATGATGAAAATGGTAATGGTAGTGATGAAAATGAAGAAAAGTTGATGAGGATTAGGAAAAAGATGAAGATGTCGATGATAATGATTATCAGTTACGGGCAGGATGTCAAGACATCAAGGAATGTACGAGAAGCTTATTTTTCTAGTTCCTGAATTTCTTCTTTCGTCAGATATTTGTTTTGTTTACTTTGGAAGTAATTGCGCTGTGCCTGTTTACAGAATAGCTACTGTACTTGTGCCTGTTTGTCAACACACCTGACTACTTCGCAGGATGTGTTGGTCGGTTTAACCTTACTGGATATCTTCGTACAATGAATGAATCACACACACAAAAGGATAATTGGTAAGCCTTACTAGAACATGACCACATGGGACAAAATGGACGTTGCGGCCAAAGTCTTCGTCAGCACAAACAAACAAACAAACACCGATAAGACTACATAAACTATTGTTAATGAATATAACTATGGAAGTGCTTCATCTGCTTCCTTGTGGGCTTGCCACGGGTATCTCATAAAGTAGAACATTGCACGACCTGAGAGTGCTAACGCCAATGTTGTCGTCCCAACTATATTTGGTGCCTCCCGACAGGCCCATCAGGAAGTACAGAACACATGCTGGTCGGCCCTCATTAAAAAAACAAAAACAAGTGGGTTATCTTGTTCAAACTTTTGTTAGTCAGTTGCATGTTCCAAAAGCATATTTTAATAAACCCATGCATTTATTGGTTACTAGTTGACCCGGCCCGGCTTCGCCCAGTCCCTGGTGGGAAGCATCTCATTTAATTCATATAAGTAGTCATATAAGTTCTCGTTCCCGTTACCGACTATCTGTCTGTCTGTCTGTCTGTCTGTCTGTCTGTCTGTCTGTCTGTCTGACCCGGCCCGGCATCGCCCAGCTCCTGGTGTGGAGCATCTCATTTAATTCATATAAGTAGTCATATAAGCTCCCGTTCCCGTTCCCGACTATCTATCTGTCTGTCTGTCTCTCTGTCTGTCTGTCTGTTAGTCTGATCCGGCCCGGCTTCGCCCAGCGCCTGATGGGGAGCATCTCATTTAATTCATATAAGTAGTCATATAAGTTCCCGTTCCCGACTGTCTGTCTGTCTGTCTGTCTGTCTGTATGTCTGTCTGTCTGTATGTCTGTCTGTCCCTCCCTCTCTGTCTGTCTGTCTGTCTGTCTGTCTGCCTGTCTGTCTAATCATTTATTGGTTGCAGTTAGAACAACCTTAGATAAACGAAGACCAACTTACACAAAGCATTAGAAAGAGCACTTGAAAGATCTTTACATCTTCCCCAACAATTAACTTGGGTAAATGGAGCGGCGGCAGCAGCAGCAGCAGAAGAACAAAAAGGAGGAGTAGGAGCTGGGAGTAGGAGCTGGGAGGAGGAAGAGGGAGGTGGAGAAGGGAGGAGGGAGGAGGAGGAGGGAGGAAGAGATGGCGGAGAGAGGAGGAGGAGGGAAGAGGAGGGAGGAGGAGGAAGAGGGAGGAGGAGGGAGGAGGGGGAGGAGGAAGAGGGAGGAGGAAGGAGAAGAAGGAGGAGAGGAAGGAGGGAGGAGAAGAACGCAGGAGGAGGAGGGAGAAGGAGGGAGGAGAAGAACGCAGGAGGAGGAGGGGGAGGAGGAGAGGGAGGAGGGAGATGGAGGAGGAGGAGGGAGGAGGAGGATAAAGGAGGAGGGAGGAGGCGTAGGGAGGAGGCGAAGGAGGAGGGAGGAGGAAGAGGGAGAAGGAGGGAGGAGGAGGGAGGAGGAGGAGGAAGAGGGAGGAAGAGGAGGGATGTGGAGAGAGGAGGAGGAGGGAGGAGAGAGGATGAGGAGGGAGGAGGAGAGAGGATGAGGAGGGAGGAGGAGAATGGAGGAGGAGGGATGAGGAGGAGGGAGGAGGAGTAGGTAGGAGGATGAGGGAGGAAGAGGGAGGAGGAGGGATGAGGGGGAGGAGGGAGGAGGAGGAGGGAGTAGGAGGAGGGAGGAGGAGAAGGGAGGAGGAAGGAAGAGGAGTGATTAGGAGGAGGGAGGAGGGCGAGGAGGTAGGAGGAGGAAGAGGGAGGAGGAGAAGGTGGAAGGAGGAGGAAAAGGGAGGAGGAACGAACGAACTAACAAACTTTATTTTCAAAGGGTTAAGAATTGGGCACGCAGGCCCGTCTAACATTCTGCCCTTCTATCACTCTCTTTCATACATTATTTCATTCACACATCATTCAAGGCTAACAAAGAACAGCAACAAAAGAAGGGAGAAAGAGGGAGGAGGAGGATGGAGGAGGGAGAGGGGGGAGGGGAAGAGGAAGAGGGTAGGAGGAGGAGGGGAGAGGAGGAGGGAGAGGAGGAGGAGAAGGATTATAACGCATATGCCTGTAGATAACTGCAGCGAAAATTTGGGTCTGTCTATCTATCTGACCCGGCGTGGCTTCGCCCAGCTCCTGGCGAGTAGTGTCTCATTAAATTCATACAACAAAAAAAAGTAACTTAAAAGAATGTCCTTCCACACACCATCCATTATTTTTAATTAAAACTGTTTGTAATCACCTACATGACTGTAGATAACTTCTTAAGCATAAAAAGATGAGTTACAATGTTATGCATTATGCATTATTTTTATGAAAACTTTGAAAATGCCTTAAAGATTGTACCATTATTTATTATAACTCATATGCCTGTACATAACTATAGACAAAGAGTTTATAAATCTTTGAAAACGATGCAACAATATGACTATAAGGTATACAGAAAAGTTATTAAAAGTTATGCCCCTTGAAATAACTTTTCTAGAGTTAAGTCCCTTTGCTATATAGAAATTATAATGAAAAATGAAAAATTAAATAATATTAAGTAAGTAGCTAATTTTACACTTAAAAATTATGACAGTTGGCAGCGCGGGAATGAGAGGAAGACGTGTAGAAAATTTCATCTCAATCGGATGGACCGTTCGCGAACGCATAAAGGACATACACACCCACACACATCCTTTTTTATATATAAAGATTTGTGATTTACTAGACAATTTTAGTTCAGTAGCTTGCCATAGCTTTCTGAACCGCTGACTGAAATCAGTGCAAAGCATTCTGCTTCTAAATCGCGCACACGCATTTCGACTCCTTATAACAAGGAATGATGAAACTGCACCTTTCACTGGCCCCGAAGCCACAACGCCTTTAGAAAGGATATCATTGGGAGGTTAGTAGGTGGCTGTCTTTGGGTGTATTGCTTTCACCGGTGAGATTCGCGCTTTTTGGGTAGTAGTCTTTATATGAACTAGTCCGTAGAAAATATTCAAGAGAATGACAAGGGCATCCCAGCCATCCAGGAAGGCTCCCGCGAATACAAAGCTGATACATGATGCCCTGGTACTGAGCTTCGCCCGGGATCGCTACCCCGGTTGCATGGTTGCTGTGCCTCATTTCCGCCTGTAGAACCATCGACGTTTGATACAGTTGATACTGGAGCGATGTTGAACAGTAAGGCCATGTGATCATCACGAAGTTATCCAGAATCACCAGTGGGAACAAGAGCACCCTAAGAAGAGCAACGACGATTGGTTTTGAATCTATAGCAGCACTCTTTCCGTTGGAGTCGCGCGTAGTTAGCATGCATTAACTGTAGAATCGCCACAGTCGTCCAAGCTAGAGCGTGTCGCCTAAGGCACCTCAGCTGATTTAATGAGCCATTCGCAGGATCACGGCGAGACAATATAACGTTAGACTTGCATGGCTTAATCTTTGGAACAATCGTATGCGTGCAGGCTGGATCAACCAGATTTATATGGCACCGTAAAAAAAAATTATTCACATATATGCAGGCCATGGAGATATCTATAAGTCCCCCCCCCCCTTCCTGAGTCTGGAGAATCTCAGCTCAGTGCACGAACTCTGTAGCATCGGCAAGGATCCTGAAATATTTCAGCAGATTAACACTTAAGTCGCTCTTTTTTTTTTTTTCATGAACAGAGCAAGAAGAGAAACATCGGCAACTTTGACAATCTTGAAGCGGACACAAGGAATATAACCAAAGACGTGTCATTTACGACCAAAGCCGGCAACTAACACTTTATCGTTGTCCTCAAAGAAGTTACGACAACCATCCCTGGGTATCAGCGAGTTCCTTCTGGTTTCCAGGTCATACATGTAAACCGCTGGACACTTTCAGACAAGATACAGGCTGCGCTGGGTAGAACAGACCGAAATTTTATACCAGGTTCTTGACTGCAGGCTCGTGGCTCTTAAAAAAAACAACAACACACACACGCACACACACACACACACACACACACAGACAGAGAGTGAGAGAGAGAGAGAGTGAGAGAGAGAGAGAGAGAGAGAGAGAGAGAGAGAGAGAGAGAGAGAGAGAGAGAGAGAGAGAGAGAGAGAGAGAGAGAGAGAGAGAGTCCTTCTCAATACTTTCTTCGAACAACCGTGTACAAATCACCCGAGTGCTCTCACAATTCGTCTTCGGCTTCGAGCTACAATCACACTATTGAAACGGTTGCCTTGTTAACATGCATTGGCCGGGTGGGCCTGCTTTCGTGAACACCACATACAATCATCCAGCTGCGGTTACATTGTCGAAACGACAGCCTTGTTACCTTAAGTTGGTTTGGGACGGAGGGGGGGGGGGGTTGGATACTTTCCCCCACACCACACACCGCATGCCGAGGCAGGGAACACCACACACTGCATGGCGAGACAGCTAACATCACACACTGCATGCCGAGGCAGCTACCACCACACACAGTATGCCGAGACAACAACCACCACACACATAATGCCGAGACAGAAAACGCCACATCATGCCGAGATAGCTCACACACCACACACGGCATGCCGAGACAGCTACTACCACACACATCATGCCGAGACAGCTACTACCACACACATCATGCCGAGACAGCTACTACCACACACATCACGCCGAGACAGCCAACACACCAGGCACAGCATGCCGAGACAGCTAACACACCAGACACATCAGGCCGAGACAGCTACTACCACACACATCATGCCGAGACAGCTAACACACCACACACATCATGCCGAGACAGCTAACACACCACACACATCATGCCGAGACAGCTAACACACCACACACATCATGCCGAGACAGCTACTACCACACACATCATGCCGAGACAGCTACTACCACACACATCATGCCGAGACAGCTACTACCACACACATCATGCCGAGACAGCCAACACACCAGACACATCATGTTGAGACAGCCAACACGCCAGACACAGCATGTTGAGACAGCTAGCACACACATCATGCCGAGACAGCTACTACCACACACATCATGCCGAGACAGCTACTACCACACATAGTATGCTGAGACAGCTAACACACCAGACACAGCATGTCGAGACAGCTAACACACCAGACACATCATGTCGAGACAGCTACTACCACACACATCATGCCGAGACAGCTACTACCACACATAGTATGCCGAGACAGCTAACACACCAGACACATCATGCCGAGACAGCTACTACCACACACATCATGCCGAGACAGCTACTACCACACATAGTATGCCGAGACAGCTAACACACCAGACACAGCATGTCGAGACAGCCAACACACCAGACACATCATGTTGAGACATCGAACACCACACATCATGCCGAAACAGGGAACATCAACAGCATGATGAGACAAGGAACACCACACATCATGTCGAGATAGGGAACACCACACACGACATGCTGAGACAGGAAACACCAAGCACAACATGACGAGACAGGAACCACCACACACAACATGCCGAGACAGCGAACACTACACACAACATGCCGAAACAACGAACACCACACACAACATGCCGAAACATCGAACACCACACACAACATGCCGAAACAACGAACACCACACACAACATGCGGAAACAACGAACACCACACACAATATGCCGAAACAACGAACACCACACACAACATGCCGAAACAACGAACACCACACACAACATGCCGAAACAACGAACACCACACACAACATGCCGAAACAACGAACACCACACACAATATGCCGAAACAACGAACACCACACACAACATGCCGAAACAACGAACACCACACACAACATGCCGAAACAACGAACACCACACGCAGGGCTGCAAGTTGCGTACCAGACGAGCCCTAATACAAGAATCATGAAGATAAGAGATACAATAGGCTTTACCATTCGTGTCCCTTCTGCCTATGAAGCTACTAACAGCATCGTCCTTCACACTGGGCTTGAACTTTCGCATATACTCTTTGACCTCGCTGAAGGTGGCAACGCCGTCGTTGTTGTGATCCAATGAGCTCACGAAGCGGTTCTTCAGCTCTGTCCAAGGGAATAAACAATAACAGCGTTATAAGTGATGTATACTCTCAGAGTTCCAGTTGTGAAGCTTTAGTCAGGAGTAAGTATGAACGACAAAACTACGGATGAGAAGAGAATGAATACAAATAAAGAAGTTAAGTAAAGTACCTATCTAAAAAACAACAACAACAAAACAACAATAACACGTCATAGAAAACAACAAAATAAAGACAAACCAAAGACAACGCAGTTATAACAACAATAAGGAATACAATAAAACCAAAGTGATAACAACGCGTGTAATAAAACTAAAATAATATAGAGTCACAGTAGCGCAGTGGTCAGCACGCTGGCCTGCTGTTACCGTGGTTATGTGTTTGAACCCCCATCGAAACAAGACTTTTAAAATGGACCCTGGCTCCCAAGTCGACCCACTCTTAAATGGACTTTCCGAACAACCGGCACTCATAACGCTTTTATGAAAATACCAACTCAAAGCTGTCTGCTGCCAAATCGCCTGCGGATATGTTTCGAATGCGGTATGCAGGATTACGAATTGTGTTCGTTAACACATCCCCCAAAGCCGGTAAATTTGATTAAGCTATCTTCAAAAACAATCTGCTATACACACACGTGGGCCCTTGCCGGTGCTACGGAGTTCATGCACCTTGGTTAGACTCTGTGTGTGGTCTATTGGAGAACTATGAGATATCCGTAAGCAATGGACGCCATTTTAACTGATTCAATGCCGTAGAATAATATATAGCCACTTGTAACCTCCAGTTTGGACAGAAGAACAATATATCGCCATACAAGGGCCATAGTGTTATTTGTTTTGTTTCGTGGTATCTTCCGCTATTTCAGTGCTCAGTGAACGGAAAATACATTATAATATTTGTTCATTTGATTGTATACCATGTTTGGTGCAAACCTACTTTTTGTTTGGTGCTGAATCAGTTTCACACACACACACACACACACACACACACACACGCGCACGCACGCACGCACGCACGCACGCACGCACGCACGCACACACACACACACACACACACACACACACACAACGCAAGTTCTGAAGCAAGGACATGCTATTAGTCTGTGATGTAATGGATAAAATTAGGTGGAAC